>BLSH010389339.1:853511-867378 GCA_018402905.1 Glandirana rugosa
CTGTAACGTCGAACTTATCCATCCACAACTACTGTAATATCGAGCACAAACAAGCTACCCTGTCATAAAAAAACACTAGAATACACCTAACTATAACGGGATACGGATCGCGTAGACAGTGCATGGACCACCTACTCAGACCGAATACGTCCTCATTGGAGAGAACGCTGGGACTAAGCACTTGGGGACCATCTCATCTGTCCTCCGAGTCCTCACTCCTACCGTGCTCCCAACTCTACCAGTGGCCACTGTTGACTTCTCCACGAAGGCCAGAGCACGACCAACTTATCTCACCACCATGTCCGGCCCAGCCATCGATCGACCGCCACGTCATGTCTCCCTCGTTCGTCTTCTTACCAGCCCGTGTCCGTCTCAAGCAGTTGCCCGACCGTCGTTTCCATGTTCCCTCGTCCGTCCTCTCCATCCTCACTCCTGAGCCTCCTGTCTACTCTACCAGGGGTTCACGAATCAGGGTCGCAAGAGAGGTTACTCCTGCATAAGCCAGACTCATCCACCAGGTACGTGACAGATGCGCTAGGCATAGGGCAATATCAATCCACATAAGATCACAAAAAAATACTGTCCCATCGAACAAACACGAGCTATAATGTCATCAACACCTACCTATTCAAGCTGCAATGTCACTTTGTACCCCCATAAGGCTCTGCTGCACACTGCAGAGCTCTGAATTACATTCAAACTGCCTGACTCCTAAACATAGGAACTAGGCTGACTCTCTGATCCTTGCTTTTTTTTCTGACAGGTACCCGCTCCCACTTGTACTGTTGTCGGTTAGGGAGAGAAAAGTTCACCCCTCCCACACCCTCCGAAAACATGTTACATGTCCCAGGAGGCTGCGGGACCAGCCCAAAAGTGTAGCACAGTGGGGAGCCAGGTGTTAAATAGCAGGAAGTCACAGCTGGCTTCCCACAAGTAAGATGGCAGTGCTGGGGACCCAATAACCAGTGAAGAAGTCAGCAGCTACAGTATTTGTGATCTATGAAACAATTCCACCTAAATACCTCCCCCTTTGACTTCTTAAGCTGGCAATAAACTACGGAACACTATTCCTAATGAACCAGCTAAAATTTGCTTAGTTGAGTAGCCCTACCAGTCACCTCCCACCTGACATCATTCTACTGAAATATCGAAGGAGGCGGGTGGAAAACTGTCAGCTGCATGACCTAATGCAGTCACTGTTTGGTATTTTGATAGCTGGTGAGTCCAGCTGTCAGAATAAAATAGCCACAGCAGGAGGTGCATCCATCTGTGCTGTATAGCGTGAATGGAGGAATCAGTTAAATTTTTTTTTTTTTGCTTAGTCCGTAAGCTGTTTAAAGAAAATCTGTCAGTATATACCCAGCTTTACAGTTTATAGACTGTGTTGTTGTCTGACAAGGTGGTAGTTTGTCTTACTTTATTGTCATCTTTAAAGCTCTAGAAAGTGGGGAAACCCAGAGGCTGACATTTGGGTGCCCCTTGGTGTGGATCTCTGTGAAAAGTGCACACTTCTTAAAGTATGTGTATCAAGGCAACACCAGCTAAGCATTAGTAACACAGAGGATGCCCACAAATCCATGACACCTACACTGAAAATGCCAATATAATTAGTGTCTGGCCCCATACACGTGAGCTTTGAGGGTGTCACTCATCCATGATTATTGTGCATACTTGTGGTTCACTAATGACACAGCAATGTATAATAATAATAACAACCTTAACGTGTAATTGTGCCACTTGGTTATGGTGGCAGTTGGTTATCAGTGTGCTATGTATTGATCTGAAAGTCTAGAAATCAAATCACGTTTATACAAGGCGAAGAATGCAGCTGGACTTGTTCCTTCTCATGCCTGTAGTGTAGCGGTGAAAGTAAAGCATTATGCACGTGCCTGAAGCTCAATGAATATACAGTTCTGTCGAAGTTACAGCTCATTTCACAGTGCAAATGGTATTTAATGTTTTACCAATGTAAATAAATCTGTTGAAGTATATCTAAACCCAAAAGCAGAAAAATATAATATAATACACCTTACAAGTCCTTAGATGTGGCAGCTGCATTGTTTTTTTAGGCAGAAAAAATAACTGTTGATGCTGGATTAAATGGTTTGTCCTTGCAACCTTCTGTGCCCTGAATTGATATCAGCTTTCCCAGCTATCCTCTGTGAACTAAAGACACCTTCCACTAATTAATGAAGATGAGGGGAGGTAGAAGTGTTTGTAGTCTAAAGCATTAGAACCACCTAGGGTGACAAAGCTGTTCCTCCATGGATCAAGTACAGTGAGGGGACTCAAGGCAGAAAATATGTTATTAACAGAATCATGAGATAAAAAATTAAGACAAAAACCCTGAAAAAAATGAATGCAGCTACCACATCCAAGGACTGGTAATCTACACTTTAATTTAGGGTACTTATTTTTTAGTTCCGCCTACATAAGATGGAATTTTTTTACATTTTAAATTAAATTAATAGACTCATTTCCTGCCACTCCAGCCATCACACTGCTGGTGTGGCCTTCACTGTGGTTCCCTTTGACTGCTTGTCACAAGGGTTCTTTTACTCTTTGCCCTTGTTTTATGTCCCGGCTCTGGACCTGGCCACCGCCATCAGCTCCCGGTTAGAACCTACTATGTGGAGGTTTCTCCACAATACTGGGACCCTTGATACGCTTACATAATTAATGGCATGTACTGTGTCTCTATATTTTTGTTTCTTCAACAAATTTATACACACAAACCAAATCTTGGCTGTCTCCCGAGGAAGTGGGCATTGCTCCACGAAACACATAGAGACTACAGCTTTAAGAATTTAACAACTTTAGCGTGGCTGTAATTTTGTGTATACATCATTTCCAGCAATATATGCACATGGGATATGTTTTTTGACAATATATACTATGTCAAATATGTCTGATTTAATACAGCATCTCACAAAAGTGAGTACACCCCTCCCATTTTTGTAAATATTTTATTATATCTTTTCATGTGCAACACCGAAGAAATGACACTTTGCTACAATGTAAAGTAGTGAGTGTACAGCTTGTATAACAGTGTTAATATGCTGTCCCCTCAAAATAACTGCACACACACCCATTAACCAGTTGCCGACCGCCCGCCATGGATTTATGGTGGCAACATGGCTCGATATCATATATTGCCATCACCTGATGGTGGCTGCGAGGTCGCGGATCGTGAGCATGCGTGCTGCCTGAGGCGCAATCGCACGCTCACTATGTAGAGGGGGAGCCAGGGAGCAGGTAGGGCAGACTCTATGTCCGCTGGCTACCCGCGATCGCTCCCCCGCAGTGACAGAACGGGGATCCGTGTGTGTAAACAACGGATCTCCATTCTGACAGGGGAGAAGGAGTGTGATCACATGCTTCCTGTATATGGAAGCAGCAATCACTCTCCTCCCCCACTTAGCCCAGCCCATATACAGTTAGTAACACCTCCCAGGGAACACAGTTAACCCTTTGATCGCCCCCTTGTGTTAACCCCTTCCCTGCCAGTGACATTTACACAGCAACCAGTGCATTTTCATAGCTCTGTTCGCTGTATAAAAATGCCAATGGTCCTAAAAAAGTATGAAAAAAAAGTCCGACATGTCCACCGCAATGTCACAGTACCACTAAAAATTGCAGATCACTAGTAAAAAAAATAAATAATAATAAAAACCCATAAATGAATTCTCATTGTTTGTAAGCGCGGCAACATTTGCGCAAACCAATCAATATACGCCAAAAAATATAAGGAAGTATATATTGGCCAAAACTGATAAATACATTTTTTAAAATATTTTTTTTGGATATGTATTTTAGCAAAAAGCAAGAAATATTGGGCTTTTTCAAAATTGTTTTTCTTTATTTGTTTATAGCGGTGATCAGAAGTGATGCAGAGGTGATAAAATACCACCAAAAGAAAGCTCTATTTGTGGGAAAAATGGACGCCAATTTCGTTTGGGTACAACTTCACACAACCGCGCAATTGTGTTAAAGCAACGCAGTGCCGAATCGCAAAAAGTGCTCCCGTTATAAAGGGGGAAATCCTTCTGGAGCTGAAGTGGAAGTGTATAAGCCGCTGGCAACAAAAGTGAGTACAACCCTAAGTGAAAATGTCGAAATTGGGCCCAATTAGCCATTTTCCCTCCCCGGTGTCATGTGACTCGTTAATGTTACAAGGTCTCAGGGGTGAAGGGGGAGCAGGTGTGTTCAATTTGGTGTAATCGCTCTCACTCTTTCATACTAGTCACTGGAAGTTCGACATGGCACCACATGGCAAAGAACTCTCTGTGGATCTGAAAAAAAAGAATTGTTGCTCTACATAAAGATGGCCTAGGCTATAAGAAGATTGCCAAGACCCTGAAACTGAGCTGCAGCATGGTGGCCAAGACCATACAGCGGTTTAACAGGAAAGGTTCCACTCATAACAGTCCTCGCCATGGTTGACCAAAGGAGTTGAGTGCAGGTGCTCAGCGTCATATCCTGAGGTTGTCTTTGGGAAATAGATGTATGAGTGCTGCCAGCATTGCTGCAGAGGTTAAAGGGGTGGGGGGTCAGCCTGTCAGTGCTCAGACTATCCGCCACACTGCATCAAATTGGTCTGCACAAGAAAGCCTGCAAACAGTTTTCTGAAGACAAGCAGACTAAGGACATGGATTACAGGAACCATGTCCTGTGGTTTGATGAGACCATGATAAACTTATTTGGTTCAGATGGTGTCAAGCGTGTGTGGTGGCAACCAGGTGAGGAGTACAAAGATAAGTGTGTATTGCCTACAGTCAAGCATGGTGGTGGGAGTGTCACGGTCTGGGGCTGCATGAGTGCTGCCGGCACTAGGGAGCTACAGGTCAGTGAGGGAACCATAAATGCCAACATGTACTGTGACATACTGAAGCAGAGCATGATCCCCTCCCTTCGGAGACTGGGCTGCAGGGCAGTATTCCAACATGAAGACAGAAACTGCAGCGCAAAAAAGTCCAAACCAAAGTTCATACATGATGATCCTATGGGTTCAAAAGATGTATACGCCCATCACCAAAAAACACCACCACACACAGCTTCTTACCAGATTCCCATGATCTATTACGGAGGGTCAAATTGCGCTTTGGATGGAACCCCACGGAGAAACAGCAGATTGTGCAGTCAGCGTAATGGAACAAACCTCATCAACAGGTCTCCCAAGGCGATGTATATTCCATGTAATAAATATAAAAGGTCCGATAGTGCAGATGGTATGGATAAACCAATTTTATTTATAAAACAGGAGATTACTCACATTTAGAAGTTTAAAACACAGCATCTAGGCACACACAGTGTCCGGCGTCCAGAAAGCAAGATGGCGGCCGCAATTCGAACTTCCCGGTCACATGTAGAAAGGAGCGTCGCCTTGCGTCCACCCAACGCGTTTCGTCATCAATGACGTCGTCAGGGGTGTGGCTACCAGGCGACGCCGCTGCCTTATGACCGGGAGTAGGCGGAAATTAATTGCGTTCCATTGGCGTCAATAACAAAACCAGCGCCTCCGGAAGTGATCATTTGGAGACATCAGAGGGATCCCAGAGACAGCTAATCAACCGACCAGCTCTCCAGGAACTCCCCTGTTCGCAGAAAGTACAAACATCATAAACCATTATGACTTAGGATGTACACATACATTCCTTATGAGGTTATTGCTGGCAATCAAGCCAAAAACAAAATAAAAAAAGAATTTGTTTCATTCGGACCAGGAAGTTGAATGCACGTGCCATCTAGTGACCGAAAACCAGCATAACATTAAAAAACATTTCTTTTAACAAATAATAAACAGTAGATAAAAATCCTTAAATACAACAAACTAAGCATTGTTAATAAAAGCATTAACGTCCCACTCAATGTTTAGACCATGAGGGGCATAAGACCGCAAAGAATAAATCCAAAAAGTCTCGAGCTTTGAAATTTCCCTTCTGATATTATTACCTCTCCATGTAGATACATAGTGATCTACAGCTAAGATTTTTGTGCCCACAGGGTTCCTACCATGATGCAGATCATAGTGCCGTGACACACTATGATTTGGAAAACCCTTGCGAATATTGGTCAGATGTTCATTGACTCTAATTTGAAGGGTGCGTATAGTACGCCCAACGTAATACAACCCACAGGGGCAAATTAGCAAATAGACCATGTGTACTACAGGAGATGAAAGATTTAATTGAATACGATTTAGCATCGTGTGGAGAAAAGAATGTGGTACACTTGGACTTCACAGAGTTGACCTTACAGACCTTACATTTTTTACACGGGTAAAAACCTTTCATATTTTGGAAAAACATAGGTTTTTTGTGGGGAGGATCAACAATATTTGGTGCCACAGTTAGCCTGAGGGGGGGTGCTCCCTTAAAGAGTATAGTGGGCCTATCACCCAACAAGGGTGCTAAGACGCGATCATTACCCAGCAATCTCCAATGTTTCTGTAGAATTTTAGTCACTTGTTTATATTGATTACTAAATGTTGTAATCATAGGACAATTGAACTTATCATCTACATTTCTCTGTTTGGGGGCCAGGAGGACATTTCTGTCCACTTTGAGAACTTCCTCATAGGCTTCACTAGTATAACCCTTTTCCAGGAATCTATTTTTCAAACACTCTGCCTCCTTCTCAAAATTTTTTACATCAGAGCAGTTCCTACGTAAATGAATAAACTGACTTTTTGGGATACCATCCAACCATTTGGGGTGGTGACAGCTGCCTATATCGATAAACCCATTACGGTCAGTCTCCTTGAAGAATGTAGATGTTACCAATCTTCCATCGTATACCTCAATGTTAAGATCCAAAAAATGAATCTGAGAGGTACTGGCCTCATACTGGAGCTTAATACCCCTATCATTAACATTGAGGGAGGAAATAAAGGAATCCAATGAGGACAGGTCACCCTCCCACAGGAGGAGGACGTCGTCTATGTACCTGAGCCAAACACATAGCTCAGCTCTTCCGTTCGCATAGACGACATCCTCCTCCCACTTGGCCATGAATAAATTTGTCATGCTGGGGGCATATTTTGCCCCCATGGCAACTCCCCTGGTCTGTAGGTAGTACTTATCACCGTACCAGAAGTAGTTATGCTTCATGGCATACTCAAGGAGGGATAGAATAAAGGCTCTCTGCCGCGAAGGCAAAGTAACATCCAATTTCAGATATTTCTCTACAGCCTCCATGCCATGATTATGGGATATGATGGTGTAGAGGGAGGACACATCGGCTGTTGCCAAAATCATGCCCTCCCTCCACTCCACCCTTTGCAAGAAGTTGATGACTTGGGTACTATCCTTAAGAAAGGAAGGAGTACCACTCACCAAAGGCTGCAAGTAGGTTTCAATATACCAACCCACCCTGGAGGTGATGGAGTCTATCCCACTCACAATGGGCCTTCCAGGGGGGTCGGTCATACTTTTATGAACCTTTGGTAAATAATATAACACCGGCACTCATGATAACATCCAACATGATAACAACCCCAAACACACTTCCAAGACAACCACTGCCTTGCTACAGAAGCTGAGGATAAAGGTGATGGACTGGCCAAGCATGTCTCCAGATCTAAACCCTATTGAGCATCTGTGGGGCATCCTCAAATGGAAGGTGGAGGAGCGCAAGGTCTCTAACATCCACCAGCTCCATGATATCGTCATGGAGGAGTGGAAGAGGACTTCAGTGGCAACCTGTAAAGCTCTTGTGAACTCCATGCCCAAGAGGGTTAAGGCAGTGCTGAAAAATAATGGTGGCCACACAAAATATTGACACTTTGAGTCCAATTTGGACATTTTCGTTTAGGGGTGTTGTCAGGAAATGTTTTCACCTGCTGGTGGCACTGTTTCTCCCAGACATATAGGCTGCAGTTCTGGTGTCTACCAGCAGGTGTATTTCAGTAGTCAGGACCTGACATCATCCCCTGCAATCAGGCATCAACTGAGACTGATTGCAGGACGTGTATTTAAACCTGGGGAATGCTGTGTTAATTTGCCTTGGTATTTTCTCCTTGTGCCCCTGACCTGCGATACTGTGTTCCTGTAGCCTGTTCCCTGTCTCTTGTCCTGGACTCCGACCCTGATCCTGCAGCCTGATCCCTTCTTACCTGCCCAGTCCATCTCCTGATTCCCTTTTCCTGTCTTGCCTTGTTCCCAGCTCCCTCCTGCTTGATCTCCTGTGTATGACCCTGGCTCTGGTACAGTTATGATTTGGATATCCCATGCTCTGTAAATATTGTATGTAGTCTGTCTTTGGTTTGTGTTCACTGATTGGATTACACTATTTACTATATTGGAGGTGCGTTATCTTATCTGTTATTTACTTATCTTTTTAATACATATTATTATTTACATTTACCTGCATTTCATGGCTCTGTTCAGTCCACACATTTCTGGTCACACCGGTCCCTGACAGGTGTACTCACTTTTGTTGCCAGCGGTTTAGACATTAATGGCTGTGTGTTGAATTATTTTGAAGGGACAGAAAATTTACACTGTTACACAAGCTGTACACTCACTACTTTACATTGTAGCAAAGTGTCATTTCTTCAGTGTTGTCACATAAAAAGATATAATAAAATATTTACAAAAATGTGAGGGGCGTACTCACTTTTGTGAGATACTGTATGAAATAAATGTACCTTTTTTTAACCACTTGCCGACCGCCGATCAGCATCGGACGGCGGCAAAGTGGCTCGTTCCCGCAAATCGCCGTCATACGACGGCGGCTGCGGGAACGAGTTTAGTGAGCGCGCGCGCGCCGCCGGAGGCGCGCCCGTGCGCTCACTGTGTCCAGGGGGGGCCAGGGAGCGGGTGCGGCGGCTTCGATTGCCGCTGGCTACCCGCGATGGCCCCCCCGGAGCGAGTGAGCGGAGGTCCGTGTATGTAAACACGGACCTCCGCTCTGTGTGAGGGGGAAGGGCTGTGATCACAGCCTTCCTTTACGTGAAGGCTGTGACCACTTCCCTTCCCCAGCTAGGCAATCCCCCATACAGTTAGAACACGCCCAGGGAACATAGTTAACCCTTAGCGCGTCCCCTGCAGGTTAACCCCTTCACTGCCAATGGCATTTACACAGTAATCAGTGCATTTTTATAGCACTGATCGCTGTATAAATGCCAATGGTCCCAAAAAAGTGTCAAAATGGTCCGACATGTCCGCTGGAATATCGCAGTACCGCTAAAAATCGCAGATTGCCGCCATTTTTAGTAAAAAATAAAAAAAAATTAAAAACCCCAGAAATTAATTCTCATCATCCGTAAACGCGACCACTTTTTTTTTTTATCGCAAATATGAGGAAGAATATAAATCGGCCAAAAACGGTGAAAAAAAATGTTTTTTTATTTTTTTTTTTGGATTTGTATTTTAGGAAAAAGTAAGAAATTTGGGTTTTGTCGCTCTTCTTTTGTTTATAGCGGCGATCAGAAATGACGCAGCGGTGATCAAATACCACCAAAAGAAAGCTCTATTTGTGGGGAAAAAAGGACGCAAATTTCGTTTGGGTACAACGTCGCACGACCGCGCAATTGTCAGTTAAAGCGACGCAGCGCCGAATCTCAAAAAGGGCTCCGGTCCTAAAGCTGGAAATCCTTCCGGGGCTGAAGTGGTTAAACACATTGTTACTTATTTAATTTGACACCACTCCTTAAAAGTCTTTATTCCTTCTTTGGTTCTACCTAATAAAGTGGCCAATGAGTATATACAGGGGTTGGACAAAAATCTGGAAACATTACATGATTTGCAGGCTTGAAAGTGACGACATGTTTGCGCTGAAAGCGGAATTGATGTAACATTCTTTAGGGTCTTTTCACACATACGGACCATTCATCAGTTCATCAGTTCCGTCACATCAAAAAGGATGAAGTATTCATCCATTTTTTCATCCGTTTTTCATCCGTGGTCATCAGTTTTTCATCAGTTTTTTTTACATCCACTACCAATGCAAAAATGGATGAAAAACTGACCATTCGTATGTTTACATCCGTTTTTCACCTGATACGTTTTTTTGACGGATGAAAAATAGGGCTTTCATCCGTTCAAAAAAACGGATGTTGACGGAAGCAGATGAAAATGGATGCAAATGAATGATCATCCATTGTCATCCATTTTTCCATAGAGTTGCATTGATGTCCGTTTTTCATTCGTCAACGGATGGATGAAAAACAGACAAACGGTCCGTATGTGTGAAAGGGGCCTTACTTCTGCTGTGTGATGAGACACCTAGCTAACAGGTGGGGAGCCTCACTTTCCTCATTCACTGCATGTGCTGCTAGTAATATGGAGTCATGTCAGGTTTTCAAAGAGGGGAAATTGTTGATGCCCGCTTAGTTGCTGCCTCTGTGACTGAAATTTATTTGTGGTGTTGTGAGGTACAGTATCAAAAAGCATATACAATTTCCAGGAAAACGTTGTCTGATAAGCATAAGCGCGGTCAACACATGGTCAACTGCCCGAAAGAGACAATAGGTAATTATGCAGGATTGTGACCCGGATCTTTGCATGAAGAGTGGTATCAGATTCCATTATCCACCATCCAAGTCAATTCCCTGAAGAATTCAGGCTGGCTTGGATGCCAAAGGCGGTCCAACACCATATTAGGTAATGATTTAATTCTTTTACCATACTTGTTTCCATAATTTTGTCCAACCCCTGTAGGTGCAAAAAAAAGCACTGTCTTCACTTCTGGAGTCTTTGCTTTTTTTGTTTGGCAGTAGGCAGGCTTTTCATTAAACAGTATTTTTGATATGGATGGAGAGCATGTGATACCCCAAAGTGTAGAACTGTAAAACCTGAGGACTTGCTAGGTTTCTGGCTCCTCTGTACAAATTGCAAACTGTTTTGCACAACTTTAGGCCACACTGTACTTTCTCCAGGTTATTTAGTAGTACTTCTGGCTGTCTTGTACGGCTTATGGCAGCACTAAGCACTTATCCATCACTAGTGCAGCAAATATAAGTGATTCCCTCAATCTAAAAGGACAATTAAATATTGTGAAGTACAACAAAAATGTGCAAATAAGGAAAAAAGAATTGTGACAATGATATCAATGGAAACAAAGTTAAAATAAATAAAGTCCTCTGAGTTCAGCTGTGCCCACATGTCAATGACTTCTGCCTTTATGGGTTCACACCGCCACCAGTGACCAACATTACTGCTGCACTCACCATCTCCAAAGTTGCCAAGGGAGAGCATCACACAGCGTGTAATATATCAAGCAATTTCCAGCCCCTAACATGAGGTCACCATGCTTCACCATTGTGTTGAGGTTGCCTGGTAGTACTACCTTTCACCACTGGAGACAATAAAGCAGCTTATTGTCACTGTATGGGAGAAAAATGCTCATCACACGGAGTCACGCCGAGGGATCGTACATATTGTAGTAATTTATTCAAATTCTTATATACACACTTAAAATAAATCAAAATCATCCAAATGGTAGCAAACAATACATCATGATCAAAGTGCACTTACAAAGATGGCCGCTAGCTCCGAGACCGGATGTAAGCACATAGCTCCGCCCCTACACATTCCTTGCGACAGCACATCTTTAGGGGACGCTAGTGTGCAGCTGCTCTGTACAAATTGCAAGCTGTATTGCACTGTACTTTCTCCAGATTATTTAGTATGACTCCTGGCTGTCCTGCACGGCTCCTGGCAGCACTAAGCACTTTAACATTTTGGCTCACTCCTGGTTGTCTTGCACAACTCCTGGCTGCAGTAAACATTGGCTTGTAAGATAAATCATCCCAAAGTCACTTCTCCACTCGCAGGATCAAGTACTCACTCAGTCCCAGAATAGTGGAGCTTTGTCACACAGTGGCTCTATCCAGACTCTAATACAGGCTCTCTCTCTTTAGTAGGCCCCCTAGCTGGTACTTTGATGTCTTCACAGAACTCCTCTGGCTTTCTCTCTCTGCCTCTGCCCCAGGGGCAGAGCCCCCAGCACAGGGGTCTCCTCCAGAAGGCTGGACCCTGGAACTATGCCTCTGCTGCCAGGCATCAGAACATTTATAGGCGCTCCAGCCACCTACCGCACACACCTCTCTAGGGATTGGCCGGTGTGCCATAAATATTCAGACTGCCTGTTCTACTCTCCATTCCACTAGACTTCTAGAAATATCCAAAAAACAGGGGGTGTAGGAGAACAGAAGCCTACGAGACACTGAACAGCCCAAAGCATTCAACTCCTGCTCCACTGACTACAGAGCAGGGTTGCCAAACATCAGTAAATGTATGGACAGTTTGTAAAAATCTGTGATTCTTACAACTGTCTGTAAAATCAGGGGCTGATAATTTGACATAATGTGTTGACTTTTTTAAGTGTAAACCAGGCAAATGACTTGCTATTGGTATTTTCAATGTTACCATATTGTGTTTATACTGTATTTGTTGTCTTAGTTTCTTAGTTTGTAATAGAATTTTGCAGGTTGTCAGTAACAAATGTCATCGGTTCAAAGGGGGGGGGGGGGGGCAGGCACCTGCCAAGCAGAAGGGCCAGCAGTACTGTCTTATTGTTGACACTTGTGGCTCATGTGCAGTGCTGCCAACTTTGACTTTTCTTTTCTTCCTCTGGCTGCACTGCAGGGGGATTGGTTCTAGTATCTGTACCCCCTTCCACTTGCTGTCTGGGACCCCTGTATGCCCATTTCCCCCAAAGTGCTGCTGTTTTCCTTCTTCTCCTCTCCCGCTGGCAGCTGCTGAGGGCACACAGATGGGATATTTCAGGTTGGTGAACACACCACCCTGTATGAGCACAGTTAGCAATCGGTAGCGATCGCTCACTGTGGGGGTGTAAATATTGCTGCTATTCACCTAAATGGGTCTTGCTCAACAAGGGTATCATTTCTGTCATGGCTGCAAAGCATAGCATCGTAGGCGTTACATTTTAGCAAAAATATAATTTGATATTTTCGGAGGAGGGGGGTCCTGTCAGGTATGCTGTACAGGGCTCTATGATTTCTATCAGTAGCCCAGCATGTAGGTGTTAAAGTGTTTGTTAAGTCATATAATTAAGTTTATGCCAGCCCCTCTATTAGAGCCTGGCATAGCACACTGCATTAGTCTTTTTTAAAAACGAGGCTTGTAAATGCAGATTTAGTGCGATCTTCAGGCCGGTCGCGTGACCCGCAGCAGCTGTATACCTTCGATGGATGGCTTCTGCAGGAGGGGCCAAGATCTCCCTCTGACATCAGCCGGGGAGATCACAGTGCCGCTCAGCCCCTCCTGCAGTAGCCCTGGAAACCAGCCGAGAGTCACGTGACTGGCCTGAAGATCGTGCTAAATTGGTATTTACAAGCTTTGTGTTTATAAAAGACACCGTGTGCTATGCCAGGCTATAATAGAGGGGCTGGCAGGGAATTTTTTATTTTTACTAATAGCGGCGGGGATGGGGGGGCAGAGACAGAGACATTGACACAGAGCTGACAGGCAGGGAGGAGGGGTGAGGGGGAGAGAGGAGAGCTGAGAGCAGGGTTGTGGATGACAGAGGGATGTGCGCTGACAATGATGGTCAGGGCTCAGCAGCCCTGATTTTCGTGGTCAGCACAGAGAGGGGATACAGGAAGTGGCAGGATCAGGGAGGTTTTTTTACAGTTTAGAGAGGGGCACATTACATAAGGACCCTTTCCATACGCCCCCTTGAGGGGGAAGGGGTCTCTGGTGGATTTAGGGGGCCAGGATGATTTCTACACGGGGGGTGTAAAGGGGAGTTTTGCCACTTGGACACTTGGGACATGGGATGGATGGGGGCATGTCATGTGAATATTTCTTTTCAATAAAACATACAGTTGACTTTTAAGGTGGTGCAGCTTATTTTTTATTTTTATGGTTTTTTTTTTATGAAAATTCCTTAACTGTAACCG
>BLSH010389339.1:886621-924587 GCA_018402905.1 Glandirana rugosa
GTGACCGACGTTTGACGGGGGTAGACACAGTGACCGACGTTTGACGGGGTGGACACAGTGACCGACGTTTGCAGCCAGTGACACAGATGGGGGCAGTTTGCAGCCAGTGACACAGGTGGGGCAGTTTGCAGCCAGTGACACAGGTGGGGCAGTTTGCAGCCAGTGACACAGGTGGGGCAGTTATGCAGCCAGTGACACAGGTGGGGGCAGATTGCAGCCAGTGACACAGGTGGGGCAGTTTGCAGCTAGTGACACAGGTGGGGCAGTTTGCAGCCAGTGACACAGGTGGGGGCAGTTATGCAGCCAGTGACACAGGTGGCGCAGTTATGCAGCCAGTGACACAAGTGGGGTAGTTTGCAGCCAGTGACACGGATGGGGGCAGTTATGCAGCCAGTGACACAGGTGGGGGCAGTTTGCAGCCAGTGACACAGGTGGGGCAGTTTGCAGCCAGTGACACAGGTGGGGGCAGTTTGCAGCCAGTGACACAGGTGGGGGCAGTTTGCAGCTAGTGACACAGGTGGGGCAGTTTGCAGCCAGTGACACAGGTGGGGTACATTGCAGAGATCCCCCCCTGCACTTACTCCATCCAGCAGGCAGGATTGTTGCAGAGATTCGACATGCGGAGAGCGCGTTGAGTCTGCAGAGTTCGGTCCCCGAGCGGTCATGGTCTCTGTGGGAGCGGAAGTCACCTCCACTGCCACAGTGACCCGCCCCCGGCCACCACATCCAATCACACTGAGCGGAGGCTCAGGGCAGCCAATCAAGCTATGCAGGGTGCGCCTGTTCAGCGCACCCTCATAGCTTTTAATGGCCGACCAATAGGCTCACTACTTGGCTGTCATGTGACAGCCAAGGAGCCGGAAAAAAAAAGTCAATGCACCGGCACCACCTGCAGGGGGGCGGGGCTGACTTTTTTTTTTCGTCTTCTTTAGCCGGCGGGGAGGCGGCGCCCATGCGCCCCTCACACACCAGCCACCGCTGGTTCAAGAGCTTTTAATACTATGCCTCATAAGCTGAACATCCCATGACCTTGAGCAGCCTGCTCTTTGAAATGTGTCCTCCAACTCTTCTAGCCGGGGTCTGATGTGATAATGTTCCATTTAAAACAATTGCTCAATTACGAAGAATCAAGGATACTCTGGCACTGTTCTGCTGGAGAGACTTCATGCCCAAAGCACCTTTGACTTTCTCTATCAGAGGACGGATATTCCCTTGTGGAAGTTCTACTGAATTTTCCCCGTCGCTATTGCAGACAGTGAGACCTTTGTGAATGCCCTGAGAGAGATGTACAGACCGAAGGGGATGCACTGAAACTGGCAGAGGAATTGAGGATGAATTGGGACTAGAGTTGAGCGGACACCTGGATGTTTGGCGGGTCCGGCCGAACTTCACGAAAAAGTTTGGGTTCGGTACCGAACTTGACCCGAACTTTACCCTGGACCCCGAACCCCATTGAAGTCAATGGGGACCCAAACTTTTCGGCACAAAAATGGCTGTAAAAAAGTCCTGGCAAGTGCTAGAGGGCTACAAAAGGAAGTAAAATGGGGGTAAGAGTAGGACAAGTGCCCTACAAAAAAATGGGGATAGGGAAAATAACTTAAAATCAAATAAAAATGGGAAGGGGCAGCAGGAACCTGACTCTATAGGAGTAGGCGATGATTTTAGAACAATAACCTGTCCCTTACAGCAATAGCAGGAACCTGACCCTATAGGAATAGGCAATGATTTTAGAACAATAATCTGTCCCTTACAGCAACAGCAGGAACCTGACCCTATAGGAGTAGGCAATGATTTTAGAACAATAATCTGTCCCTTACAGCAACAGCAGGAACCTGACCCTATAGGAGTAGGCGATGATTTTAGAACAATAATTTGTCCCTTACAGCAACAGCAGGAACCTGACCCTATAGAACTAGGAGATGATGTTAGAACAATAATCTGTCCCTCAAAGCAGTAGACTCTACCTAGTCCAGAATCAGATCGTTCTGTAATGCAGGATGAGATCTGCAATCTGTCCCTCAAAACAGTAGTAGTAGTAACCTCTACCTAGTCCAGAATCAGATCGTTCTGTAATGCAGGATGAGATCTGCAATCTGTCCCTCAAAGCAGTAGTAGTAGTAATCTCT
The DNA here is from genome assembly GCA_018402905.1 of Glandirana rugosa. Taxonomy (NCBI): domain Eukaryota; kingdom Metazoa; phylum Chordata; class Amphibia; order Anura; family Ranidae; genus Glandirana; species Glandirana rugosa. The sequence goes on from BLSH010389339.1 coordinate 888,748, forward strand.
ACCTAGTCCAGAATCAGATTGTTCTGTAATGCAGGATGAGATGTTATCACTATCTGCAATCTGTCCTTCACAGCGCCGGCAGAATCCTCTCCCTAGACTAGCCTGAGAGCACGTGACATGCAGCACTACGTGACTCCAGCTTATACAGAGGCTGGGTCACATGATGCACTGGCCAATCACAGCCATGCCATTAGTAGGCATGGCTCTGATGGCTTCTAAGGGCAAAGCAGTGAAACGCTTGTTGATTGGCTGCCCTGCAGCTATTCAACATGTGTGATCAAATACCCGAACCCAGAACCCAAACTTTTTTCAAATGTCCGGGTTCGGGTCTGGGTCACGGACACCCCAAAGTTCGGTACGGACCTGAACTTTACAGCTGGGACAAGTAGGTGTCTGATAAACCTACAGAGCATCCAGTCTCCCAGATTTATCAATAATATAATGGATTGGAGGTTTTCTATCTTGCACAGCTCCAACTTCCTGTGCATTTGAGGTTTTTTTTTTTTTCTTTTTTCCCAACTTTACCACTGGGCACAGATTACCTGATTTTGATTTTTTTTTTTCTTCCTCGGAACAGAGGTGAACCGAATCCTCATCTCCTCTGGGCAACTGGAACCTTTTCGATTGCTCATTTATTTAATCCGGCTACAAAACTTGACCAGAATTTTTTTAATTTTCCATCAATTCTGGTAGCCTGGCTGACTGGAAGAGATTGAAAGGTGGATATCCCACCTATCAACGTTATATGATCGTTATGCTCATTGCATTACGCCCCTGCATGAGTGAACGTTTGTCATTATGCTATACTTTTTCAATAAAAATTATTGTACCAGAAAGGTGGACATCCCTTAAACTTCCCCCAATGTCACGTCAATATAGCTGATATGGCCCACTGATCCTGAATATTTTCCATCCAGGTGTGTGCGCAAAGCTTCACACAGGCACCCCCTGGATGAGTGCACCCTTAAAAAGACTTTCGCTGTTCTCCCAAGACAGGTGCCTTAGATTTTTAAGGCTTGAATAATGAAGATTGGGTACTTCTCCAGTTCCTTTACTAATCTTTTCCCCGGTCCGTAGGATTTTGCCTCAGACCCCCCAGTGGTCACCCTTGAGGTGGCGGTATCTTGTCTACTCCCAAATAGATTGGACCCGTTGTTTGGTATCTTGCACCAGCTTTATTTATTTATTTATTTTAATTTTTTAAGGTGATTCGCCAGCCATGGCTTCAGCTATAATACCCTCCTTGCTGTGGCCGCGGGGAACACCGCTCTTGAAAAACATCTATTCACGTCTACTGACACAAATCTAACAAGAAAAAAACTAATTTCAGCTCTTACAGAGCCATTACCACCTTGTCTCTTCACTTCTTCCAGAAGGGCTTCTTTAAAGGGTTACTCCACTTTTCGATCTTCAGAGCTGTAATTTTCTGTAAAATGCAATGCAATATGACTATCTGGAGGTGTTTGTGTACAGAACACCCCCTGAAACATAATTTCCTGTTTGTGTGACTGACTCACTGACTTTCCCAGAAGTCTGCACCAATATACAAGTCAGGTTTTTGGCATCCACTGCAACAAAAAGCCATTTTGGTAAGATACTCCCAATAGAAAATCATGTCTAAAGGGATGCAGACCCTGACACTTTCCTCAGAGTCCGACAGGTGTAGCAGCTGGTTGATAATTATGAAACCACTCCCATTAGACCCATTCAGCACAGGGGCTGGTTATTGCTTGTCTGCCGCCACCTGCAGATGCTACAATATGTAAGAGAACTTCAGATCTAGATCTAATTTTCAGACTAGAGTCTCCTTGAACATAACAGCAAGGTTACACATCTTGCCGGCTACATTAATGATGCATCCCTCATCGAAGGAGACTGCAGCAGGTTCACCGTTAGCTTTTTCAGAGTATACAGTTTTGACAACCTGTTTATGGGGGCCTTTTTCTCTGACCCTTTCCATTCTTCCTGGATTAACGCCTCCAGTTGTTCAGTGAAGGGAATAAATACTTTCTAACCTTGTGGAGAGTTTCCTCCACTTCACCCCAGGTAATTGCATCCTTAACTGCCTTACAAAAATGCTCTATTGGGTAATCTTCAAAGCTTGTGGCCCATTTAACACTTTCTTCCTCTGACAAGCTTTCCAATTTGGACACCACCTACTGGCTCTGGTTGGACGTGCTAGGCAATTCAGCCACCGACTGGGGAGTAGAGGCTTCATTTATCAACTCCTTGGCTGATTCTTTAATCAAGGCAGCTACTTTCCAGACATCCCCTTATTTGTCAGTTGTCGCTTCCTCCAAGCGGACTTGACATAATAGCTTGTTAAACAATGACTCTCCACCAGAAATGCAGCCACCATTAGGGCTGGTAACCTGTAGTGTTTGTAAACAGGGAGCAATAATAATGAGAGGTGAGATGATGACCTTAATCATGCTCAGATCACCATCTTGGAAAAGCTCTAGCCAGGAAACTGGTCACAGAGGCCGCATCACTTCCTGCCCCTCATGCTGAGAGTGTACTTGCACTGCTGCTGCCATCTTAGAAATGGCAAACGCCCACAAAACAGAGAAAAGAATTAAAAAGCATATGGAAAGCAAAGGGAAACACTGTCACTTACGTCAAAGCTTGTTTAAAGCTTTCTTTGAGAGACCTGCAGCAGCAGAATGGGGCTCCAACCATATAGCTCATTTAGAGACTGTACAAGAAGGACATCCACCCAGGAGAGGCTGAAATATGCCCCTCAGACCACCAGAATGGGGCTCCAACCATATAGCTCATTTAGAGACTGTACAGGAAGGACTTCCACCCAAGAGAGGCTGAACTTGGCTGGGGCGACAAACAGTAAGGGATACCTCGCAACTCCAGTCCTGATCAGGTGAGGGAAAAAAAAGGAGAATGCTGTGAGTCGGGTCTGTCTTTGATTTATAGTTAACCAGTCCTATCAGGTTGTGGGGCGGAGCCATGCTGCCATGAAGATACACCAGGAAAATATTTTTCTCAAGGTTTTCGTTTATTTAACAAAAATAAAAAACCCAGTGGTGATTAAATACCACCAAAAGAAAGCTCTATTTGTGTGAACAAAATGATATAAATGTCATATGGACACAGTGTTGCATAACCGCGCAATTGTCATTTAAAGTGCGACTGCGCTGAAAGCTGAAAATTGGCTTGGACAGGAAGGGGGTGAAGTGCCCCGCATTGAAGTGATTAAATGGGTTTTGAGTTTAAATAAATTGTATACAGAATTTTAAATTGTGATTTAACTTGAACAGTTCAACTGGGTAAGGTAATTTCCTTCCTCCCTACTATTCCTCCAGTCCATTCCACCCTGTGCTCACACTCTCACATTCAGAAACACAGTCTGCAGGCTATCACTGTCTGATTATTGGTCTAGGACAGATAGATTGTTGGTAATGCCCACTTTAATTGCTAATTTTGTCAGTAACTATATACTGTATAATAATACAGTATGAATGTAACAATATCATCTAATAGATGACATAACTATGAATGACACTGCCATTTTGTATAATGTAGAAGTACGTACTTGGCACATTTCAGTACCTTACATATGGTGGCTTTGTTTGTTTTACTTTTAAAAGTTCAACTCCAGGAATTATTTGGATTGTATACTTATATTGGTGCACCTTGGCACAATTTAGGGTCCATTCACACCAACCGCTGCATTATGGGATGACTGCACTGTACAGTTCCCTTATTTTATGTTTTCATTGAAATGTCACACAAGTTTCCTAAAGTTCAACTGGCCAACATGCTGCATGTAGTACTTTTTTTTTTGCACACCATGCCCACACACCAACGCAACGCAGTGATATGAACCAGGCAAACAGGAGACAAGGCATTTTTCCTTGTCAAGCAGTGGGACTGTGCTGGAATAGCCGTGCAATGCAGTTCCACCACATCTGGTGTGAATAAACCCTTAAGAATGCATATCTAGTACCTGATGGGCCATGGGGGAAGCTGAGAATCACTGTAGTAGTCAGTGGTACTACAGTAATGGCTGTAATCTTCTGGGTCGTGCTGGGGTTCTGTGCAAGTGGCTTCTCCTCTACATACAGACCTCAGGGGTTGTTTCTTAAGCACTGCCACCATAACTACAGTGATTTCCAGCTTCCCCAGCAGTCCATCAGGAATGAGATATGCATACTTACATTGTGCCAAGCTGGACCAATGTGAGCATGTCATACAGATCATTTCTGAAGTTTAGCTTTACAGATTTTCTTTTATGATATAACTGAAAAAGTCGTATGGTGCTGCTTAAAATTGCTAGAAAAAGTGCAAAGGTGCTACTTCATAACAAATATATATATAAATATATGCTATAGCAGTTATTGTGCAACACACAAAAAACACATATGTGCAAACGGCAAAATAAGGTGCTATAAATTCATAAAAGAAAGTAAAGTGCTATAAAGTCATGAGAAACAAATAAAGGTATATGTCCAGTCAATTAATAGTTCAGAAGACACTGTCCAATGGATGAATGAGTTAATTCCCAACTGTAGTGCCAAATAGAAACCACACAGTGACAATCTCGTCACAGTCTCATTTCATAGGGGTACTCACTGCAGGTATTCAGTGAACATAGCGGATTGATAGTCGGACCGCTTACCAGACATTACAGTCGTTCCGATCCTCCTATGGATGTTCCTTCGTTCTCTCATGCGAAAAGGATGAGAAGAAGAACTCCCATGGTGTAAGAACATTTGATATAATGACCATACACACACATCCACTTACACTTACTTGCCTGTATGAGAAGTCAGACTTGGAACAAAATGCTTCCGCTTACGCAGTGTGTGTTCCACGGGCATAAACCGGAAGTACGAAAGGACGTTGATGGCTCCATCTTACGCGTTTCGTCAAAGGGACGTCATCTGAGGCGGTCTATTTTCACCTGGTAGCCCACCAGTGGCTTAAAGGATAGGGTTCACCTTTAGTAGCATGTTACACCTGTATTAAAGGTGTAACATGTTACTATGCAACAGCCCCCAGGCATGAGGCTTGGGTGCCACTTACAGTATTTTCCACTTCATTTTATTTTTGATTTACACCTTTTGTATGCTGGCTTTTTACAATATATTGTGTACACCTGTATCAATAAAAGGTGTTTTTTTACGGACTTACACTATGCAGAGTTTTTCTTCATTCTTTCACCATGTGTGACCCATCTATGGTATGATTATCACTGTTTTCCTGTGCTCGCTTTCGCTGTGGGCTGAGCAGAAAAGCCATATCAATTGGAGAAGATTGTGGATAGTCTGACTTGTTTCCTCCCTCCTCCCTTTGTGGGCTGAATGGAATAGCTGCCTATATTGGAGACAATTCCAACAAGTTCAACTTTACAGCGGAGATCCGGTGGGTATATCCCACATAGGCTCGGCTGATTCACTGGTCGTATGGTCATGTGAATCCAACTTTTCTGGTAAACAGACATCCATTTCTCTTCTGTTGGTGGGGGCACTGGTGATTTGTGGAACCTGGAAATACTATACCCCACTAAGGAATAGCTGTGAATAGCTGTGTTATCATTCATCTTCGCCATCTTGGGACTCTTAATTAGACACTTATATTTCAACCCTTTTTTCCATTGTTACCTTTTGATTTTATATACCCTCTTTTATACAGTATCTCACAAAAGTGAGTACACCCCTCACATTTTTGTAAATATTTATTACCGTATTTTTCGCCGTATAAGACGCACTTTTTCTTCCCCAAAACTGGGGGGGAAAAGTTGGTGCGTCTTATACGACGAATAGACAGTTTGCCCCAGCGATCCGCGATCCGAACGGGTCGACCGGAAACAGAACGAGAATCCGCGAAGCGCAACGCCGCCGCGGCCTTAGGAAAGGCCGCGGCTTTGGCCTAGCTGTGGAGCGGTCGGCCATCTTGGTACACCCGGCGGCGGTGCGCACTGACGCCATCACCCCTCTGCTCGTGGATCCTACCAGAGCGCGCATCTGCAACAACAGTGAGGTTTGTTGGACTGGCTATTAGGGGGCAGGGGCAATGCAATGTTACTGGCTATTATTACTATGTTGGGGGCAATGTTACTGGATATTATTACTAATGTGGGGGCAATGTTACTGGCTATTATTACTAATGCGGGGGCAATGTTACTGGCTATTATTACTAATGTGGGGGCAATGGAATTATTGGGGTTCGAATAAAAACATTACAGCCTTATTTTTGTTACTTTCACTGTTTACTGACTTTACTGACTGTTAATGAGAGTAAAGATAGTTCTTAATATGTTACATAGTTGACATAAAATTGTTCTTAAACTGCTGTTAACTTTATACAGTTGATATAAAATATTTTACTACAGTATTTGGTTCAGAATCTTTTTTTTCTAGATTTTCCTCCTTTAAAATTGGGTGCGTCTTATATTCCAGAGCGTCTTATACGGCGAAAAATACGGTATATCTTTTAATGTGACAACACTGAAGAAATGACACTTTGCTACAATGTAAAGTAGTGAGTGTACAGCTTGTATAACAGTGTATATTTGCTGTCCCCTCTAAATAACTCAACACAAAGCCATTAATGTCTACACCATTTAAATGCCCAGTAAGCAAGTGGTTAAAAAGAACAGTTTTCTACTTCCACTCTGTAGACTATAATGTCTCTCTGGGCCTAAGCCCGAGACTGCACAATATACTGTCTACCACAAGTTTAACAGGTTGTGAGCTCAGTGGCCATTAAAAGGGGAGTGATTGGATCAGGTGGAAGTCACAGGGAATTGGAGCTGAATTTATTATTTACTTGTATGCCTAAATTGCACCATTTTTTTTGCATTTGATTGGCACTATTGCACTGTATTGTTATATTTCCAGATAGCTTTGTTAATGTATGTATATTTGATGAGAATTTGATTTATACTGCTATTTGCACATTTGATATCTGCGCTATAGCACTTTGGTATTTGTTTATATTAAGTGTATTTTATTATTTGTATTTATTATTATTGTTCATGAGATGATAATTTAATTTGTGCCATAAGGAAAACTGTCCCCTACTTATATTGGTAGTCAGTGGAAAGAATTTCATTCTTGTAGACAACCAGTGGTATAACATATTTGGCACACAGGGCAGATTCTTTTTAACACTCCCTAACGCCATCCAACACTTTCCCCTATACTTAAAATGATTTCAGTAATAATAATGGCATCAAATGAGTACTATTCATGCATAAAATGGAGTTAGTAAAGAATTTCCTACATGAGGTTAAATAAAAAAAAACTAAGGGTGTAATAATGGCACACAAAATGCAGTGCGGGAAAACATGGGGACAATAACAACGTGCTGAGTAAAAAATAGAGTTCAAGTGTTTAATAGAGGTACATGCAGAATGCTGTGGTGAAACATGATGATAGTGGCAGACCTACAGGGGCCTAAATTATAGTGATACAGTCCTACAAACAGCAGTGACTTGACAATATGCAAGCAAATAATGTCAACCACACCAATATAGTAGGTATTGAAAATACTCACCCCCCCCTTTAAAATCCCCCCCTTTAAAATAATCACCTTTTGTTGCTTTGCAGCCTGAAATGAAGACAGACACAGTTTTTGTTTGCTGTATTTACTCAGTGCAACTTATAACATCCAAGTGAAAGATATAACACCAACATACCAGAGAAAAATAAAAAAAATCAAAAACAGAATAACTGAGTTGGAAAAAGGATCACCCCCTTGTGTTAGTATTTGGTTTAACCGCCTTTTGCTTTAAAGCAGTACTCCAAGTTGGGCAAAAAAATCCCCATTAGTACACCCCCCTACACTAAGCACTAAATAGTTATTACATTTGTGAAATTCCTTACCTTTGAAGAGATATGTCCAATTTAATTTACAGGAAGTGGTCTCTCTGATTTAAAAGATGCAGCATGTATTTTGCTAAGGAGGCTCTGTTAGAAGAGTGATTGCATCATATCCTCTTCTCTCTGTTTAAACTACATTTCCCTTCATACATTGCACATTTCAATGAATGTGGGAGGTTCACTAGGCCTGTACATGTAAATGTGAACAAGCCCACTTCAACATGAATCACACCCCTCATTCTGTAGCCAGGCCCACTGCTCAGTCACACACACAACATGTGTGTTCTCTCCCCTCCAACCACAAGGAGATACACATATTGCCCTTACTCTCTGTAATCATTACTGAACTGTAGACACATCCCATAATGATATATTATACACACTGTACTCTGCTATAATTCAGTATTCGAAATATTCCTCCTCCTGCAGCAGATTTGAGATCTTTATAACAGCAATCAGTGCTGGTATGGTGTATGTGAGAACCATGCCTAGACGCATCACAGAAAGAGCCGGGCCATGATGTTTTACATCAGCAGGGATAGGCTTGGACCAAGGCTGTGGCAGACATTTTCCTAAGTACAGACCTTAGTGAAGGACACCAAGGTGCATTTCAACTTAAAACCATCAAAAAACACTTGTCTACTCTCTGGCCTAGTTCTACAAGTACAAATACATTTAAGATAACATGAGCACAGAGTGGAACACACGCACCATTTTTTGTTACAAGCACAAAGAAAGAGCACCTGTCACTTTATATATTTTTATACTTTATATTTGTATGCTATTCAATTTCTGGCTTCTGACTATACATTTGGACTGATCAACAATATTAGAACCACTATTGGATATTAATATTGTTGCTTATTGATTTTATTTATCACCACAGTTTTCATGTTTGTTATTTAAGGTCCATAAAAGCATTGTCACTTTACTTTACCATACTGTATATGTAAATTAAGTTTGCACATACCAAGGAACATTTTATTCAGTTGGAAATAGAGCACACTTTAGCATATACCTGATTATATTTATGTATTTGTCTATGACCAAGCACTAAGTCCTTTCCAACAATAAATTTAGAATAATACTCAACACATAAACTGAGCAGGACCCTGCTAGTTGAACCGGTGATGAACTCATTCAGGAAAACATGGGCTGCTGCATCACTAGTGCAGAAGAAGCTGCAGTGCCAAGCAAAGCAAATGCTTCTCTGAAAAGTTTTCAGGAAAGCATTTGCTTTGCTTGGCATTGCATCAAACAGACCTGCAGCTTCTGCTAATCTGCACAAGTGATGCAGCAGCCCATGTTTTCCTGAATGAGTTCATCACCAGTTCAACTAGCAGGGCCTTGGCCTGTACTGATATGATTTCAGAATACAGATATGATTGCAGATGGAATCATTGATATTATCTCAAATGCTAAAACACCTAGGTAGGTACCCAGTCCAGCAGCACCTTCTTTCCTTGTTTCCTCCTCCTTGTTCTTTTTTTTCCACGCTGGGGAGGACACTGAACTGAGTCCCAGACTAGTCCCTCCCTCCTGTGACTGTCCCTGCTCTAGTGCTCCCTCAGAACTTTAGAACAAGAGTCCACGCTGCACATAACTTACTCTGCTCCACTCAGAGTCATTCTCAGACAGTTGGCTCCTTGGGCTTGTCCAGTCCCTCCCTCACAGAGAGATCACTGCGCAGCAGGAGTCAGGACTCCAATAGAGTGGGTGGTGCCAGGGCCAAGCCCCGGCCGGATCTAGACACGTACAGGAGGAGAGAGCAGAGCAGTGAGTCATCAACTACGTTATTATAAAAAAACAGTCTGTGGCAGCCGCGGACACTGCAAGCACCGCTCATGGACACTGATGTCCGTGAGCGGACACCTTGCCAATCCCTGTACATCAGCATGTGACACAAGTAAATCAGAAAAAAACAAAAAAGTGCAGCTAACCAATAACATGGAAATGTATGGAAATCTCAAGCAACTTCAATATTACCACAATACCAGCCTCTGTGATATGTAACATCACAAAATAACATAATACACATCACACTGAACATAAGACATAAAAATAAAACTTTGTAGGGATGGTGGAAACCCCTCCTACAGATATATGGAAGTGTACGGCATCAGTAAACAGTGCAGCCTATCAGTGCTCATACATGCAGCCTATCAGTGCAGCCTATCAGTGCTCATCAGTGCAGCCTATCAGTGCCCAAAGGTCATGCCTCATCAGTGCAGCTTATCAGTGCCCATCAGTGTGGTCTCATCAGTGCGGTCTCACCGGTGCCACTTATAAGTGCTCATCAGTGCGGTCTCACCAGTGCCACTTTTCAGTGCCCACCAGTGCCGCTTATCAGTGCCCATCAGTGCGATCTCACCAGTGACTATCAGTGCGGTGTCACCAATGACTATCAGTGTGGTGTCACCAGTTCTTATCAGTGCGGTGTCACCAGTGATCATCAGTGTGGTGTCACCAATGCTCATCAGTGCGGGGTCACCCGTGACCTTCAGTGCGTTGTCACCAGTGCTCATCAGTGCAGTGTCATCAGTGCTCACCAGTGCCATGGCACCAGTGACCATCAGTGCCATGTCACCAGTATTCATCAGTGCCGTGTCACCAGTGCTCATCAGTGCCGTGTCACCAGTGACCATCAATGCCGTGTCACCAGTGACCATCAGTGCGGTGTCACCAGTGCTCATTAGTGCTGTGTCACCAGTGCTCATCAGTGTCGTGTCACCAGTGCGGTGTCACCAGTGCACATCAGTGTTGTGTCACCAGTGCTCATCAGTGTGGTGTCACCAGTGCTCATTAGTGCCATGTCACCAGTGACCATCAATGCTGTTTCACCAGTGACCATCGGTGTCGTGTCACCAGTGCTCATCAGTGTTGTGTCACCAGTGCTCATCAGTGTCGTGTCACCAGTGCTCACCAGTGCGGTGTCACCAGTGCTCATTAGTGCCGTGTCACCAGTGCTCATCAGTGCGGGGTCACCAGTGCCCATCAGTGCGGTGTCACCAGTGCCCATCAGTGCAGAGCGGGTATCAATGACAGATCGGAGATGATGTCGGGCGGTGACAGGTCTAGTATGTATGCTATGTGCTATGTGTGGAATGTGAGACACCGCTCACTGTAAGTTCCCTACCTGCATTGTGATATACAGCGTAGAGCGCACTGTTCCAATGCAGGCAGGGGTGTCTCACATTCCACACATAGCACACATACCAGACCTGTCACCGCCCGACATTATCTCCACTCTGTCATACGGGTGATCTGTCATTGTTGCCGGGATGGCGGGCGGGCAGCGCGGGGGGGCGTCTCTGGCAGGGAGCAGGACGGAGCAGAGGAGGAGGAGGAGGAAGAAGAAGTGAGAAGGACACCACCTCAATGGGCGACACAGACCAGGGGCTGTGAGACCCCCCCCATCCACTACAGCATGGAAGAACATCCCTGCTGACTTTTAGGGAACTACATGTGGGGTGCCAGACCGCTGGCTGGGAGTACAGGATAAAGAGCAACCAGCGGTCTTACAAACAGGAAACCACAAGGGAATAACTTTTTTTCAGCAAGTTCAACAGGCTACTACCGAGGAACTACAAAGCTTAGTAGAAGATAGATGGCATAGTTGGTGAAGGTAGAAGATCAGCAACAAGGACATGCAAAAAAGTTTGTTCCCGGAGTTCTGCTTTAATTACAGCCTTTAGTCTGTTGGGATACAATGTTTGCCCATTCTTCTTTGCAGAACTGCTCAAGTTCAGATAAATTCGATGGTGATTGTGGACTGCAGTCTTCAAGTCAAGTCTGGGCTCTGACTAGGCCATGCAAGGACATTCACCTTTCTCTCCTTCAACCACCATGTGGTCATTTTTGCTGTGTGCTTTGGGCCATCGTCATGTTGGAAGGTAAACTTTCTTCCCATTGACAACTTTCTGGCAGAGGGCAGCACATTTTCCTCAAGAATTTGATGGCATTTTGCCCCATCCATTTTTCTTCTATCCTGACAAGCGGTCCAGTCCCTGCTGCAGAGAAACACCCCAACAACAGGATATTACCACCTCCACGTTTTACTGTAGGAATGGTGTTATTTGGATGGTGTTATATTTTTCGCTTGGATGTTATAAGAGTAAAAACAACTGGATAAAACTAAAACTGTACTTGTCTTCATTTCAGGCAGCAAAGCAACAAAATGTGATTCTTTTCTATACCCACTGTACATGGACTAAAAATAGTCAAATTGTATACACTACACAGACAGTTAACTGTTATAATATGCAAGCTGCAAATGGGCAATTATTATATCACACAGGCAGCAAACAACCCATTGTGACAATAAGCAGACAGCTATTGGGCAAGCATGAGAATATGTGGGTAGCAAACAGGTAGTTGTGGCAATATGTGGGCAACAAACATGTAGATGTGACAATAAACTGGCAACACATGGGCAATTGTGATAATAAACTTTCAACAAAGGAGAAAGAGTGACAATATAAGGACATCAGGTAATTGTAGAAATACTGTATATTGCCAAAAATTCCTCCTCCCTCTCCCTGAAGAAAAATATTCAATCTCCACACATCTTTGAGGCACATTAAGAAGATATGTAAGGAACTCTGACTTGATGTCTTTCTCGTAAGTCAGGACATATATTTTATGCAGGTAGCCTACATTAAATATATGTCATGACTCATTAGGATCGTATAATTCAGGTGAGTAGGAATCATAGGGAGAAGAAGAATCTAAGCCAGTAGCCCCTCCATATGTATTTATTTGTGCTGACTCAGCTTAACTGCAGCATTCAAACCTATGTGTTCATTTTGTGTCACTCACTGCTTTGGCTCTGTGAAAAACATCTTACCTGTGTTACAGGCAGTATAAGAGCTGCCTTGTGCCTCTTTCTCTCCGTGGACTGCAGATGGGGTGGATTGATGATTTCAATGTTAAAACAGAGGTCAAGGTGCTGGACCAGGTTGGAAGCCTGGTGTGTTGTTGCAATTCAACCGTAATAAGTAAGTCAACCCATCTAAGCTTAACAGAGTATGTGTCCGGTAGCAAATTGTAAGTGGAGGTACCCAGGGAGGATCACAGCTTCCCTCTGTTTCGCCACTTCAGACAACTAAAAGACATATGGTATAAGCAGTTACTTATCTAGGATATAAAAGAAGGGGCTCCACTGATCTCAAATAGCTGCTTCTGGTGAGTGACAATGGCCCCTCAACTATGCAGGCACCATCAAATGGAGGCCATTCTGCCACTACCTAAAGCATTAGTAAACTTTTTTTTTTAAATGGGCGCCTGCAGGTTTATGCCATAATGTGCTAGTATGCACCACATATTTATGGCAGACTTACCTGTCAAATGCTCCCCTCCAACACTACTCTGTCACCTTTTTAGCAGGTCTGGGTTTGTGCTCCCCAGACACTTGAATGGCCAGGTCTTAATGACATCACTCCCACACATGTGCAGGGATGTCACTTCACAACGGCACACAGTGGGTGCCGTAAATGTTGTCTGAGCTGCGCATACACAGCTCAGATTACATTACTGCTGATGGGCTGGTTGAAGCATTTATAATAGAAAAGGCCACTAGTGTTTCTCCTGTTATAAAAGGCCTGCTTGCCAGTGTGTTTTTTACCATTCTTTACCATAGGATGGAGAGCTGAAGGGGTAAACAAAGTCACCTTCGGTCTGTTTGGTGTTTTTCAAAGTATTTTCCTGTGTACTTTCACTTTGCGCAAACGATGAAGCGCAGAGTCAGAAGTGCTCCCACTTAAATAAATAGCCCCAACTTCTAGAAAGAACCAGGGCAGCAAATGTGCTTCCTGATAAAGGTGATTTCGTTTTATACTGTTAAGGATGGGGGAGGTTGCTTGCCAATTAACTAATCCAGAGTTAAAGTGATTAAGTCCCGTTTTTTTAAAAATAACAAATATGTCTTACTTACCTCCTCTTGACCATTGGTTTTGCACAGAGCAGCTCAGATCCACCTCTTCTTGGGTCCATTTTCGCTGCTCCTGGCCCCTCCCTCCTATCGAGTGTCCCCACAGCCAGCAGCTTCCTATGAGGGCACCCGAGCCGAGTCAGAGCTCCATGTATCCATTCAGACACGGAGCCCCGCCCAGGCTGACTGACTTTGATTGGCAGTCGCGTGTGCCAATGGCGCCGCTACTGTGTCTCAGCCAATCAGGAGGATCGTCCCAGATGGCTTAGACATTCGTGGACATCCCTGGAGAAAGATGGAACTCAGGTAAGTAATTAGGGGGGTGCGGGGGGGGGGGGGGCTGCTGTACACAGAAGGTTTGTTAAGTTAATGCATATAATGCATTAAGATAAAAAAACATCTGGCTCTACAACTCCTTTAAATGATGACTGGCTTGAACAACAACATTTCCACTTCAGAATCAGACTTGCAAGAGGGCAGAGTTGTAAAGATAACATCAAGTCATAAATCACGTAAGGCAAGCCCTGATTCACATTGATGCTACTTTGAAATTGCCTGAGCCCACCGGAAAGTGAACCCTGCACTGCGCCAATCACAGACATTTCCCGATACGCGGCTGCGCGGCGCCTCTTATTAGCGCAGTGCAGGGTTCACTTCCCGACGGGCTCGGGCATGTGCGCTTGCGAACACGCCTGAGCCTATCCTTAACCACTTCAGATTTGATTGACGGCTACAGCACGGATCTGAATTGGCAGGGGGGCGTCAATTGACGTCCGCCCCTTTGCACGCTCCAGGTTTGCTCTCGCAGCTGCTGCACACTGCGTGAGCATGCCCGCGGGTCGGGTGGACTCAATGTCTGCCAGAGACCCTTGATCCCTTCACAGAGAGCTAGAATGGGGAACCGCCGATGTAAACACGGCGGTTCCCCGCTCTGTGAGGGGGGCATGACAGATCTACTGATCCCTGTGATCGGGATCAGTTAGATCTGTTATGTCCCTGTCACCCACACAGTTAGAACACATACAGAGAACACATTTATCCCCTTGATCGCCCCCTTAGTGTTAACCCCTTCCCTGCCAATGACATTTATACAGTAATCAGTGTCTATTTTTAGATCTGAGCACTGTATAAATGTCATTGGTCCCAAAAAAGTGTCAAAAATGTCCGACATGTCTGCCGCAATATCGCAGTCCCGATAAAAATTGCAGATCGCCGCCATTAAAAATAATAAAAACGCCATATACCAATTTCCATAGTTTGTAGACACTATAACTTTTGTGCAACCCAATCAAAATACGCTTATTGCGATTTTTTATTCACCAAAAATATGTAGAAGATATATGTCGGCCTAAACTGAGGAATAAATGTGTTTTTTTATTTTTTATTTTTGGATATGTGTTATAGCAAATAGTAAAAAAAAATGTTCTTTTTTCAAAATTGTCGCTCTTTTTTATAGCACAAAAAATAAAAAATGCACAGGCGATCAAATACCACTAAAAGCAAGCTCTATTTGTGGGGAAAAAAGGATGTCAATTTTGTTTGGGTATAATGTCGCACAACAGCGCAATTTTCATTCAAAGAGTGACAGCGCTGAAAACTGAAAATTGGTCCGGGCAGGAGGGGGGTTTAAGTGCCCAGTAAGCAAGTGGTTAATGGCTAAGCAGCAGGAACATACCAGATAAAGCACACAAACAAGCAAAGCAATCGGTTTTCAGTTTTTCAGTTATGGGTGGATGTGGATCAGCAGAAACATACCTGTGGAGGGACAAAGATGAAATCTTCATATGAATGAGAGCTCTAAAAATAAATCAGCTTTGAGCCAGTCTGGCAAGATCCAGTGTCTTTGTGCCAGTGTCGTCCCTACATCTGCAGTCAATGTGTCCCCACACCTAGTAGTCGGTCTCCGTCTTCGCTCGGTCACTTCGATCTTCCCAAACCTTCTCCAGTGATCTCTCTCTTCTGACAGTGGGGTTGATTTACTGAAAGTTGAGAGTGCAAAACCTTGTGCAATTCTGCATAGAAACCAATCAGTGTGACCAAAATATGACAGTCATAACTTCATCATTTGGGCTTCTAGTGATATAGTTGGTTTGATCTCTTGCAAAATCAATCGATTAGTTGTACGGGCTGTCCACGGCATGCAATGTCTTATAGCTTTAGATAAATAAAGTGAAATTAAGATAGGTCCCAAGACTACAAAGCAAAATATAAATACTAGTATTTTTTAACAATTCCTTAGAAATGGGGGCTGCATTCGTTTCCTTTTTTATGTGTTTTTTTTCTTTTTCACCTGTCAATCCTGCCACTCCTTTAACAGACCAAGCTGTCCAGAAAAAGTGGCAGTTGGATGGTTTTGCTGTAACTGCTTAAAAAGTGTTAGCTGGAGTTCGGCTTTATGTTGTTAGTTAAGTCCAGCTAAATCTGCTGGTCAAACTAACACTACCCTCCGTCCAGGCTGAAAGCTGCTGTCCAACGGTGGCCCTGTTGCTCATCCCCTGGAGTGGAACCACCCTGGGACAGGAAGTGTGTTACTGGCTAGATCACCAAGGGAAAAAGTTACCCCCCCGATCACCACAAAAAAAACCAAAAACAAATGTGGCCACCACATTTAAGCAATAGTACATTTTTAGGTCTAATACTATACTAAATTTGGTGCTATATGATTTGCATTTTGCACTGAGTATGAGGAACAGCACAAACAAAGAATCATCAATAAGAATAGTGTATGCAATAAAAAAATGTACAGACAGGAAGTTGTCAATCTTTGTTTTCATTTTAAAAGATTGCAGTAAGTTCAGAGAGCTTTGTCCTGATCCCAACTTTTAAGGAAATAAAGTTCACATGTTTACCGAGGGAGTTTCGACTACTGACTAATTTCAGAACAATACATCAACTTCTTGACCTGTTAGAACAAGGTAATAAAGTTAAATATGTATTTTAGCTTGGACTTTTTTGTTGTCTCACTATATCAACTAGTACATTGTAAAGTTTTACAAAAAGGCACCCATAAGTGACTGAAAAATGTTTGTATTTGTTGTCTGGTCTTAAATGTACACCTGTCCATGGGCCCACAACAACCGCAGTGTTAGGCCCCATTATTTATGATTTAATTGGGATATATAACATAGAAGGTCCCCCTTTGAGTGCTTTGGTGCTTATGCAGTGGGGTGGGTTTAGTTCTAAATTTTAATATGACATAAAGTTGGCCATACACAATATATTTAAAATCTTTTTTTTGCAAGAACATGCTTACAAACATTTGTATGTAAATGTTGCACTTGTTTAAAGTGGTAGTAAACCCTCCTATGATTTTCAGCCAAGGAAGCTGCCATCTTGGCCTCTGTTTAATCTACAACTGCCATGATGCTGCACATGTGATCAGCTATAACACCAGCCATTGGATGGTTTGACAGTTTGGTTTAGAGCACAACCAATGGGAGTGTTACATTTCCGGCACATGCCGGAAACGTGACTGGTTTTTAACCTGTTAAATGCATGGGTTTACTACCGCTTTAAAGGTATTTCCAAATTGAGTTTGCTTGGAACATTTGATTTTGGGATGAATGTAATTTCCCAAACAAAAACCACATACACTATTCCAAAATTGTTCATTTGAGAAAACAATGTCATTCTGCTCCTTAAAATTTAAAAAAACAAACATCATTTGACCCCAGTAATGATTAGAAAACCGTTAATTTGACCCCAGAAATAAATTAAAAAATTGAACGTTCTTAAAATTCAAACAATGTTTTAGTAGTGTAGCAAGGACCAAGGGGTTAATTTACTAAAGCTGGAGAGTGCAAAAACGGGTGCAGCTGTGCATCCTAGCCAATCAGCTTCTAACCTCAGCTTGTTCAATCAAGCTTTGACAATAAAACCTTGAAGCTGATTGGTTTCTGTGTGGAGCTGCACCAAATTATGCACTTTCAAGCTTTAGTAAATCAACCCCCAAAAGTCTGCAGTCTCAGCTATAAATAAGCGACACTTATGGTATACAATATTTAAATAGTTGTACTTTACAGTAAATATCAGAGTCTCTTTCCACCTGTCCATTTGGGTTGGTGTACTTTTAAAATTAATTTACATATGTATACTGCACTTGTGAACATGAAAATGAAACTAAAAATAAATAAAAAAGCTGCAACTAAACATATGAGAAATACATGACATGAATAAATAAACCAAAAAAGCTGCGCTATAAAGTGTCCAAAATGAAAAATAGGTGAAATTAATCCAAGTCCAAATAGTCCTTCAATAGTGAATGAATCTTCTCATGTGTCATGGAATCCATGTGCAGAAATCCATCACCAATGAAGATGTGAGCTTACCAGAACTGTATGACCCTTTAATTACAGAGGGTCTAACACGCATGTGAATGGGCCCCACTCTTTCCCTGGTACCACAGCTTCTCCGCAATTTGTACCAGCGTATACCATTAAAAGGAAGAAAAATCTCCAATGGTGTAATAAAAATGGGTGTTTTATTGGAAAGCCATAAAAAACACAGCTCCCATTACAGAGTAACAAAAACCAATTTATGCCCGTTTTTGTTTGTCTGTAGGAGAAGAACGCATTAGTCGGGCTCATTCACATGCGTGTTAGAACCTCTGTAAATTAAAGGATCATACAGTTCTGGTAAGTTCACATCTTCATTGGTGGTTTGCACATTGGTGATGGATTTCTGCACATGGATTAATTGTCACATGAGAAGATTCGTTCACTATTGAAGGACTTTTTGGACTTGGATTCATTTCTCTTATTTTTCATTTTGGACACTTTATAGCGCAGTTTTTTTGGTTTACTTTTCACATGTTTAGTTGCATCTTTGTTTATTTTTATTTTCATTTTCACAAGCGCAGTATACATATGCTAATTCATATTTTCATTTGGACACTATATAGCGCAGCTTTTTTGGTTTATTACTTTTAAAATGCATTAAGCCCATTTCAGACCACCAATCCTGCAATTTTCCAGCAACACAATTGCTAAATAGAGCACTTACCTGCTCCTACACTCCCCTGCTTGCTGAAATGCTGCAGAGCATTGTTCACTGGTGACAGCCTACATATTTCTTTTTGCTCAGGCAGTTAGCAGGGTGGCCAGGGGGCATACTAAGGCGGAAGCAGATGAGGCATCCACCTTTGGTGCTGTACTGCTGGGGGTGCAGCTGAGACAGGAGCCTCTGCATCACCCAGCCATGCTCTGCAAATTACCCTGGGAGGTAACTGCTCTCCCTAGGTTTGAGTACACTTTATAAACAGAGCTATTGTGTTCGCCTGGGGGGATAGGGTGGTGGGGTCGGGGTCAGCCATCCCTGCTGGGAGAACACACAGTTATTATTGCTAGCGGCTATAGCAGCTGGCAATAATTGCATGAAAAATCAGACAGACTGGCTGTACCCAAGTTGATCAATCAATCCACTTGGGTACAATCAGCCTGCCCATAGATGGTTCACACCCTGCTGAACTGGCCGAGATTCGAATTGTCTATGGCCAGCTTTAGTATGGGAGCAATGGTGGAGCATAACACTTTGCTCATTCAGCCAGTAAGGCAGTAATACCAGTGAAGCTGTGAGTGGTCACTGGCAGTAATAGCAAGATCGCTAGCGTAAGATGGTACTTACACCTAAAAATACATTCAGTATTTCACATATTAAAGATATGTGTGCTGGAGAACATGTGACCACATAGTTTCAACTTTTTTCTGAGTCAATGGTCTGGAGCATGTATAAAGCAAGTGAAATGAGGGTGAAGTCATAACTTCTGCTATGCATTCTTGTGTTCATGTGACCAATGACTCAGAACACGTAGTAAATCAGCAAGGAAGTTAAGCTTCTAGGATTTTCATAAGTAGTCATCAGTGGCAGCCAGAGGGTTGAGGCAGGTCATGGGGCCCTGTACAGTCTACCTGATGGGGCCCACCCGAAACTGAAAAAAAGGTCCCTTCGCTGCTCTATCACCACATCATCAGAGAGGGGACCAGGAAATAGTAGTAATACACTATATTATATATACTGACACCCCCAATACACTGACACCCCTTATATATACTGACTTCTCTTCTATATACTGACAAATATACTGACACCCCTCAAATAGCACCCTCTATACACTGACCCCCTTCCCCCCATATACTGCACCTTTACTGACTTTACAAAATTTACCAAGTTTATGGAAATGAACCCCTCCCCCAGCTTGTACAGAGCTCAATG
The DNA here is from genome assembly GCA_018402905.1 of Glandirana rugosa. Lineage (NCBI taxonomy): Eukaryota > Metazoa > Chordata > Amphibia > Anura > Ranidae > Glandirana > Glandirana rugosa. The sequence goes on from BLSH010389339.1 coordinate 908,728, forward strand.
TAACAATATACAATGCCCCTCTCTCTCCTCCAGGGATGATACATGGGTGCAGAGAACTTGTGTGGAGTGCAGAGCTGTGATCCCAGATCCTCTATATTCGGTCGGCTGTTGCTGTGCGAGCGCCGCTCGCATTATGCAGAGTGTCAGCAAGGAGAGGAAGGGGGGAGAAGTCCCCCGCTGGAGGGACAGGGAGGCTCTCCCTCTCAGGAGAGCCTGTGTTATTCTGGGGGCAGCCTGAGCAAGATGCGGGGCCGCTGGGCACCCGCTACAATTAAACATGTTTTAATTGGGGGGACACATGTGGGGGCACAGCATAATGTTGGGGGGTCAGGGCCACCTCTGCCCCCCAGTGATGCCACTGTAGAGAAGACAAAAAGCAGCTGGGACTTCATCTGTCAGCAGAGCAGACAGCAAGATGCAAGGCAGGCACCGGGCGCAGAATACACATGAGCCCAAAATTGAAAAAAGTCCCTTGCCTGCTCCTCCTCCACCATCAGAGAGGGGCCCTGGAAATATTATTAATACAACACCCCCTAAGCTAGTAGGAGCAGCAGAGCGGGGGTGTAAATTAGAAAGCGTTTTGTTTTTTTTTCTCCACTGAACTGTCTGTGAAGCTGCACGGCCCCCTCTGCTGGCCGGGTCCGGTACAACAGGGCTGGTTGTACTGGCTTATCAGCGGCCCTGGAGGCAGAGGCCAAAAGGGGCACCCACCTTGGGTGCTGTGCTGCAGAAATCTTTAAGGATGGCTATACACACATAGATTTTTTTGACTCAGTCTGCAGTCTGAACAAAAATGTTTTAACAGATTCCTACAGATTCTATACAACACAGATGAATGAATAGCCCAGTGCAGCTATGGTATTCTGACAGCCAGCTGTTGCAATATCTGGGCAAGTGGCTGCATCTAATGAAATGAAGCCCCTGTTCAGCCAACATTTTTCCACCCAGTGTCCCAGATTTGTTAATAAATTATGTCAGGCAGAATGCCTGTAGGCAAGTGCAGTCTACTTTCTCCACTGCAGGTGGCAGCCTTCCACAGTTGCGCTATTGTTGAACAAGGTTCCTCTATGGTTCCTTTGTTCTTTATTTTTTGGTCCTGCTGCAGGCCATCTGTGGATTAAAGTTGGTATCTTACAAGAATAGGAAATCACAACGCACCAAACGGCAGCATCACTGTGATCCTACTCAAGGCCAAACAGCCAAAAAACTGTGCCTTGACAATACTTCCCAACCATTGATTTCCAAAGCTTTGGCATTTAACCACTTCAGCCCCGGAAGGTTTTGCAGCTTTAGGACCAGAGCACTTTTTGCGTCGCTTTAACGGACAATTGCGCGGTCGTGCGACGTTGTACCCAGACAAAATTTGTGTCCTTTTTTTCCCACAAATAGAGCTTTCTTTTGGTGGTATTTGATAGCCTCTGCGTCATTTCTGATCGCCGCTATAAACAAAAGAAGAGCGACCATTTTGCAAAAAAAACCAAATTTCTTACTTTTTGCTAAAATTCAAATCCAAAAAAAAAATATAAAAAAACATTTTTTTTCACCGTTTTTGGCCGATTTATATTCTTCCTCATATTTGCGATAAAAAAAAATCGCAATTGGCGTTTATTGATTGGTTTGCGCAAAAGTGGCCGCGTTTACGGATGATGAGAATTCATTTCTGGGGTTTTTATTTTTTTTTTATTTTTTACTAGTAATGGTGGCGATCTGCGATTTTTAGCGGTACTGCGATATTGCAGCGGACATGTCGGACATTTTTGACACTTTTTTGGGACCAATGACATTTATTCAGCGATCAGAAATTTAAATGTCCACTGATTACTGTATAAATGTCATTGGCAGTGAAGGGGTTAACCTGGGGGGAGAGCTAGGGGTTAATAGTGTTCCCTGGGTGTGTTCTTACTGTGGGGGGGTTGGGCTAACATGCGCATGAGAGATCTAACTGATCCCAGTGACAGGGATCAGTAGATCACCCATGCCCCACTGACAGGGCGGGAAACCGCTGTGTTTACATCGGCGGTTCCCCTTCTTTTCCCTGTAGCCGCTCATCGCGGCTCGCCGGCGGACATCGGGTCCGCCCGAGCCGCGGGCACACTCCTCAGGAGTGCGGCGGGTGCGCGCACGCACCGCCGGCGGCGCGCGCGCGCCCCCTGGTGGCCAAAATGCGAATCGCCGTTTATTTACGGCGATTCGCGCCCAGCTCCCCGACTGCCGCCGTGAAAAGACGGCGCACGGTCGGGAAGCAGTTAAGTGTTCTCCTTCCCTGTCTATGGGTTCAGACACTTGATACCTCTTTTGACCCCTGATGAAGAAGGCACCAGCAAACTTTGAAATGCGTCGAGTGGAGGATATCATACTGTGTTATTGTGGAATGTAAAACTTTTTTAGCATACCATACATTTTTTGAGTGCCTTAAAAATCCCACCCTAGGGGTTCTCTCCTTCTTGTATTGACACTTAGGGATGTGGCACATAAGGAGTTTCTATCACCATTAATTTATATGACTCTATGGTTCTCTGAATCACTAGGGAAGATATCCTATTGGATGCTGCTGCCCCATGTGACTCCAGTGGCCATCTTGGGTCAGAGAGCGCCTATTGAAGGCTCCCAGGTTTTCACACATGTATGAGTGGGTAGAGTAGGGAGAGGTACTTCGATTTTTAGGGACAGCACTAGCATTAGACAAATGTTCCTGACGAGGAGAGAATGTGAAGGACCGCAACTCCTTTGGACATTGTCCGTCTTAGGCGTGAGACTGCTCTCTTAACAGACGCTGTTAGTCCGGCTGATTCCTGGTTTCTTCACACTACTGGTAACCATGAGTGTACCCGGTTGGGCAGCTTTCCCACTGGGTTTGTTTTGAATTCTTGCTGTACGATTTCAATACAAGTTTTCCATTTCACCTGGCTGTGTGAATTATTGCCACCGCACAACGCTGTACCCCCCCCCCTTATATGCCGAAGGGGCCACCCACAAATTTTGAATGATGAAATTAAATAAGTGTAAGGCCAGCTTAATAAACACTTAATCCAAATTCTGCATACTCATTTATAAGTCACAAAGAGGCCGAAATGCAAAACCAATTTTCGGGCCCACCATTTCTTTGATGGCCAAGTAAAAAGACCTAATCACTGTGTATTAAATGATAGGAAGATCAAAGTGAAGCAGTTTCTAAGTCTACATGATAGATGGAGGGGTTCCAACACCTATTTTACCCACAACTAAATACTGTAAATTACACCCTAAGTCCCTGTAGCTGCACAGTGTGTAAAAATATCTATCTCTGCCTGTACTGTGATCCTCTGTTATAAAAACCTCCCTCTCTGTGCCATGAGAGTTAGAATGCACCTGGTTTCACCTTGGAAGGTCACATGCAGACACTATATAGGATTTAGTTGATTGCTTAGTAATGCCAAATCTACAAGATGGCACAAATGCAATAAAATTACAAATATCCCCATTATATATATGGTATATTTATACCATAATAGTATGTATTAATATTTAATATCTAAGAATATTAAGAATACATATAAATGTCATTAAGTAATAATTGATATGGCCCGAATACCTTTGTGTTTTTATTTTTTAGACCCATGCGTGCACACGTATTTGGAGTGATGCACGTGTTCAGCTACGCAATATGATTATTTATCATATTACTAAAGTGAAAATGTTAATACAATGCCAGCGGCTTGAGTACTCATGACTCATTAACATATCCTAACACGCCCTTTCCACTGGTTTCTGCTGTTGTAACCAATTTAGTAGCGGAAGTATATATACCTATGAATATAACAGCTGATTCCATTTTACATACTTACACACTTCGTCTTACCTTGCAAAAGTCAGCTGCGGATCAGGACCTGTTCAACAAGTTTCCTTTTGTTTTACTTTTTAAGTCTGTTTACTTTTTGAATTGTCCAACCTCTTGGGCATGACATTGGATATATTAAGGCTGATAATATAATCAGAACTGCAAGATCAACACTGTTTGCAAAGAAAGAAAGGTGAACCAACTAAGACTCCAAGGTAAGTTTGCTGTTACTCCTCAATATTTTTTTTTGCTGAAAATGCATTAAAAAGTATAGAGGATAAAATCTACTATTATAAAGATGTATCTAGCCCATGTTTTGCCACATGCTTCTAATCACTTATCAGGACTTTCAAAGAAATGATTTACTGAGGTAGTCTATGGTAGAACTTTGGGCAAACAGTTATAGTTTGGGATCCCCAATAGCCCTTGATTTTTATTTAGGGTCACAATTAATATTGTCTACTTAACCAATACTTTTGAATTACTTTATTTTAACTTAGTTGTGGTTAGGTAAAGAGTCTCATTCTATGCTTGAACATCTGAATCTACAATGCATTAAAATTGTATTTTTCATAATTATATGCAAACTGCATTACAGTCTCTTGAATACGGAATATGGGTTCTATTGTTTCTGAAAACACACAATTATACATAGCCTCTAGGACTTAGGGTATACAGGGGATTCTCATTAGTGTGATACCACTACTAAAATCTCCCGTGATTAATCACTAGCAATTGCTGCACATGCATTCAATTGTAGTAGTGATTGATCTGAAAAATTGGAGCACTGTGCAATCAATGCTACACTTTACTGTTTCCTAGGAGTATCAATTGATCACAGACAATTTTAATAGCATGAGACAGTACCAAAAATTGCTCATGCATGCCCAGAAATAATTCCCCCTGGAGCACTGACCCCTGAAAGACCCGTTGGATTTTTATGTGCCCTCCTAGCTTAGTGAATTGGCCTGTAGCCGCACCAAGGCATTTACTGACCCACTGATGGCAACAAATAGTCACACCTCAATTCCATAAATATTCTTTTTGCTATTTTTTTTGGCTCAGTTCTTCAGGATACCCAAAAAAACAGCATAGTAATATTTCGTAATATTTTTAACCTCTACTTCAGACTAATGCAAATTTGGTAGACCAGACTGAAAAAAATAATGACTTTCAATGTGATCATATGATAATCTGATCGTTAGTACACAGCTTTCAAGAGCCAACCACAACAATTCATGCAAAATTATCCGATGGGACAAGAGGACATTTATCGTTTAATCAGTACAGTTGGCGCCCGAAAATACAATACAATACATGACATCACTTCCGAAATTTTATTCTGTCGTACGAGAATATTCGTAACTTTAATAACCTCTTCATTTTCGATATGAAATTAGCATATAAAAAATAAAAACACGATCATTCATCCGATAATCTCATTGTGTGTACCAGGCTTTAGGTATCTTCAGCCCCCCCTTACAGACTTTAGGCCCAGACAGGCAATTTGTGAATTTTTAATCTGGGACAGGTAGTTGATTTAACAGGAGTCTTCTTCAGCTTCAGCTTCTTTCCTCCAACAGCAGCCCTGAGAAGGAAAGAGCTCTAGACTCACACCCTCCACAAACAGCAGGCTTGAGGGCCAAGACTAGATCCTTCATACACACATTCTCTCCAGGAAAAGCCTGTGAGGGAGGGGCCCTTCTAGAAGATCACCCAAGATAATTATCCACCTCCTCGGGCCACATCACTGGAATAAACCCCTTGGTGAATGGCAAAGGCAGAATAAATATTTATATCCAGCAAAACCTCAAACATATCACTCTATCTACTGAAGAACACTCACAGCAGGGGAATGTTTTCTAGATTCTTTTCTTATTATTTTGTAGTAATATTGTTTTTGAGTTAATTTTTTGCTGCTTGGCTGTTATTCCAAGCAGTGGGAGAAGACGTCCCTTCTGTGACTCGCCCGGGCTCTCCCGTCCCACCAGGAGGCCTGAGCGACCAGCCGGCATGTCCCAAACTAAGCCCGGAATCGGCTTTGATCGGGTCTCGGATCTAGGAACCCAAAAGCAATGTTATGACATCACTTCCGTTTTGCAGAAGACTTAAAGGCTCCAAATTTTAAAAAAATGTCAGTATTCAAAAACACATATTTTGGCGTTTTGAATACTCTTAAGTGCAAAGAAGGGATTTGGAGTCTTATAGACCCCAGATCCCTGCACAAAGAGTACCTGCCACTGCCTATTACTGTCACAAGGGAAGTTTACATTCCATCTGACAGCAATAAAAGTGATAAGATTTTTTTTTTTTAAAGGGACAGTGTAAAAAAAAAAAAAAAATAAAAAAAATCTTTTACTCGCGTGCAGAAGCGAACGCATACATAAGTGGCAACCGCAAATGTAAACAGTGTTAAATCCACACATGTGAGGTAACGTCGCGATCATTAGAGCGAGAGCAATAATTCTAGCACAAGACCTCCTCTGTAACTCTGAACAGGTAACCTGTAGAAATTTTTAAAGCGTCGCCTATGGAGATTTTTAAGTACCGTAGTTTGTCGCCATTCCACGAGTGTTTGCAATTTTAAATCGGGACATGTTAGGTATCTATTTACTCGGCGTAACATCATTTTTCACATTATGCAAAACAATTGGACTGACTTTACTGTTTAGTTTTTTTTTAATTCATGAAAGTGTGTTTGAAAGACTGCTGCGCAAATACTGTGTGACATAAAATATTGCAACGATTGCCATTTTATTCTCTATGGTCTCTGCTAAAAAAATGTATATATATATATAATGTTTGGAGGTTCTAAGTAATTTTCTAGCAAACAATATGGATTTTAATTTGTATGCAATAAATGTCAGAAAAAGACTTAGGCAGGAAGGGGTTAATCAAAGTAAGTAAATCTACTGTGTTCAATATATATGATAATGTTTGAGTCTTAAAATTTGGATTGCTCATCTTTTTTTTACATGCAAGTTAAGCACTACATGTCTACAAATGTATTCTAATTAGTGTTGATTATCACAGTACCTGCTCTCCTAGTTTAATGCTTAATAATGAGTCACCATGAAATATTTTAGTTCATCCTTAATTACTTGGGAAGGATGGCAAGGCAGAGCAGCTTACTCAACATTTAAAACAACACTAGCATTTTAATTTCAGTGAAAGTATTAATAACTTTTCTGTCACCTGTACACACCACGTGGAAGGCAGTTTTTTCAAACAATATTCCATAGGAGTTGTTCCTATGCTCTAAAATCTAGCAGCCATTAAAGCTCTATACACATGCAAATATATATTAAAACACAGTTCCTGGAATTCATAAAAAGTGTGGTAGAAACTCTTTAGAAGTCTGTCTTGCAATAGTATGTGTCCATAAGGTGTATACGATTCTCTTGTAACTCAAACAGATCACTCCCGCCGTCTCCTCACGTATCACTAATTTATTAACAGATATATCAGCCTGCATGTCACACCACTTCCTCAAACTCAATCTATCCAAAACAGAACTTATAAGTTTTCCTTCCCCATATGCCCCTTCCCCTGATCTCTCTGTCAAAATTGATGGCACAACTATAAACCCATCCCTGCATGCCAAGGTCCTAGGTGTAGTTTTGAACTCTCCTTTAAGCCCCACATCCAATCACTGTCCAAATCTTGCCACCTCAACCTCCACAGCATCTCCAAAATATGCCCCTTTCTAATCAACGACACAACAAAGCTCTTAATCCACTCCCTGGTCATTTCTCGTCTCGACTACTGCAACATAGGCTATCCCCCCCTTCAATCCATCATGAACACTGCTGCCAGACTTATCCACCTTACCAATCGCTCTGTGTCTGCTACTCCTCTCTGTCAATCCCTCCACTGGCTTCTGCTCACCCAATTAATTAAATTCAAAATACTAACAACTACTTATAAATCCATCCACAACTCAGCCCCCATCTACATCACTAACCTAATCTCTAAATACCAACCTATTTGTTCTCTTCGTTCTTCTCAAGATCTCATGCTGGCTAGCTCCCTCATCACCTCCTCCCATGCTCGCCTCCAGGACTTTCCAGAGCCTCTCCAATCCTATGGAACACCTTACCCCAAACTGTCCGATTATCTTCTCCTTTATTAGCTTTTAGATGATCCCTGAAAACCCTTCTCTTCAGAGAAGCCTATCCTACCCACACCTAACAACTGTGTTCTCATTTTCTCCATCAGCTCATCCCCCACAGTTATTACCTTTTGTCCCTCTTGACCCTCCCTTATAGATTGTAAGCTCTAATGAGCAGGGCCCTCTGATCCCTCCTGTATTGATATGTATTTTATTGATTTGTATTGTAATTGTACTGTCTGCCCCCATGTTGTAAAGCGCTGCGCAAACTGTTGGTGCTATATATATCCTGTATAATAATAACTGTTGCAAGCATCTCTACCATAGTTGCCAACATTTCAAAAAAGGTTCCAGAGGACACCTTTTTTACTCTGTGTCCAGCAAGCCATTGTAGGAGGAGCATGTACTTTGATTAGGGGTGGGAAATTCATTTGAAAATGGGTGTAATTGTACAAGAAGCATATCATTAGCCTAATATTTTCTTTGTTACAGGCATGTGTATAGAGCCTACAATTTTCACAGTGCTTTGCATACTATATGTAAGAATTTAATTTTAAAATACTGTATATGCAGGAAAAATGAACATACTACAGTCTGTTTAAAGTGTGCCAACCAAACATCTATTGCAGAGAATACAGGGATAAACACCATTTACAGTGCAAACATATTTTCCATCAAAAATTCAGGAAGCATCATTTGACACCATTTTGCTGAGTACTGCAACTCCTGCAGTGTACAGAGGTCAGTAGGATGTAGGGCAGTGTACATAGGTCAGTAGGATATAGGTCAGTGTGCAGAGGTCAGTAGTGTGTAGGGCAGTGTACTGAGGTTAGTAAGATGTAGGGCAGTGTACAGAGGTCAGTAGGATGTAGAGCAGTGTACAGGAGTCAATAGGATGTAGGGCAGTGTAGAGAGTTCAGTAGGATGTAGGGCAGTGTACAGAGGTCAGTAGTATGTAGGGCAGTGTACAGGGGTCAGTAGGATGTAGGGCAGTGTACAGAGGTCAGTAGGATGTAGGGCAGTGTACAGAGGACAGTAGGATGTAGGGCAGTGTACAGAGGTCAGTAGTATGTAGGGCAGAGTACAGAGGTCAGTAGTATGTAGGGCAGTGTACAGGGGTCAGTAGGATGCAGGGCAGTGTACAGAGGTCTGTAGGATGTAGGGCAGTGTACAGAGGACAGTAGAATGTAGGGCAGTGTACAGAGGTCAGTAGTATGTAGGGCAGTGTACAGAGGTCAGTACAATGTAGGGCAGTGTACAGGGGTCAGTAGGATGTAGGGCAGCATACAGAGGTCAGTAGTGTGTAGGGCAGTGTACAGAGGTCAGTAGTACATAGAGCATTGTACAGAGGTCAGTAGTATGGAGGGCAGTGTACAGAGTTCAGTATTACATAGAGCAGTGTACAGAGGTCAGTAGGATGTAGGGCAGTGTATGGGGGTCAGTAGTATGCAGGGCAGTATATAGGGGTCAGTAGTATGCAGGGCAGTGCACAGGGGTCATTATAATGTAGGGCAGTGTACAGAGGTCAGTAGTAAATACAGCAGTGTACAGAGGCCAGTAGTAAATAGAGCAGTGTACAGAGGTCAGTAGGATGTAGGGCAGTGTACAGAGGTCAGTAGTAAAGAGAGTGGTGTGCAGAGGTCAGTAGTATGTAGGGCAGTGCACAGGGGTCATTAGAATGTAGGGCAGTGTACAGAGGTCAGTAGTGCACAGTGCAGTGTACAGAGGTCAGTAGTATGCAGGGCAGTTCACAGAGGTCAGTGATATGTAGGGCAGTGCACAGAGGTCAGTGGTATGTAGGGCAGTGTACAGAGGTCAGTAGTGTGTAGGGCAGTGTACAGAGGTCAGTTGTATACAGGGCAGTGGACAGCAGTCAGTAGTATGCAGGGCAGTGCACAGGACAGGGGTCATTAGAATGTAGGGTAGTGTACAGAGATCACTAGGATGTAGGGCAGCATACAGAGGTCAATAGGATGTTCTTCCTTAACCCCTGCAAAAGCACCAGAAGAGTGCTGGAAACTGTGGGGGGAACGTAGAGGGGAGAGATGTCATTCCAATTGCAGGTTTAGTCCAGTGACAGGCTGCTGCTGTACCCAGGACCCTTCCCAGTACACAGCTAGCCTAGGACAACTTTGTAAAAAGCGTGACTGTCTCTGTAAATCTGGGACAGTTGGCGATTATGCTCTTCTGTGAAGAGGCAGAGTTTTTGGCCTTATTCACACCGACGTACAAATTGGCACATTCATACAAAAGGGCCATCTTCACCCACGTGGGATGTACTGGTGTTCCGTGAAGTCCCATGCAGGTTACCCTTCCCTTTTGAATTCAGTCTTGTGAGATTGCCCTGAGCCATGGATTATCCTTCCTTTCCCTCATGCAGTCGAAAACAAATGTCCTGCTGCTGTTTATTCCCATAAAAGGGAGAAAACAAAATCAAAATGATACACCAAGAAGCCACACATTGGTGGCAAATATATCTTGTGCTAACAAAAGCAATAGCAATCTGAAAATTTTACACTTTTTCAGGATTGTTGTGTGTGAAAGTAGTTGTAAACTGTAGCCTATGCTCATCCTTCACCTGGACACCAAAAGAGTGCTATTAATGGAGTAGGTTTTGGTACTCATAATTGTTATTCTACCACTGGGCTTGGTCATATAAACAAACTAATGTTCTTTATATATCAAAGATGCTTGTTACTCCCAGTCAAGCCTTAATTATCATTCACAGCACAATATTTTACCAGCATAATTAGGCATATTTGATGATTAATTATTTCACTAAGGAGAGATGGTTATCTTCTGCCCTGCTTTGTTAACAGTACCAGACGGCTCTTGTACACATTCAACTTTATTCTCAGGTAGTAAGTACCACCTCCCTATCTGTTCTCTTCCTCATTACTTCACTCCTCCCTTTCTGTTCCTCTTCTAAGAGTTCTATGGCATTCAACTATGTCTTCTGCTCCCCCTAGATCTATGCTACAAACTGTGTGCTGTCATCCGCACTATTCCACTCTTCACTTTGGCTCCTTCTCCCCCCAATGACATCAAGCATGGGGCACTATTCCTCCAATACCAATGACAGGGCACTATTCTCACTCCTACTGACCAGAGTTGCTATGTCTTTTTTCTTTTTCAATCCCACTGAGCACAAAGTCAGGAGCATTGTTTACTCTCACTGACGCTGGGCATGTGCTACTCTTTGGGGCAACAGTCCAGCCCCTCTAAAGTGTGAAGGACAATAATCTGGCCCTTTGTGTAGAAAGTTTGGAGACCCCTTGTGACTCTATCTCCCTCCTAGCTCTGTCCCGCTGTGCACTTTTATAATTTCCGAAACCCCTTCTCCTATCTCATATTATCTCCCCAATGCATTCTCTTAAGCTAGATATAGATGGGTTGTTCTTTAAAAATAAACGGATTCCTTTATCCATACAAGTGTGGTGGTTGATGGAATATCCCCTGCTGAGACACCATATTCTGGCAGCAGGACTCTCCGCTGTCAGAATACACTGATCACTGGTTGCCGCCATAGCTGTAGGAGAACTTGGCAAGATGTATAGCATAGATGGAGTATAGCTACTTTGCCACTCCAAAAGCATGCATACAACAAAACTCACAAATAGAAATAAGAAGGTTCTTTGCAGCATTCAAGAGAAATTTCAGGGTGTTTGTCATGTCCTCTGAGATCTTATGCACTCATAACACATACAGAGAAGAGATAGAGAGAGGGCGCTGATTTCTGTCTGCATGTCAGTCCTTTGCCAGTTTACTATTTTTTTGTACTGCCATTTTTTGCCTTAATCAGGTGACAATGTAATGTCCATGGTGTAAAACAGATGTCCTGTCAGTCGAACGCCAACCCCTGCCCTGTGCAATATAGTTCTTACCCAGAATAAGTGGCACAGTTAATGTAAATGTGCCAGTATTTATCCACATTTTTAAAGCCCATTCTTTACTCTCTGTGATCATGTCTAATTATCTTTTACTGCTCTCCTCTCTAGTCATTTTCCTTTACCTCTATTCATGCCCACTCTTTCAACTTTGATAACTGTCCTCCATTTCCGCCCATGTCCACTATTCTCCCTTTTTAAATAATTTTTCTTCACTTACATTTGTACTCCCTCTCCTGTTCTATCCAAGTTCATTCTCCTTCCCTCTTTGATCGTACTGCTCCATTTGCTTGCAGTCTGGCTTTCCTTGCAGGCAATTCTCCTTCTTTTCCATCCATGCCAACTATACTTGTCTCTGTAATCATTGATCTAGTACCATCCTTGCCTACCCCTTTTTTCCTCTATGATAATTCTCCTGGAATGCTATCCAGTAAAAAAAAAATGTTCACAAACAAAATATATTTCTTACATTAATCATTACCCAATAACAAAATGCACTCACTCTCAAAATGACAGTGTTCATAGACAGCATGCATTTTTTAGTTTACATGATTAGGTCATACATAACCAGCACGTGCCTAGAAGTCTGTAATTGAATACAATGTGTGAAGGTTACATACCATATATTAAAGAGAATTCTAGTTACCAATAGCAGAAATCTGTAAAGAAATTAAAACGTTTTCATACAGTCTAAAATACAACGAAATGGGTTATCGAAAATGCATGTAATCAGGTGAGAAATATGTAGATTTTGACTGCTGACCTCTTTTTATAAAAATGCTAGTTGCGTAGTTATCAGCCAATACTTTGGTTTCAATAACTTCTGGGAGACTGACCATAAAAATGCATATAAAGAATTTTGACTACTTTCTGACTTTTTCAGGAAGTTTGTTTCTAGTCCGTAACAAAAAAATAAAATTAACCCATGATTCAGACTCTCACACACAAATGGTCAGTTTTGCAAGTTATGAGTCAAACTCATTGGTGTACACAGCCTATTGCATTAGGGTGTGCACCCCAAAGCTCAAACACATATGCATGTGTGTGCATGTGTATACAGTAAATACTGACGGTGTGAGTAGGGCAGATATTGGTGTCAGTAGGGCAGTGGACAGGGTCAGTAGTTTTTATTTTTATTTTTTTTTAATATTTTTTTTTTGCAATTTTTGTTTTAGTAAACCTGTTAGGAGGCTTTGGTGAAATATCAGGGGTCTAAACAGGGGTAATCTGAGCCACATGGGGTGATTAGGGTGTACCCAGGCATACCTGGCATACCCTGTGTGCACGCCTTTGGTCAATCTTCAAAAAATACCTGAGTACCAAATTGTTAGGTCCTCCAAAAGAATAATTGTATATAAAATTTTATCGTAAAGAAAAAATACCCATGTGAGAAGCCTCCAATGGGAACTGCTTTTCTTTTACCTTTGGGCAGATTACTGTTCTGGAGCAATTAAGTGATTCATCTATCTGTTGCTTGGGGTTACTGCACTTAAGAACCGGGTTAAATGAATAAAATTGTAAGGTTCTATAATTTACAGAAGGGGTTACACTATTTTTATTGTGTGCATTAATGTACCTACATTTCTTAATAAAACATAAGATGTATGTCAATTGACCACATATTTTGAGTTATTTTTGGAGGGTTTACCTAGTATTGTTTATATGACTTCTGGTCTATATATTATATGTTTAAATATACACTTCCTGCTTGACTACTGTTGAGATCAAATATCTGTCACCTAGGGACTGTATTATCTGCAGTGAGTTGGCAGGCTCATAGACTTGCATTTTAAAAGGCAGTAAAGCAAACCCACTGTGTAGCCCTGTAAGCCATCTGGAGTTTGGGTATGTTATGTGCAAATGGCTGTTCCCATATGCATTCGTAATTACAAACTCAACATAGAAACAAAAAATTTAACACTCACTTACTGTATTTACACCCAGATGTCTTTCTTTGTTCCACACTCAAAAAAATCATCACTGCTTATACATTCTCCTTAACCTGATTTTAGTATCTTTTCTTGTACAGGATGCTTGAGTCGGGGGCACTGCTGAAATCCAGGCAAGCCAGGATTACAATAATTGTCATCAGTGTGGCCATCTCCATTATTGCAGCAGCTGTTATTGCTTCTATTGTTATAACAACTGTCATTGGTAAGACTGTATAAAATAACATAACCCTTTATATATAAGATTACGTTTTGCCTATTCTAGTACTGTTCAGTGCCATGAAAGCCAACTTTGAACTTGTGTTAAACCATTCAAGTCAATTGACAGTTGCATTTGAGCTGCTGTAGACCTTCTTCTTATATAGAGTTGACCTCTTCTAAGCTGTATGAACCTGTTTCAAATTGTTATTATGTGCTTGAGGTGTACGGATAGAGAAGTAGTAATAGGGCAAACAGAAGGCTGCCAACACAGGCCCTTATTCTAGCTCACGGAGTATATTGATGAAAGAAACATATGAGTACCCTTGATCACATTACCATGATGTCATGGGCAGCCCTAATGTTCTAACAACCCAATCCTCACCAAATCAATACTTTTAAAGATTAAGGTATAACTAAAGGCAAAACTTTTTTTTTTTTTTTAGTTTTGGATAGAATAGAGATGGATTTGAACACCTGCCAGTTTTATTGCTGTCTATGCCCCCATTAAGGATAGTCATTCCTTCTATTTGTCCTGTTTACCATTATCATTGAAAGTGAAAGTTTAAAAAATCCCACATTTTGGGTTGTCCCCAGAAAAGTAATAGAGGGAAAATCTTGCAATGGGGATGTTAGTTCTGGTGACCTGGGGGTCCCCAAGGTATTTCCCTATTTTTTCAGGGATTTACTCACACTTCCTTTATTGCTATGGGACAGGAAGTGAAGGAACATCTCCGCAATAAGACATTCACATGGTGAAGAAAATCTGACAGGGGTTATAACTAGGGTTGCCACATCATCCCTTTAATCCAGGACACATATGAATTGCACAGGCTCTGAGGCTAATTTAATGCAGATAAGGCACCAAGTGAGTTTAATTACCACCTTATTCAGCCAAAGAACCTGTGTAATTAATGTGTGTCCTGGATTAAAGGGATGATGTGGCCACCCTAGTTATAATCCTCCCTTACTCTATCCAAAAAAAAAGTTGTGCCTATAGTTCTACTTAAAATCTGCTGCAATGTTAGCAAGAACAAGTGGAGGATAGCCCCCTTCAAAACTGGGTGGTAATAGGCTGAAGATTTTGGGATCTGGTTGGATGTGGACAGAAGGATATAACATGTTTTTTACTCACATTTCTTCCTGAATGGACATATTTGGGCTAGAAGCCATAGTAATGTAGCAATAGCAATAGAAAACAAAAATCTAAGACAAAATGTTTAGTCTTAAAGGTCTTAGGTCTTAAGTTTAGATCTTAAATCATTTATTACCACAACATTTCTGGGAATCCACAGTAATCACACACTGAGAACACAACCTCAGACCGCAAAGGATGCATGTGTGTGCTGTCATTTTGCTGCATATATTTTGTTACATGGTTGGAAAGAGGTTAAATAAATTTAGCTATAATGGCTACATTTGTGTAATCATAATCCATACTCCTGCAGGAAAGGGCAAGGGAAATTATTTATAATTTAGGAGGTCAGCTTATTTTTATATGGGCTAGTCTCTCAAATTCACGATAGAGACAAAATTGTAATATTATTTTAGTAATTGTAGGTACTTACTTATATATACTTAAAGATCTAAATATAGTTATAATTAAATATCTAAATAAAACAGAGATAGCACTTAAACTCTCTGATCGGGTATATTTTTATTCGACTGGAGGATTTAATATTTATTAAAGGGAACGGGAAAGGACGTCCTCATACCTAATACTAATGTGTTTACATCGGTAATATCGATTTAAATAAATTGGAGAAAGGTTGGTACATTGTTTTATATACGTCGTTTTACTGTCGTGTGTGTACGTAGGAAACGCCAGACTCCAACACAAGAGTCACACACTAATGACACCTAAGGGTCTTTACAACACCATTATTTACTAAATTCTA
>BLSH010389339.1:937127-948153 GCA_018402905.1 Glandirana rugosa
ACACGATCCAACTCTCCTCCAACCCCCAGATCCTCTTCCTCAACAGGATTGGCATTCCAATCCATCCTAGCACAAGCCCCCTTGTCCCCCCCCATCCACTGTAAATCCTCTTCTCCTGCCACCACAACCCCCCCCCCTTGCTTTACAAATGCCACCAAAAATCCCCTCCAAATTTTCCCTCCCAACACAGACCTCAGATACAGCGTGGCTTAATGCGGGGCAGGTGATGTTCTTCCCCCCAGGTTTTTCATCATGGTCTGTCATAAGACAGGTTAGAGCCGAGGAGCCTAGTGGAAGCTCCTTTACCCTAGTGTGATGGGTGGCAGTCAGTGGGGAGAGATTCCATGAGTGCTGGCAATTGCAATAAGGCAATGCCTGGATGCCCGGCACTAGTAATGCCATTGGTGCCCCCTCCCTTTCCCGTATATTAAAGCAGCTGTGCCCGGGGATTTGTTTGGTGCAGAACGCTGTCACTTCTAAATACAGAAGCCCTGTACACAAGGGGTGATTAGGGTGTTCCCAGGCACAATCCGGCATGCCACATGAGCACGCCTTGAACTTAGACCAGGAAGAGGGATATTTGACACTTAAAACAGGACAGCGGAATTTGATTTCAACATAGGGGCGGTAGACTAATCAATGGCTATGGTTATCAGAACAATAGAGCGGGTGAATATATCCAGCAGGAAAACAGACAGAAATAAAAAAAAAACTTACAGGGGTTCTAACCATTCTTAGCTCCATGCAAAACTTTAATAAATACGGTTTTACATATACTTTACTATTAAACCTCTTGTAATTGCTAACACTCAAACCTGGAGATGGAGAGCCATGAATTTGATTCAGCTAAGGCAGGGGAGTTAAATTAAATTTAATTGCGGGACGAATCAGCAGTATGATTGCTCACAAAGGGCCGGTTGTATCTGGGATGCGTTATGTACAGAATGCAGGGTTCAGGACTGTGTTTTGCGTACCTCGTACCTACTTGTGATGTGGCTCTTACTGAGCTTCTTCAGTGTCTTAACTGGATGCCTGCTGCATTATTTACATTCCATAAGCATGAAGCCAGAGATTCCTCAGTTATATTTTATTTAAATATTTACCATCGCATTGTTCTTACTTTATTTGTTTAATTGGTACTTATATTTCTACAGAGTAAACATATATTTAATGTTGGCTCTAAAAATATCAAATATGGAGGTAAATTTGCTTAATATGTACATTTCAGCCTGTGATTTTGAATATCTATGTCTTTTTCTCTGTAGAAGTAAGGATGTGAATTCGTGGACAGTAGTGTTGGGTACTTTGTTATCAAGCCCCGGATTTGGGCTAAAGCTCCGGAGGATCATAGTGCATGATGCTTTTTCTGGTCCACAAAGTGGAAATGACATTGCCCTTCTTGAGCTATCTGCTCCTGTCACTCTTCAACAAAACATCCGCACTGTATGTCTACCAAAGGCATCTGACAACTTTCCTGATGATTCAACATGCTATGTCACCGGGTGGGGAGCACTTAAATTTCATGGTTAGTAAGATGTCTTGCATATCAACATATTGTAGTCTGTATACCTGATTGTTTTCTTCTTGTATTATGCTTGATTATTATTATTTTTTAACAATAAAACTCTTGATTATTAGCCCAATTCCAGGAAACCTAAAAATGATCCCTTGAAATGGGGTTGTGCCCACACTGCAAGAGTTATCTGCTCGTTTAGCATAGGGGAGTGTTTTTTGCACCTTAACTTACCTGATCCTCAGCTCCCCCAACAGATGGTGCTTCCCTAGGCTTCAGCTGTGGACTGTCCCTTGACAACATCATGTCCAACGCAGGGTTTTGGACCCTGCTAGACCAGTCGGAAGATCGGGTACGTAGATCTTCTTTCCAGCGTCCCCTAGACCTAAACATGCAACTAACCATTACAGTGTGGGCCAGACTCCCAACAAGGGATCTTACATTTTGTGAAGTTGGGCTTTAAATAACCTGTATCACTACACTTCACATTTTGAAGCTAACTCAAGGTAGATATAAAAACACTATTTAATACAGTTGTGCATTTCTTTGCAATGATTAAATGTATTTTTACATACTAATGGATAAGCAGTGAGCTTAGTAGTTAGCATTTTTGCAGCACTGGTGTTCCCAGTTCATATTCCAAACAACACTATCTGCATGGAGTTTGCATGCTCTTCTCATACTTGGAAGGAGTTCCTCGTATACTGGCTTCTTACCACACTCCAAACACATCCTAGTAGGTTGATAGGCTCCTGTTGAAAATTGTCCCTAATACAGTATGTGTATGTATGCATGTGAAGTAGGGACCTTAGATTGTAGGTTCCTTGAGGGTGATGTGAATCTAAAATAAAGCACTGGCTGATGCTATATAAATACCTGTAACAAATAATTACAGTAGAACTATAGGCAAAACTTTTTTGTTTGGATAGAATAAGGGAGGGTTATAACCCCTGTCAGATTTTTTTTCACCATCTGTGTCCCATTTTAAGGATTTCCCTTCACTTCCTGTCCCATAGCCAAGTAGGAAGTGAGAAAGTGAGGAAGTGAGAGGAAATCCCAGGTCACCAGAACTAGTGTTCCCATTGGAAGATTTCCCCTCTATTACTTTTTCTGGGTGAATCTCCTTAACGGTGGCACATACAGCAATAAAAATTGGCAAGTGTTCTAATCCCTCTCCACTCCATCCAAAACTAAAAAAAAAAGGTTTGCCTTTAGTTATACTTTAAGTACCTTAAACTGCCAGCACTCAACTTGAGAGAAGGACAGCTAATAAGACTCTGTTATGATCATGACAGGGAACATGCAGAGTAAGGACCCATTCACACCTCAGCAATTTGTAGACTGAAGCTCAAAGATCCAAAACGCTGGAGGAGGAAAAAGTCAATTATTCTCTATGGAGATGGTTCACATCTCCACTCCAAGTTGCCTGAAGTCAAACGCCTGAAGCTCACAAAAGTTCTGGAGCTTATTTTGTACCTCAAATCGGGCAATTCATTGTTCCATAAATATGCATGGAAAAGCTTGATGTGAGCATTTTTGCAGTTTTAGTGCATTTTGTAGTTCTTTTTTGAGCATTTCTTTGCTAAAATGCAATGACTAAATAATAATAATAATACATAAATAAATAATACATAATAATAATAATAATTAATTCAAAAATAAATAATAAAAATCATTAATAATAAATAAACAATAAATAATTATACAAATAAATAAATAAAATAACCCTAACCCCAATGCCTAACCTTAATATTAACCTCTAACCCTAATAATAACCCCAAGCCCTAATCCCAAACCCTAACTCCTAGCCCTTATCCTTAACCCTAATCCTAACCCCTAACCCTAACCTCTAAACTAACAAAATAAATAAATAAAGAATAATATTATCTATAAATAATAATAAATAAAATAAATAAATAAATTAACCCTTAACCATAACCTTTAACCCCTAACCCTTAATTCCTTACAAAAAAGTTTGAAATAAATAAAAGTGGATGAAAAATCAGAAAATGCTGAAAAACATAGCAACAAATGATGAAACAGATTATATTTTTCTCTATTGGCCAATTAAAAAATGCCAAAGCTCAAAAGCGCTTTAAAAATGCTGTACAAAAATGCTCAAAAAAGCACATAGAAATGCCCAAAACACACTTAAAACGCAAAACTTGGGTGTGAATGCAGCCTAAGCATTGAAAAATCTATGTGTTGCTACTCTTTCACTTGGGAGACAACATGACTGTGTTACATAATGCTAATACAGTAAAACCTTGGTTTGAGAGAAACTTGGTTTGAGAGCGTTCTGCAAGACAAGCATAATTTTAAAATAAATTTTGACTTGATATACAATCGATGTCTTGATATACAAGTAGTGTCCCATCACAATTGAGTATAAAAGAGAAGAGAGGCGCCTCAAAGTGTAGCAATATGGCTACATTTAATGAAGGTACAACATTTAGCAACTCACATGGTTGATGATTAAAACAGGCACTTTTAAGTATGCAGGCATCCAGGGTAAAGCTGTCCACATAGACCATCCTCTGCATCACCATCGACGTCATCCCTTCCATGCTGCACTCCACAAGCGCTTCAATCCTTGCTTTCAGATCACTCTACTGCAGGGTAGTCTTCCCGGTCACGATTGCAGAATGACAGCAATGAGAGCCGGCGGTGCGGAGAATGGTCTATGTGGACAGCTTTACCCCAGATGCCTGCATACTTAGATGTTTTAATCATCAACCATGTGAGTTGCTAAATGTTGTACCTTCATTAAATGTAACCATATAGCTACACTTAGAGGCACCTCTCTTCTCTTTTATACTCTGTAGCTCCTGCTGGATTTTGCTTCTAATCCCCTTGTGGAGGTTGCCATTTGTGGATGAACATTTTATGGTTACACAACCTATCACATTGCTATCATCTTTTTATATGGTCTATAAACGGAAGGAGTTATGCATAAATGGTTGTGGAACGAATCATCTGAGTTTCCATTATTTCCTATGGGGAAATTCACTTTGATATACAAGTGCTTTGGATTGCAAGCATGCTTCCGGAACAAATTATGCTTGCAATCCAAGGTTTTACTGTAGAGAAATTGGTGTAACCCTCCTGGATGCACAGTGCACCAAAGGTGTATGTATCATTAGTGTAACTAAACAAAACTTTACATCCTTTAGCAGATAAAACAAATTACATATACATTGCTGTGCTGTGCATTTAGCGGTTTGCCCGGAGTTCAGCTTTAAGCACAATATATCATACAAAACAAACACCCTAGGTTTTGGTGAGCAGAAAAAGTTGGCTCATTGCACCCAAATTAACTCCCTTAGCGGTATTCCCGAGCGTGACTCGGGGTGTTTTTACATGCTAGGATCGGTATCCCTGAGTCACGCTCGGGGTAGATGTGCAGAGCCTGCAGCGGGGTTCCTTACCTTCTCCTGGCGATCCAGCGATGATCTCCCATTGCTGTGATCGCCGCCGGGATCCCCGCCGCACCGTCTGTCGCTCTGGTGACTTCCTGGTTCCGTTCCCTGCAGCAGCAATGGTGCATGGGAGCGGAACTTGGAGGGAAATTCAAATGTTGCACAAACACAAACACATAAAAAGGAGGTGATACAATGTAATCTGAGAGGATTACACTGTATCACCTTAGTATCAGACACAGTGCCCTTTCAGTGCCCCTTGCCATTGTCATTTTTGACAAATAAAAGCCTTTGAAAATGGCATCAAAAAAGCGCTGTCCTACAAATGCGTTTTTGGATCAGCTGAGCTGAAAGTGAAATTTCACTTTTTAATTTTTAATATTTTAGCTGGACATTCTAAAAGTTTTATTTATTTTATTTGCATTTTTTTCCAATTTTTAATGTTTTTTATTTTTTTTTTAAATTTATATATTCGCAAAAAAAAAAACAAACAAAAAAATAACAATGATAGCTTGAGGACCCTTGCAATTTCTTTGTTTGACAAATTTCATTATTTTTCATTGCATTATTGAATAAAATTATATTATTGATTAGACTATAATTCATGCGTTTGTGTTTCAAATTTATCACATCTGGAATGTCTACTAGAGTCTTGTTTTGGTCAGGTTTAAGTAAGTAATTACTAAGAATTGCAGGCCTATAATACATATCACCAAATTTCCATGCAAAAAATTGTACCGCTTTTGGTACAAAATTCCAGACAGAATCATACCGCCAGGGAGGTTAAGCATGTTGTTTTGAGGAGAATGTATGAAATTAGTAGATAATAAAGGCTTAGCTTTACAGTGAAACATACACAGGCACATTTAAATAAACCCATCACATACCTGGCAATTTAAAGAGAGGACATAGTGAAAAAATGTGTAAGCAGTGATGCCCTTTAGGCCCCTTTCACACTGGGGCTGGCGGGCGGTAGCGGTAAATCCCCGCTAGTCTCAGTGGGGATTTAGCGCTGTTATAGAGGCGCTACGGCGCCGCTATGCAGGCGGGTGCAGGGCACTTTTAACCCCCCCCACAACGGGTTAAACAGGGGTTAAAAGTGCCGGCGCTCCCGGAGCGGTGTACAGCCGCTACGGGAGCGCTGCCCATTGAATTTAATGGCAGGAGCGGTGGAGGAGCGGTGAATACACCGCTCCCCACATTCCTGAAAAATCATGCTTGCATGATTTTCTTCAGCGCTGCGCTAGCGCAACGCCTCAGTCTGAAAGCATCCATAGAGATGCATGAAAATAGTATTTAGAGCGTTATTACAGCGGTAATTTTAGCGCGTTACCGCTGTAATAACTCTCCAGTGTGAAAGGGGCCTTAGTGAAAACCACATATCCAAACATTAGTTCAATAGCTTAGAGCAGCTGAAATTCAAAAATGTCTTGTAAATGCTGAGCTTGGCCTGGCCAATTCCAATATCCAAAAAAAACAGGTTGGCCTTACCCTTTCCTGTCACCAAATGTCCCTATTGGTCTTTCAGTTACACATGCAACCGCTGACCAATGAGAAGGCTTGGTGACAGGAAGGGGCAAGACCAAACAGACTTTTATGGGTTGTCTGGGTTTTCTTATGGATTTTGTTGTGGATTGTCCAGGTTTTTTTATGGATTGTCCAGGTTTTTTTATGACTTGTCCTGATTTTTTTATGGCTTGTCCAGGTAGTAACATTGCTATATAAAATACAGCAACTCATAGCAAGCAGTCTGAGCTTACTAAGTCACCATCCTTGTATAGATGGGATTTCAATTGTGAGATGCTGGCTTTTCTAGCGAGACCTCGATCGACCAATCAGAAAATAAAGTTGTGCTGTTCATATTCATTCCAGAGAGCTTTATTCAGTAAATCTCTGTTCCTGCACTGGACCAATACTATACAGACACACACCAGTTATTAAAGTACAGAGCTCTGCAAAAGCTTGTGTTTGATAAATAAACTGCTAGAAGTAAAAGTCTGTGCAAATTAGGTAGTGCAGGCCACAGTGCAGTTTTGGGTGGGGTGGCGGCTTGGTATTTGTACCCCACCCTGGAAGGCCAACGTTTGCACTTTCTTGACAACAACACGGCCTTTTCTCATTCTCAGCATCGGGGAAATATGTCGTTTTTGCATACACTTGTGTCCTATGACTAAAACAAGTGGTACTGTACATTTGTCATTATGTACACAGAACTTGCTTCAACGGTACTGCATAGTAGATTTATAACACATTTTTACATTTACAGGCCCTATATCACCGGTTCTACAACAAGCTGAAGTGAAGATAATTGGTCCAGATTTGTGTGCTAGTCCTCAGATGTATGGAAGTGCAATACAACCATCAATGCTATGTGCTGGACATGTGTCGGGGGGAATTGATGCTTGCCAGGTGAGTTATGACAGCGTTTATGTCTTGAATGTGTTAAATCTAATTCATGTTGCAATTTCTAATTCATTAATGCAATAGTGGAGTATTGTACTGTGACACTTTTTAGGCTAACTTAAAGTATTACTCAACCCAGGACCCTGCATACACTATATCTGGTCCCCCACACTACACAGAACATGGAAATGCAATTATTTTAGTAAATATAATCTACTAAATACCTTTTATCATCAGCAGTATATAGCAGCCTTGTGACATATGTAAGTGTCTGGCCAAGCACTGGTTAAAGCTTGTAGGAGTTTTAATTCTACTCTGACTGTCCTATGAGGCTGCATGACTCCTGACTCTCTGTCTGGAAAGTGCTGATTGGCCCTGTGTTGATCACATCTCCTCTTGATCACAGCACCCTCCCAAAAAAAAACAAACTCTCTAGCAATACACACCAAACTGAGCATGTGCCGAGTGCCTCCAAGGCTCTGTATTATGAGCAGTTGGATTGGGAACAGTAAAAGAAGGGGAGGATCAGAGAAGACAGCATCAAATAGCCTTTTTACACAATGCAGAGGATTAACCCCCCTTGGTTCCACAGTGAGTATAACAAGTAAGCTTTACTGCATATACAGACTGATTTTACTGTTGTGGGTTTAGTAACACTTTAGGTTATTAAAGATATAAGAATTGTATAAAACCTGAACACGGCATCTAAAGCATCCTAAAAGCTTGCATCTTTAGTAACTTAAAGTGATATTAAAGTCTCACATGTTTTAATTAAAATAATAAATATGTTATATTTACCTGCACTATGCTGTGCAGATGCTGTGTCAGCTCCTCCTTTCTGAGAGCTTCCGTAGCAAGCCCAGCCCTGTACCCCCATGCCCTCCTCGCAGGATTTGACTGACAGCAGCAGGACCCAATGGCTCCTGCTACTCTAGGGAACTCCTGTAAGAAGAGGAAGAGAGGGAAAAATAACTGCAGCCAGGCACAGCACTGGATTAATAGAAGACTCGGGTAAGGGTTTAGAGATAAAGGGGAATAGCTAGTGGAAGCTTTTTTGCATTAATGCAGAAAATGCATTACTGAGAAAACCTTTTGCGTTTAGAACTACTTTAAGTTAGCCAACAAAAGGTATTATTACTTAAATATCAAACTTTCTGCACCACTTAATTTATGTACGTTGTAAAATGTATTTTTTTAACATGCACTCATAGATACATTTTCTTAAACAGGTTCTTACTTAAAGAGGTGTTCCACCTGGGTGAAAAAAAATTAAAAGTCAGCAGCTACAAATAGTGTAGCTGCTGACTTTTAATATAAGGACACGTACCTGTCCTGGGAGCCCGCAATGTCGGCACCCGAAGCCGACCCGTCCATCAGCTCCGGGTGCATCCTTACTAAGGGTAACAGGAAGTGAAACCTCGCGGCTTCACAGCCTGTCTCCTACTGTGCACGCGCGAGTCGCGCTGCGCTTTCTAAATGGTCCCGTTGTCTTCTGGGACCTGTGTGTCTCCCAGAAGGCAGCGGGGGGAAGGAGGCGTGCCGGACATTGCGTAGCTCGCCGAACAAGATTGGGGCTATCTTTCCCCGGAAATGGGAGTGAATACCTGGTTTTCACAGGTATCTGCTCCCCCCAAAATGTGCCAAATGTGGCACTGGCGGGGGGGGGGGGGGAGGAATCAGATCCATGGAAGTTCCATTTTTGGGTGGAACTCCAGTTTAAATATTTGTTATTGTTTATTTAATTTGTGAAAAAGCATGTGGAAAGGAAACAAAAAATCCCCCTTGGGAAACACCTTACGGGACCACAGCGCTTGACTTCCTGACCATTATCACAAACCAGTGGGAATAAACCACCCGAAAAAAATATATATATTATTGAATGCTGATGAAAAATCAATGAATAGATTAATAATTGATTGAATAAATAAATCAATACATGAATAATGAATAAATAGGCAATGTATAAGTTGATGAGTGGGCAGCCCAATAATTATTAATAAGTCACTACTCTAACTAAATGAGTAATGCAGCCAGTGGACCAGGAGGGGACTTTGAACCAGTTCAAAGTATGTATAAAACCATATGTATTTATTGAGCTAATAAAAATGCACTGCCAAGAGGAACTCAGACTAGGCATAATGGGGTGATCAGGGCAGAATCAGGAGGGTCAACAACATGGTGTGGGACATCCAGCCTATATCATAGGCAAAGAGGCAGAAACAGGTGCCAAGTGTCACTATGAGAGGATCGGGACTCGTCCACGACTAGGTTGGCTAGAACCTCCCCTTGTCTGACATCACTCCTGACTCTGCCTTGATCATCCCATGCTGCCTCGTCTGAGTAAGGCAGGCCATACATGGGTCGAATTCCGAAAGAATTTTCTTTTGAAAATCGTTTCTAAGAATTTTTGTTTGAACTGCGCACCATTAGTGGGCTGCAGCAACAGCCGGTTTTCTTGCAGCAATCAAACTTGAGAAATCGGGCATGTTAGACATTTTTTGAAAAACAAACAATTTCTAATCAATGATGGGAGAATTGTGAGAGAAATATAATGGAAAAAGGAATGCACATGAGTGCAAGAAAAGAAAATTCATGGAAAGAAAAGAAAATTCCCAAAAAGAAAAGAAGATTCCCAGCTGAATTTCGAAAAAACAATGATGGTACAATCGGATGACAATATGCACGAAATTTCTGATTCGTTCGGAATTATACAGTTTTATACATATAACACTATAGAGTGTTAGCTCTGGTATCTATTCTTCTTGTTTATACTTAATTTGTGTATAACTTTCAGCATTACTTTAAAAGTGTTTCTCTTTGTAGCTATAATATATGAATCTCTCTCTCTCTCTCTCTCTCTCTCTCTCTCTCTCTCTCTCTCTATATATATATAAATACAGTATCTCACATAAGTGAGTACACCCCTCACATTTTTGTAATTATTTTATTCTATCTTTTCATGTGACAACACTGAAGAAATGACACTTTGCTACAATGTAAAGTAGTGAGTGTACAGCTTGTATAACAGTGTAAATTTGCTGTCCCCTCAAAACAACTCACCACACAGCCATTAATGTCTAAACTGCTGCCAACAAAAGTGAGTACAGCCCTAAGTGAAAATGTCCAAATTGGGCCATTTTCCCTCCCCAGTGTCATGTGACTCGTTGGTGTTACAAGGTCTCAGGTGTGAATGGGGATCAGGTGTGTTAAATTTGGTGTTGTCGCTCTCACTCTCTCATACTGGTCACTGGAACATCAACATGGCACCTCATGGCGAAGAACTCTCTGAGGATCTGAAGAAAAGAATTGTTGCTCTACATAAAGATGGCCTAGGCTATAAGAAGATTGCCAAGACCCTGAAACTGAGCTGCAGCACGGTGGCCAAGAGTTAGAAGAATATCGGATCCGGTAGAAATACATCTCGTTGTTAAGAAAAGAAGTCTAGGAGTCTCTCAAGAAGCGGTACTCCACGGTACAACTACAAGGTCACTGGTCATACTCTCTCACTCTCGCTGTTGTGGTTTAAATTGTGTGGACTAGGGGTAAGTGTGGACTCTGGAACATTGTGGTTGCTCAGTGTACTGTGACCCCTCCCTTTTACCGGGTTAAACCTGTAAAAGTGAATCCCGACATGAGTGAAAACAACCGTCGTCAAATCTGTAATTACCGACACACCACTCAACAAAACTCC
>BLSH010389339.1:975789-992915 GCA_018402905.1 Glandirana rugosa
ACACTCACCTATGTATAGGGGACATCATAGCGTATCACAGATAAAACCTTAAAAAATATTTAAAATGTATCCACTCACAAGTGTAGTGTCTTACTCGGCACCTGGAATGATCTGCCAATGTACAGGAGGGAAGGGCTGCTGCTCTGATCCACTCTGGAGCCAGCGTGCATTCTTTATTGATCTTTATTGATTATTGCAGGATATTAATCATTTTTTATATTCACGGTATTTGTGACTGTTAGTGCTGGTATTTATTTATTATTCATTTATTTCAGGTACTTATATAGCACTGTCAATTTACACAGCACTTTACATATATATTGTACATTCACATCAGTCCCTACCCTCAAGGAGCTTACAATCTAAGGTCCCTAACTCACATTCATACATATACTAGGGCCAATTTTAGACAGGATCAAATTTACCTACCAGCATGTCTTTGGAGTGTGGTAGGAAACCGGAGTACCCATAGGAAACCCACTCAGGCACAGGGAGAACATGCAAACTCCAGGCAGGTAGTGTCGTGGTTGGGATTCAAACCAGTGACCCTTTTGCTGCCAGGCGAAAGTGCTAACCACTACACCACGGTGGTATATACAGTTAGGGCCATATATATTTGGACACAGGCACAATTTTAGTACATATTCAAGTTATAGTTATATAATGGACATGAGCTGAAAGTGCACACTCTGAGGTTTAATTTGAGGGTACATCCAAATCGGAGGAGGGCTTAGAAAATTACAGCTCTTAGGAATAGCCATCCCCCCTTTTTCAAGAGACCAAAAGTAATTGGACAATTGAATCAATCGTTATTTCTTCATCAATTAAGCAGTGAAAAGGTCTGGAGTTGATTTTAAGTGTGGCATTTGCATTTGGAATCTATTGCCGTGAACCTACATCATGCGTTCAAAGGAGCTGTCCATGCAAGTGAAACAGGCCATTGTAAGGCTTCAAAAACGAAACAAATCAATCAGAGAGATAGCAGCAACATTAGGAGTGGGCAAATCAATAGTTTGGTACATTCTGAGGAAAGAAGAACGCACTGGTGACCTCAGCAACATAAAAAGGCCTGGAAGACAACAGTGGTGGATGATCGCAGGATCCTCTCTATGGTAAAGAAAAACCCATTAACAACATCCAGACAAGTGAAGGACATCTTCAGGAGGTGGGTATAACATAGTCTACAATCAAGAGAAGACTTCACGAGAGCAAAAACAGAGGGTTCCCCACAAGGTGCAAACCATTCATAGGCCTGAAGATTAGAAAAGCCAGATTAGAGTTTGCCAAAAAGCATCTAAAAAAGCCAGACCAGTTCTGGAAAAGCATTCTTTGGATGGATGAAACTAAGATTCATTTGTACCAGAATGATGGGAAGTAAAAAGTGTGGAGAAGGCTTGTAACACCTCATAATCCAAAGCACACAACGTCATCTGTAAAACATGGTGGAGGCAGTGTGATGGCATGGGCATGCATGGCTTCCAGTGGCATTGGGTCATTGGTGTTTATTGATGATGTGACAGAAGACAGAAGTAGCCATATGAATTCTGCATTGTTTAGAGATATACTGTCAGCCCAGATTCAGTCAAATGCAGGAAAGTTGATTGAACGGCGCTTCACAGTACAGATGCACAATGATACAAAACACAATGCAAAAGCAACCCA
This sequence comes from Glandirana rugosa, assembly GCA_018402905.1. NCBI lineage: Eukaryota > Metazoa > Chordata > Amphibia > Anura > Ranidae > Glandirana > Glandirana rugosa. The sequence goes on from BLSH010389339.1 coordinate 977,452, forward strand.
TGAGCTTTTGAAAGAAAAGGAGTTGAATATTCTGCAATGGTCAAGTGAATCACCTGATCTCAACCCAACTAAGCATGCATTTCACTTGCTGAAGGCAAAACTAAAGGCAGAAAGACCCACAAACAAAGAACAACTGAAAACCTCTGCATTTAGAGCCTGGCAAAGCATCAGAAAGGAGGAAACCCAGTCTTTGTAATGTCCATGGGGTCCAAACGTCAGGCAGTCATTGCCAATAAAGAATTCTCTACAAAATATGAAAAAATAACATTTTATTTATGTTTATTTTCATTTGTCCAATTACAGTATCTCACAAAAGTGAGTACACCCCTTACATTTTTCTAAATATTTTATTATATCTTTTCATGTGACAACACTGAAGAAATGACACTTTGCTACAATGTAAAGTAGTGAGTGTACAGCTTGTATAACAGTGTAAATTTCAGCCATTAATGTCTAAACTGCTGGCAACAAAAGTGAGTACACCCCTAAGTGGAAATGTCCAAATTGGGCCCAAAATGCCAATCTTTTGTGTGGCCACCATTATTTTCCAGCACTGCCTTAACCCTCTTGGGCATGGAGTTCACCAGAGCTTCACAGGTTATCACTGGAGTCCTCTTTCACACCTCCATGGCGACATCATGGAGCTGGTGGAGGTTAGAGACCTGGCACTCCTCCACCTTCCGTTTGAGGATGCCCCACAGATGCTCAATAGGGTTTAGGTCTGGAAACATGCTTGGCCAGTCCAGTCCACCTTTACCCTCAGCTTCTTTAGCAAGGCATTGGTCATCTTGGAGGTGGGTTTGGGGTTGTTATCATGTTGGAATACTGCCCTGCGGCCCAGGCTCTGAAGGGAGGGTATCATGCTCTGCTTCAGTATGTCACAGTACATGTTGGCATTCATGGTTCCCTGAATGAACAGTAGCTCCCCAGTGCCGGCAGCACTTATGCAGCCCCAGTCCATGACATTCCCACCACCATGCTTTACTGTAGGCATGACACACTTTTCTTTGTATCCCTCACCTGGTTGCCACCACACACGCTTGACACCATCTGAACCAAATACATTTATCTTGGTCTCATCAGACCGCAGGACACGGTTCCAGTAATCCATGTCCTTAGTCTGCTTGTCTTCAGCAAACTGCTTGCAGGCTTTCTTGTGCATCAGCTTTAGAAGAGGCTTCCTTCTGGGATGACAGCCATGCAGACCAATTTGATGCAGTGTGCAGCGTATGATCTGAGCACTGACAGGCTGACCTCCACCACTTCAACCTCTGCAGCAATGCTGGCAGCACTCGTACGTCTATTTGCCAAGGACAACCTCTGGATATGACGCTGAGCATGTGCACTCAACTACTTTGGTAGACCATGGTGAGGACTGTTCTGAGTGGAACCTGCTCTGTTAAACCGATGTATGGCCTTGGCCACTGTGCTGCAGCTCAGTTTCAGGGTCGTGGAAATACTCTTATAGCCTAGGCCATCTTTATATAGAGCAATAATTCTTTTTTTCTGATCCTCAGATAGTTCTTTGCCATGAGGTGCCATGTTGAACTTCCAGTGACCAGTATGAGAGATTGAGAGCAATAACACCAAATTTAACACACCTGCTCCCCATTCACACCTGAGACCGTGTAACACTAACGAGTCACATGACACCAGGGAGGGAAAATGGCTAATAGGGCCCAATTTGGACATTTTCACTTAGGGGTGTACTCACTTTTGTTGCCAGCGGTTTAGACATTAATGGCTGTGTGTTGAGTTATTTTGAGGGGACAGCAAATTTACACTGTTATACAAGCTGTACACTCACTACTTTACATTGTAGCAAAGTGTCATTTCTTCAGTGTTGTCGCATGAAAAGATATAATAAAATATTTACAAAAATGTGAGGGGTGTACTCACTTTTGTGAGATACTGTACACTTGAGCCCCTGAAAATGGGGGGACTGTGTATAAAAATAGTTGCAGTTCCTAAAATGTGTACTTGAGATTTATATTCAACCCCTTGAATTAAAGCCTGAAGATCTGCACTTCAAATTCATTTGGATTGTTTCATTTTAATTTTATTTTGGTGGCATACAGACCCAAAAGTATGAAAATTGTGCCTGTGTCCAAATATATATGGACCCAACTGTATTTATATATTATTTCATTATTTTTTATTATAGTGTGGATAGAGTAAGGGGAGCTCTCTCACACTATTATTCAGCTTGGACCTTTTGTTAATGTTTGAAGCATCCGAAATAACGTAACGACATAATGAGTGATCCAAATTGTTTTTTCTAGTAAGTGTACTGTGAATATTCTAATAAAATAATTTTTGTATTGGGGTTGAGGCCATTCATTTAAATTGGATGTATGAAGCCCAACAAACAAAGTCAGTTGGAAATGGGGAAATTAATTCAACTCAGTAACATAATGAATGACTACGTATTAATTTGGATTCATTCATTTTATTCGGATGAAAGCAGCACAGTAGTTTTTGACTCTTGCATAATCAGCTGATTCTTTTTGCATTAACAGCTTTCATTATTATAAAAAAATGCACTACATATGAAATTGACATATATTGCAATAAATGCAGTAAGGTATAAAAGTGAAATAGTATGATTAATTTCCAGCTTATTATTATTAACAAATTTAAACTAATATCTCTAGTTTCCATCTACTTTAAAGTGAAACTTAAAGTGGAAGGAAAGGCTAAATCTAACTATTTTTAAAAAATGTTCCCTCCCCTCCTCCTCCTATCTGTCCTACATACCCTGTATATAAATAATCTGTGTACTTACCTATTTTTAATCCGGTCTGGTCACGTGATCCTGCAGCTCTGGCTTCCCTTTGTCAGTGAGCAACTGCTGCAGGGAAAGAGGAGGGAGCGACAACAATGGAGGGGCCGTGGGCATCTATAGGTGACAGTATGGCTCCATTCCTTGGCTTCCACTCCATTCCTGAGCAGCAAGGCGCCACCTGTTGGTTGGAGAAGAACTATACCTGCCAACACATTTATTTTCTTTTCTTTTTCTTTTTGCAAAAGATGGATTTAGCCTTTAACCACTTCCCGCTCGGCCTATAGACAAATGACGGCCGGGCGGGTTTTCCGTTATTCTGACTGGACGTCTATTGATGTCCTGAGGATAACCCACGATTGCACGTCCGTGGGGGCGCACATCGCGGCAATCGGTGGTGCCGTGGGTCAGTCAGACCCATGCATTACTGATTGAGGTAAAAAGCTTCCATCGGGCCAATCTGCATACCTGAGTAGTGGAGAGCCGATCGGCTGCTCTCCTGACAGGGGGATCTGCACTGAACATTTATCAGTGCAGCCCCCTCAGGATCGCCGCACTGGACCACCAGGGAGCCAACCAGGACCACCAGGGAGCCCCCCCTAGGGACCACAATTAGGAGGCCTCCCAGGACTACCAGGGAGACGGCCTGGAGGCCGCCCAGGGAACACCAGGGAGCCCACACTAGACCACCAGGTAAGGGCATACACTGCACTGTAGGGATGGCAATGTGCCCATATGTGATGCCTATCAGTGCCATTCATTACAGTGCTTTATATTAATGTCATATACCAGTGCCCTCTAGTGCCACCCATCAGTGCTACCTATCAGTGCCACCTATCAGTGCCCATCAGTGCCTAGTGCCACCTATCAGTGCCCATCAGTGCCACCTTATCAGTGCCACCTCATCAGTGCCAATCTGTACAGCCTCAACAGTGCCCGTCAGTGTAGCCACATCAGTGCCCGTCAGTGAAGGAGAGAATTTACTTATATACAAAATTTTGTGACAGAAACAAAGAAAAACTTTTTTTATTTTAAATTTTCTTAAGTGTAAAAACGTTGAAAAGAGTTTCTGTGGGCTCTATATTGTTGATAAAAAAAAAAGGAACGTGCCATTATTCTTTCTGGGCTATGGGAGGAAACCTAGGATTTTTCTATGGGCAATAAAAGCCTTTATTTATAACATTGTTTTAATAAAACCCCTCTCTCTTTTTATTACAGACTGACTAATACAAAAAAAAAACATATTGGAAGTAAACAGATTCACACTGCCATCTTCAGGCTGCATTACCATTTGCACGCAGAAAGCTTATTATGTGAATAAAGCCTCCAACTTCTACATGATCCCCCTGATACACTTTTTTTGGGATTTTCTGGAGCGCTGGCAGTCATGTAAGCCTTATATACTTCTTGAAGTACTATACAGATGACAGCAATGTTATTTCAATCTATTTACGCTATGTATGTAATTCATTGTATCTTGTTTACTCATAGTCTATTGGGACAAGGTCCTGAAGAAGCCTACGGGAGAAACGCGTCAACATTTTGACGACTGTCATTTAATAGAATGTTCACATTCCGCATTCCGCTCCACTGTAGTCCTATACAAATGCTTTTATGATTATGCCCAATGTTTTGGCTTTAGGAGTTACACTCCTTATACATGCTTTTAACTTATTTGTCAAATAAAATTTTGTATCTTTTTACATATAATCTTTGGTATCCTGTGTGCCTACAAAGTCCACATTTTCTTGATATATGGGCATTTTCATAGATAGAATAGGTTTTTTTCTCTAATAAATAGGATGGTGGCACACCATGGGAGGCATATTTTGTCTTGTACATGATCATTATTTCATACAGTAGATGAGATAGTAGTAATTTACCAGAAAGGATAATCGGTAGACATGTGCAATTCATTTTGTTACAAATTAGTTTTCGGAAGAAATTCAGCATATTCGTTCATTCGGAAGCATCGGAAAACTAATTGTCAGAAAGAACGAAAATGCAAAAATCTGAAAGAACGAAAAACTATTCAACCTACGAGTTTAGCAAATCGATTACATTTGGATAATTTTCTTTTTCGCATTATCTATTATGATTAAAATATTATCTATTATTATAGTTATTATTATTATTATTATAAACTATTAAATTATAGATAAAATATCTGAAGTAAGTCATTCTTCTATTCAGGTCTCTGCGCCATAGCAGCTAATTTGGGATAGATTAGATTGAATTTTTTATTGGAATTTTCTTTCAAATTTGGCTAAAGTAACTGTTAGTGAATGTAATGAATATGAATGAATCTTATATCTGCAGTGTTTCCTTATCTCTCTTTAAAGCACTAAGTCCCGTAGCAAATTTAACACACCTGCTCCCCATTCACACCTGAGACCGTGTAACACTAACGAGTCACATAACACCGGGGAGGGAAAATGGCTAATAGGGCCCAATTTGGACATTTTCACTTAGGGGTGTACTCACTTTTGTTGCCAGCGGTTTAGACATTAATGGCTGTGTGTTGAGTTATTTTGAGGGGACAGCAAATATACACTGTTATACAAGCTGTACACTCACTACTTTACATTGTAGCAAAGTGTCATTTCTTCAGTGTTGTCGCATGAAAAGATATAATAAAATATTTACAAAAATGTGAGGGGTGTACTCACTTTTGTGAGATACTGTACACTTGAGCCCCTGAAAATGGGGGGACTGTGTATAAAAATAGTTGCAGTTCCTAAAATGTGTACTTTTATGATTATGCTCAATTTTTTAGCTTTAGGAGTTACACTCCTTATACATGCTTTTAACTTATTTGTCAAATAAAATTTTGTATCTTTTTACATATAATCTTTGGTATCCTGTGTGCCTACAAAGTCCACATTTTCTGGATATATGGGCATCTTCATAGATACAATAGGTTTTTTCTCTAATAAATAGGATGGTGGCACACCATGGGAGACATATTTTGTCTTGTACATGATCATTATTTCATACAGTAGATGAGATAGTAGTAATTTACCAGAAAGGATAATCGGTAGACATGTGCAATTCATTTTGTTACAAATTAGTTTTCGGACAAAATTCAGCATATTCGTTCATTCGGAAGCATCGGAAAACTAATTGTCAGAAAGAACGAAAATGCAAAAATCTGAAAGAACGAAAAACTATTCAACCTACGAGTTTAGCAAATCGATTACATTTGGATAATTTTCTTTTTCGCATTATCTATTATGATTAAAATATTATCTATTATTATAGTTATTATTATTATTATAAACTATTAAATTATAGATAAAATATCTGAAGTAAGTCATTCTTCTATTCAGGTCTCTGCACCATAGCAGCTAATTTGGGATAGATTCGATTGAATTTTTTATTGGAATTTTCTTTCAAATTTGGCTAAAGTAACTGTTAGTGAATGTAATGAATATGAATGAATCCGAAGTTACGACTTATCCGAAGTAATGAATGCTGCATCTAAACAAATGGAATGGAACAAATACGAATGCATCCGAAGTTACAAATGATCCGAAGTAACGAATGCCGATCATAATAGATGATCCGTTAAACATAAAAAAATGAACTGCACATGTCTAGTTCCAGATGGCAAAACAAATGCATACACTGTAGAATAATGAAAGCTGCAGCCAAAGCCCCCTTGGGGGTTGCTGAAAGTTGCAACAATTAACAAGTTGCAACAATTTAGCACATTGCAATTTTTTAAAGAGATTTTTTCTCAAAAGTTTATAGATTGATTAACATATTAATTGTAGCACTTTGCACTTTTCAAGATATTGATGAATAATTAATTTGTTTTATGCACTATTATGATTTAAAAATGCAGCACCATCTACCCCTTTAAAACCTCAGACTTATATCTGCAGTGTTTCCTTATCTCTCTTTAAAGCACTAAGTCCCGTAGCTGTCTCCTGCTCCGTTTTTTTGTTTTGTTTTAAGAATGTTTAAGGGGGGCACAATTTATTTGGGAGCACCTTCATGGGGTTGCCTCCGCCTCTTTTCCCATATTTATTTAACAGGATGGAAAGTAGAGTAGTTTTAATTTGAGGGACGCTGGCCCTTTAAATATACCTGCTCACCTGTGTGCAGGTAGGAATGGGCCAATGGAATGCAGGGGAATGTGCGGGAAGCAGTGGGGCTCATTATATAAGGGGCCCACTGCCTCAGGTTCTTTCTTTCAGGAAGGACAGCGCTGGAAGAAGATACATCATCCCTGGCTATGGAGGGTTTGCTGAGGCAACTAATTGAAAGAGCGGAAGCCTGTGGGGGTGAGGAATGGCTGAAGAGATGTTTGAGTGAAGCCCCGGGTGTTACACAGCAAGTACAGCAGGAAGAGGAGACAGTTATGGCAGCGCATATCCCCCCACCAGCCCGGCGGCAGAGAAGAACAGGGAGAGCTGCAGCTCCCGGCCCCCGCCGTCTCTCTAATAGGCTGCAGAATAGCATACCTCAGGAGCGAGAAAGGACGCCGTGTCAAGGTGAGGACCCTGCAGTGAACGCTGAAGACCATGGGGCGGGCAGAGCTGTGGAGGAACACGGCCGCCGCATCAGAAGAAGGAGACGGGAGTATTCTCCATCTCCTATTCGGAGCGGCAATAGAAGGCCAGGGGTGAGTGACACAGTGCCTGGGAGCCAGGCTCCTCCCTCTAGTGCCGAATGCGCTCCCAGCTTGAGAAGAAGCCACTCGGGTAGATTTCCCGAAGTGAATTCCAGCCTGTCAGTCAGCCCTATAGCTTCTCATGAGGTTTCAATGGTGAATCAGCCTGAGCTGAGTGAGAGCACTCTTTGGCGCCATCTGGTGGGGCACAGGGTGAGTTACAAATGCTTTCTAATGTAATGTCTTCTATAGCTAATATAGCTAAATTTTTCAGTACTCCTGTGAATATCCCTCCTGTTCCCCTTACATCAGTATGGTCCCCGGAGCCCGCGGTGGTTAACCCTTTGTCAGATGGAAATGTTGTCCCATTGTCAAGGGTTACAGCTGAAGTAAACTCTGGAAACAGTAATTCCACATTTTTAGATATTCTCTCACTCCTCCCTTCCGCCAAGGAATTTTTGGGAAAAACGGATAAAAAGGCAGATGATAAAGAAGAGGATAGACGCAGACCTGTTTCCAGATCCTTTAATAATTGGCTACAGGCATACTGCATATTTTCTAGTATTTTAGAGGAGAAACACCCGGAGAAGTGTAGCGGTTTATTCCAGCATTTAGAAAATGTTCTGGAAGCCTATAAGAGCTTTGGGGGAATGGGGTGGTACCATTACGATGATTCCTCTGACAGAAAATGTCCATTTACTCTAATCTAAAATGGGGCATGAAGGACGTGGGCCTTTGGCTCAATCTAATAGTACCACAGAAACCCTCTTTTCCAAAACAACAGCTTGCTGCTAGCACCGTTTCCCCATATAGAAAAGGTGTATGCTATGCATTCAATGAGATCCAGTGTAAATGGAGTACATCGTGTAGATACAGACACGAATGTTCTTTTTGCGCAGGTCCTCACGCAGTTCTGAAATGTTTCAAAAGGGCTGGGGCGTCAGGGCAACAGCGCGATAATTTTCAAGCCAAAAGCTCTCACGCCAGTGAAGCTAACAAATATGCTCCCATGGCTGGAACGATACCCAGAGCAGGAGATAGCTCAATTCATAATTGAAGGTTTTTCTTACGGGTTTACACTCCCTACATTTTCGGGTTTAGGTTGCAAAGTAACGGACAATTTGAAATCAGCTGTTAAATTCCCAGATATAGTTAGAAAAAAGTTGGTAAAGGAAATCTCGGAGGGCCGCATTGCGGGCCCTTTTCCGTTTCCTCCCTTTAAAAATCTGCGTATCTCACCATTGGGGGTGGTACCGAAGAAAGACCCTAATGCATTTAGGATCATTCATCACCTATCCTATCCGAAAGGTTCCTCCCTTAATGATGAGATAGACGTATCATTTGCTACTGTTTCATATTCCTCGTTTGAGAAAGCAATAGTTAAAATTAAATCTTTTGGCCATGGGGCTTTAATGGCGAAGGCGGACATTAAGTCTGCATTTAGATTGCTGCCTGTTTCTCCTAGCTCTTACAGCTCCTTAGGGTTTTTCTTTGACAACTTTTTCTTTTACGATATGTGTTTGCCAATGGGTTGTTCCCTATCCTGCTCCTATTTTGAGAGATTTGCAACATTTTTACACTGGGTGATCAAATTCGAGTCGGGTTTTGATAACATTGTCCATTATCTCGACGATTTTTTGTTTATTGTTCCTGCAGATTCTCTCATTTGTTTTTATTCTTTGAAACTTTTCTCCATGATTATGAGCTACTTTGGAGTTCCAATGGCGGAAGAAAAAACTATTTTTCCCACCTCTTCTTTACAATTTTTGGGTATTCAAATCGATACGGTGTCGTCGGAGTTTAGTTTGCCATTGGAGAAGATAGTCAAGGCAAAAGGTTTGATTTACGTTTTGATCAGGAAAAGAAAAGTCCTGTTGAAGGAACTACAGTCACTATTAGGGGTTTTGGCTTTTGCATGTCGCATTATGCCAGTTGGCAGAATTTTCTCTAGAAGACTCTATTTAGCGACAGCAGGTTTTAAGTCCCCTTTTTCCCACATACGAATGACTGAGGAGCTTAGATCAGACCTTTTGGTTTGGTCCCAGTTTTTGGATTCGTACAGTGGGAGATCCTTTTTCCAGGAGGAATTCGTCCACACAGCTGATTTACAGTTGTCTACTGATGCAGCAGGTTCTAGAGGTTTTGCGGCGGTTTGGCGCAGCCATTGGTGCTGCAGCAGATGGCCTCCTTCTTGGGTATATAATAGATTTACTAAGAACATAGTATTATTAGAGCTTTTCCTGGTCATCGTGGCGCTTGAAGTATGGGGAGAATTTTTTTAGTAATAAGCGCATTGCAATCCAATCGGATAACAAAGGGGTCGTTTTTGCAGTTAACTGCCTATCATCTAGATCCCCCCCCCAGTTATTAAGCTGCTTCGCTATCTAGTATCGGTATGTTTGCGCCTGAACATATGGGTAAAGGCAAGTTATGTGCCGGGGGCTAATAATGCTATAGCAGATGCTCTGTCTCGGTTCCAGATGGATCGTTTCCGCGAATTGCTTCCCGGGGCAGATCGGACTGGAACTGCATGTCCGGAACATCTGTGGGCTTTGATTTAAGAGCTGTGGGCATGGCGGTTCAGAATTCCGTCAACTCAAAGACATGGGCTGAGTATTCAGTTGCATGGAGGAGATGGAGAAATTTCAACGAGACTCTGGGTTGCAACTCTGATTTGCCATCAGAAAGAACTATTTTGGCTTTCTTAAACAGTCTTTTGGTAGAGAATGTCTCCCATAGCCAGATATCTAAAATATTGGCGGGCATTTCCTTCTTTTTCAAAGCAATGAATTTTCCAGCATGTAGTAGTTTTTTTCTAGTGAGGCAAGCTATCAAAGGCTATAGGCGATCACGCTCAGTGTCGGATAACCGCAGGTCCATCACATTTGATATGCTAAAGAAGCTTACAGTTATCGCGTCGGAAGTTTGCTATTCTAACTATGAAGCTATCCTTTTTAGAGCGTTGTTTTTGTTAGCATTTTTCGGGGCGCTTCGGTTATCGGAATTAGTTCCCAGCAATAAGAGAGATGGTTCAGGGTTATGTGCCCACCAGATACTAGTATTGGATTCGGCGGTGAAAATACACATTGCCAAATCTAAGACTGACCAGTTGGGCAAGGGTACATGGCTTACTCTTTTCCCCTGTGCCGATCAGTCCATTTGTCCGGTTTTGTCTCTTCAGCCATTCTTGACACATAGACCTCAGGGATCAGGGCATTTTTTCATTCACAAAAATGGTGATCCTGTAACCAGGTTTCAGTTCACTGCAGTATTTCAGAAATGTATTCAGGGCATGGGTTTACAAGATTTCCGTTTCACGCCCCACTCTTTCAGGATTGGGGCTGCGACGGAAGCAGCAAGGTTAGGTCTTGAAGAATCTTTGATTAAGAGACTGGGTAGGTGGGAATCTAAAAGGTATGGTATTTATGTCCGTCCTAACCTTTCTATTTGAATTTTATAGGTGAGAAGCTTTATGTCTGGATTTTAGGACATTCCTTCATTTTTTGGGCGCATAAGAGGGCGTCCCACCGTTGTTATACCGAGAATCTTAATTTCAACCCAGAAAATTACACGGTCTTGTGGAAGGGAGTGAAAGGTCTCCAGTGGTCAAATTTATTTTATTACATTTCTAAGTTGTTTTTAGTGTGGCCATCTCCTGATTTGTTGATCATCCACTTAGGTGGAAATGATGTCCACTTGGAAATGAGGCTGGCGGCACTCCAGGTTTAATGCAATCTAAAAATTTATTGTATTGCCAAAACGATCATCCATATAATAAATACAGGAACTGGATACAAAAGATAGGTGACGCGTTTCACACGTCTAGCGTGCTTCTTCACAACCATAATGGACATCACAATCAAACGTATATATATGTACAAAAAATTAAATCATTCTAATAACAATCCCATGTGTTCTTTGATTGAGAGTGACTCCTTATTAAAGACCTCACTCAGCTGTGCGAATGGAAGAAAGATTCCTGTTGATTTCCACCTGTTTGTCAAAGCGATAGTATCAAGCCTCATATTCACATTTAACCCTTAGGGGAATATCAACAGATGCATAACATTTCTAATTATTAATTTGCATACATTCTTCAATTATACCTTATTTTATGCACTGCTAAAATTTGAAGACTTCTTAAAAGACCAGAACAGGAACAGATACAGGCAAAACCAAACCTATATTATTCACGTGTAATACAAGAGTGCACACTGCACGTACATGTATCCCCACTTTGTACCCCGGGGGACCATGTATATATTTCTATGAATAAAAGTGTGTTAAATCCCATTCAAAGTTCATGCCTCCCGGAATTCTCGTCTCTAAGGAGAATATCCAGAAGACTTCACCTCTGCATAGTTTAACGAAGACATCCCCTCCCCTCCTAGGTGTATAAATCTTTTCTATTCCCTGGATCTGTAGGAGGTCTGTATTTCCTGCATGTATCTCATTAAAGTGCTTTGCTACATTTGTGTTATGTTTTTGTTTAATGTCGTATACATGATCTTGCAATCTATCTCGTAATCTTCGCGTAGTACGACCTACATATTGTTTAGAACATTCTCTACATGTTATAACATATATGATGTAACGAGTATTGCAATTAATGAAGGTCTTGATTCTGTGGGACCTACCATTTATTGTAGAGCGGATCTGATCTCCACATATTAATTTTTGGCAACAAATGCACCCATTTGTGCCACACTTGTAAACCCCCACAAAATCAAGCCACGTTCTTAGGTGTTTTTTTGTTGTAAAATCACTAGGTGATAGCGAATTGGCCAAAGTAGGCGCTCGCCTGGATACTGTTTTAACCCCTTTAGACAAAATCTTGCAATATCGTTCATCTTCATACAATATGGGAATGTTACGTTCAATAATCTTTTTGATTTTATTGAACTCTAAACTGTAGGCTGTGGAGAAAATGGGGACTTTGGGAGATACCTTGGACATAGTGCTCTTATCACTTAGGAGATCTTCCCTAGGTGTATTTTCAGCAATTGTGATTGCTCTGTGTATGACCCGGTCGTGATATCCTCTGTCACGGAATCTTTTCTGCATGGACAACTTTTCTGTGTGAAAGTCCTCCGTGTTACTGCAGATCCTTCGTAACCTCAAAAACTGTCCTACAGGAATACCTCTCGTGACATGTCCGGGATGTCCCGAGTCCGCCCTGAGCAAAGTGTTTCCCGACAACGGTTTTCGATATAGACTTGACTCCACCCGTCCCTGTTTGTGCCCAAGGACTACATCAAGGAAAGGGATGGAGTCACTGCTAGAGGACCCCGTGAATCTGAGATTTAAATTGTTGGAATTAAAATATTGCAAGACACTGTCCAATACCCCTGTTGGTCCAGACATGATCAACAACAGGTCGTCTATGTACCGTTTGTATATTTTGATGGAGTCCCTATAGGGGTTACCATCATCATACACAAACATCTCTCCCACCAACCCATATACAGGTTGGCGAGAGAGGGTGAAAACCGTGCGCCCATTGATGCTCCACATACTTGAAGATAGAAGGTGGTATCAAACAAAAAGAAGTTATGGGTGAGTAAATATTCTAAACATTCAAGGATGTACTCTCTGTGTGTCAAAGAGTACCCACTATATTTATCCAGAAAAAAGCTCACTGCCTGTAGTCCCCGGATATGTGGTATCGAGGAGTACAAGCTAGTAACATCACTAGTGATCCAAATGTCCCCCTCATCCCACTCAATTCTATCACATATTTTAAGCAGCTCTTTACTATCTCTAAGATAACTGGGTAGCTGTTTCACCAATGGTTGCAATTGGCAATCTACCCAGAGTCCTAAATGTTCATTTAGGGACCCAATTCCTGCTACTATGGGACGTCCTGTTAATGGCTCTAGACCCTTATGTGTTTTAGGGAGATGGTGAAAAATAGAAAGTATGGGGGAAATAGGAATCATAGCCTCTCCTTCTTTAGCAGAAAAAATGCCCAAACGCACCCCCCTAGATATCAGATGTTCTAAGATGATTTTGAATTGTTTAGTAGGGTTGCTTTTTAATTGTTTATAAGTGTTGGTGTCCGCAAGTTGTCTCATAGCTTCTGCTTGGTATTCAGTGGCATTTAACACAACTATAAGACCATCCTTATCAGAATTTTTAATCACTATGGAATCATCCTGTTTCAGACTTTGTAGGGATTCTCGTTCATCTTTAGTTAAATTATCATTGTATATGTTACTTTGTTTCCTTGTTCGTGTGGCTAATCTAGTAAGATCTTTCTCCACACGTTTTTGGAATACATCTAGTGCCTTGCCTCTGGAGCTGATGGGGTAGAACTCTGACCTGAGTCTGAGCGGAGTCTCCTGCACAGCAGACTGCTCCGCCTCATGACCCATGCCAGATTCTCTCTGCAAATCCTCCAACTCCTGCAACGCACATATTTCCCTAAAGTTAAATACCGCAGAGACGTTAGCCTCTGACATCGCTTCCATAGATTGAGATGAACTGTCCTCATCATCCTGAAAAAAATGTCTACATAATGTTAACTTTCTGGCAAAATTATTGACATCTATAACTGTATCAAACAAATTAAAATGTCTTACGGGTGAAAAATTCATACCCTTACTTAGAAGAGTTCTCTCTGTCAGCGATAATGTCTTACTTGAAAGATTTAGGACGTTGGTACATGCTCCGATCGTTTGGTTCTCAGATTGTAAGCGACGCTGTCTCCCCTTTCTACTCCTGCGGGTCTTTCTGTAGGTCCTGTTTTCCTTTTGTTTTTGTTTTGTTTCTTCTTCTTGGCTGACCGACTCCCCTGGCAGTTTAAATTAGCGGGGGTAGACGTGTTCAAACGTGATGAATCATTTCGCTCTGGTGATGATTCTGAGCCTGTGTCCCCTAGAGTATAATCTAGGACTTCCGCTTCAGTGTCAGAGAAGCTTACATGTTTATTCTTATTCCTGTTGCCGCCTTTGAACGGCTTCTTCGGTCTTCGCTGACTCTGAGAATTCTTCCAAATGTAGACCAAATTTTGCTCATAATCAAATCGATCGCGGAGCAATTTTTCTTTCTTCACATCAATGATGTTTTTCTCCATCCGATCTATTTTTTCGTTTAATTTCATGTCTAAATCCTTGAAGGTCATGGTGTCTTTAAATGGAATTATTTCTGCTTTTATTGTCCCGATTTCTTTTTGTATTTTATCCATTTCTTCGGTTTTAGATTTAACAATCACTTTCATAAGCTCTAATGAGCATGAAGATAGAGCATCTGTCCATGCTGTTTTTAGGCTATCCGTGGATAATTCATAAGTAGGGAACTTTTTAATCCTTAGTCCTCTAGGGATTCTATTGAGAGTTAAATATTCCATCATGGTTTGTTTATCCCAATACGCTTTAACCTCCTTTATCATGAGGCCCTCCATTTTGCGAAATAGAAAGCGTAGCGAGCTGGTGTCCTCATCAACCATAGCATGCAGACTCTGATTTGTAAGGGATCTCAAAGGGTTACTGGAAGCTGTATCCAGAGTGCGACTGTATCTGTTACTGTCCGTGATCATAATTGTATCCATGTTCTCAAACAATGTAGTAGATCTTCTGGTCCAGGTAAATTGTGCCTCTGTATTCCACTCTTGTGTAATCTCCGAGCTAGCTGTGCAACAAGCGACCTCTATCAAACTGAATATCGTTCAGCTGCTCCAGGAGAATACCACGCTCATAGTGGTGGATTGCTGATTCCTGGGTGCTTCGCCCTGTTGCTGCAACAGTTACGAATGTCCACTGTGATACTCGCACCATAAGAGGACCTCGTCGACTTGCTATAAGTCAAACTATCTCCAGCGAACAACGTGTCGATCGAGCCTCTAATGTGTTCTCACCTTATGTCTCCGTGTTAAATGGACCTGGTCTTCTAGATGATGTAACAAACTCTTGTACCTATGTTAATACTAGTGCCTGTCATTGTCTATGTCAGCGTGAGACCTATGTCGAAGGTCATTGGGAAACTCTAGGGAATGTTTAGTCTCAGACGTACGATACCAACTACTCCTGTGGTCGAGCGATGCGAAAGATAAAGCGTTTTACCTCC
>BLSH010389339.1:992925-1033494 GCA_018402905.1 Glandirana rugosa
CGCAGCCATTGGTGCTGCGGCAGATGGCCTCCTTCTTGGGTATATAATAGATTTACTAAGAACATAGTATTATTAGAGCTTTTCCCGGTCATCGTGGCGCTTGAAGTATGGGGAGAATTTTTTAGTAATAAGCGCATTGCAATCCAATCGGATAACAAAGGGGTAGTTTTTGCAGTTAACTGCCTATCATCTAGATCCCCCCCAGTTATTAAGCTGCTTCGCTATCTAGTATCTTTATGTTTGCGCCTGAACATATGGGTAAAGGCAAGTTATGTGCCGGGGGCTAATAATGCTATAGCAGATGCTCTGTCTCGGTTCCAGATGGATCGTTTCCGCGAATTGCTTCCCGGGGCAGATCGGACTGGAACTGCATGTCCGGAACATCTGTGGGCATTGATTTAAGAGCTGTGGGCATGGCGGTTCAGAATTCCGTCAACTCAAAGACATGGGCTGAATATTCAGTTGCATGGAGGAGATGGAGAAATTTCAACGAGACTCTGGGTTGCAACTCTGATTTGCCATCGGAAAGAACTATTTTGGCTTTCTTAAACAGTCTTTTGGTAGAGGATATCTCCCATAGCCAGATATCTAAAAAATTGGCGGGCATTTCCTTCTTTTTCAAAGCAATGAATTTTCCAGCATGTAGTAGCTTTTTTCTAGTGAGGCAAGCTATCAAAGGCTATAGGCGATCACGCTCAGTGTCGGATAGCCGCAGGCCCATCACATTTGATATGCTAAAGAAGCTCACAGTTATCGTGTCGGCGGTTTGCTATTCTAACTATGAAGCTATCCTTTTTAGAGCGTTGTTTTTGTTAGCATTTTTCGGGGAGCTTCGGTTATCGGAATTAGTTCCCGGCAATAAGAGAGATGGTTCAGGGTTATGTGCCCACCAGGTACTAGTATTGGATTCGGCAGTGAAAATACACATTGCCAAATCTAAGACTGACCAGTTGGGCAAGGGTACATGGCTTACTCTTTTCCCCTGTGCCGATCAGTCCATTTGTCCGGTTTTGTTTCTTCAGCAATTCTTGACCCATAGACCTCAGAGATCAGGGCATTTTTTCATTCACAAAAATGGTGATCCTGTAACCAGGTTTCAGTTCACTGCAATATTTCAGAAATGTATTCGGGGCATGGGTTTACAAGATTTCCGTTTCACGCCCCACTCTTTCAGGATTGGGACGGCGACTGAAGCAGCAAGGTTAGGTTTTGAAGAATCTTTGATCAAGAGACTGGGTAGGTGGGAATCTAAAAGGTATGGTATTTATGTCCGTCCTAACCTTTCTATTTGAATTTTATAGGTCGGAAGCTTTATGTCTGGATTTTAGGACATTCCTTCATTTTTTGGGCGCATAAGAGGGCGTCCCACCGTTGTTATACCGAGAATCTTAATTTCAACCCGGAAAATTACACGGTCTTGTGGAAGGGAGTGAAAGGTCTCCAGTGGTCAAATTTATTTTATTACATTTTTAAGTTGTTTTTAGTGTGGCCATTCTCCTGATTTGTTGATCATCCACTTAGGTGGAAATGATGTGGGTCATATGAAGACCTTGGATCTAATGTATAGAGTCAAGCATGACTTACATCATTTAAAGGTATCATCTCCAAACACAACCATTATATTTTCGGAAATAGTACCCAGGTTATTGTGGCTGACACAGCCTGAGTTTAAAAATTTTGAAAAAATACGTAAAAGGGTGAATTACTCCATTGAGAAATTCATGCCTCTGATAGGAGGGTTCTCCTTCCGTCATTTCGAGTTGGAGGGCGGTTTGCCTGGTTTATATCGGAGGGATTTGGTTCATCTTTCCGATGTAGGCCTGGACATTTTTAATGTAGGGTTGCAGAGCATGATAGAAAAGGCCGCGGTTTTGGGGTAGGCTGGGGATTTGTCCGTTGGACAAAGCCCCGCCTGTGTTGGACTTTGTTATAAGTTGAGTTATAAATTTATTTGCTTGAGTCATTAAGACTAAGAAAATTTGTGATTGATAAATGGATTTGAATTTAATTTATAATATGGTTATGAAAATGATATTTATTGTTTAAACCAATAAAAGTGCCGCGGCCAATTTATGCCAATGTTAGAGTGTGGTGTTTTCATTATTCATTTAATTTAAAATTGTGTTTGGAGTTGGGAAAAGTGGTGCGGGGTGCAATCCCATGTTTAAGGGGGGCACAATTTATTTGGGAGCACCTTCATGGGGTTGCCTCCGCCTCTTTTCCCATATTTATTTAACAGGATGGAAAGTAGAGTAGCTTTAATTTGAGGGACGCTGGCCCTTTAAATATACCTGCTCACCTGTGTGCAGGTAGGAATGGACCAATGGAATGCAGGGGAATGTGCGGGAAGCAGTGGGGCTCATTATATAAGGGGCCCACTGCCTCAGGTTCTTTCTTTCAGGAAGGACAGCGCTGGAAGAAGATACCCAACCCCCCCCTCCCGTCGCGTGCACTTTATGTGGTACGTCACCTTTGCATCAAAGGGGGACTTTGTTATAAGTGTTATAAGTTGAGTTATAAATTTATTTGCTTGAGTCATTAAGACTAAGAAAATTTGTGATTGATAAATGGATTTGAACTTAATTTATAATATGGTTATGAAAATGATATTTATTGTTTAAACCAATAAAAGTGCCACGGCCAATTTATGCCAATGTTAGAGTGTGGTGTTTTCATTATTCATTTAATTTAAAATTGTGTTTGGAGTTGGGAAAAGTGGTGCGGGGTGCAATCCCATGATAACTCCTGACAAATTCTTCGTCACATATGATAAAAGCAGCCGGAGTTTTGTGTTGGGGAGGTTCCTATAAATAGTTTAGCTGACTGCTGATCTATTCAACAAACAGATCTGAAAGTCTCTACCTATGAGGAGAGAGGGTTCCGGGCTCCATTCCCTGCGAGCGTCGCGTAGGATGAGGGCGGAGCCCAGCGGCAAATTCAAAATGTGAAACACACACAACACATACAATACACTGTAATCTGTAAGATTACATTACTGTATCAAATCATTTCACATCCCTTTTGTCCCTAGTGCTTTGCCCAGTGCCCTACGTGCACTTTTATATTCTATATGCCATTCTTTCTGCCTGGAAACTTGAGAATGTCCATGGCAACCACAAGCGTCCTTTTACGTCAAAAGCGTTTTTTGACCAGCTAGTAAACAACGATATTAAATAAGAATCACTTGCAAAATTGAGTGATACTGATTAGTAGGGAAATTCGTCATCAGACACTGAAAGCGATGACAGCGACAATTCTGCAAGTGAACAAATTTCAGTGTTTTTATTTGATTACATTATTGAATATTGATTATATTATCATATTACTATTTTTGATAATTATTTATGGTTATTTATTATATTATAATTTATGATTTCTTGTTTCAAACTTTATCATACCCAAGATGTCTACTAGTCTCTTGTTTGGACAGATTTGAGTGAGTTATTCCTAAGAATTACAGGCCTACAATATAAAACGCCAAATTTCTATGCAAAAAAATGTACCGCTTTGAGACGCAAAAATCGGACATAATCATACCGCCAGGGAGGTTAAATAAGGTGAAAGCTCCATTCTTCTGTTATCAGCATGATAACTTCTGACAAGTTCTCAGACACAGGCAGAGGCATAAATAGAACCTTCAGGGCCTTGGTGCAAGAAATTATGAAGGGCCCCCCTGACCCCTGCCCTCTTCCCGCCAATCCTCGGGCCCTTTACCCCCATCGCGGGTCCCTTTATTATGGTACCACAGCGGGACCCTTTCACAAGTTCTGCAGCAGGCCCCCTTTCTGCCATCTTCGGGCCTCCCCATGGTGGTGAAATGCCCGATCGCAATTGCAACCCTGATAGTTCCCTTACTGGTGTCAGTAGTTTTTTAATTTTATTTTAATTTTTTTTTTATTATTATTTTTTTACCATTTCATTTTATTTATTTTACAATTTTATTTTTATTATTTTTTACAATTTTTTTTTAGAAGCCCTGTTGGGGGGCTTTGATGAGATATCAGGGGTCTAAACAAACCTCAGCCCTCAATTTTCATTTGTGTAGTCTCAGCTGCACAGAATGAATGGACAGGAATAGTTGTGTACCAGGAGGATGGGGAATTCTTTTGTTATTCAGGAAGAATAAATACACGAAAAACAAAAGACATAAAACTGTATTTTTTCATTATTAAATACTGAAGTATTGAAGAAATTGGCACTATACTGAAGTCTTGAAGAAAGTGGCACTATACTAAAGTCTTGAAGAAAATGGCACTATACTGAAGTCTTGAAGAAAGTGGCACTATACTGAGATCTTGAAGAAAGTGGCACTATACTGAAGTCTTGAAGAAAATGGCACTATACTGAAGTCTTGAAGAAAGTGGCACTATACTGAGATCTTGAAGAAAGTGGCACTATACTCAAATCTTGAAGAAAGTGGAACTATACTGAAGTCTTTAAGAAAGTGGCACTATACTGAAGTCTTGAGGAAAGTGGCACTATACTGAAGTCTTGAAGAAAGTGGCACTATATTGACGTCTTGAAGAAAGTGGCACTATACTGAAGTCTTGAAGAAAGTGGCACTATACTGAAGTCTTGAAGAAAGTGGCACTATACTGAGGTCTTGAAGAAAGTGGCACTATACTGAAGTCTTGAAGAAAGTGGCACTATAAGCAGTGAGGGCATATTTTCTGATCCAAAACTAGACTTTCCACATGGCTGTGGTTGCTGTATATTACTTATTCAATATCACCTTGGGCATTACAGAATAAGAACAATGATAAGACAGAATTAAGCATAAGGCAGCTACTTTATTCCTCAATATTGAATATCTATTTTATGACTAGTTAAAGTGGCATTAAACCAAATGCACCATTTTCTGTTCTAAGCAGTGGTGGCCCATCCATTAGGTGCGCAGGGGCGCCACCCCCCCAATCCATGCATCCGGCCCCTAATCTACATGCAGGGCACCAGACGCATGGATTTCAATGTTTTTTTTTTTTAAGTACATGATTAGAGCCTGAGGATTTAATTGGCTTCAAAAAAGGGTGGGCTCAGGGTGCAGAGTACTGCGCCCTAAGCCCACATAGTTGTGTGACATTAGCAAATGAATATCGCTAATGTCTTCCTGATTCTCGTACTGGCCAATCTGGAAGTGGGTCTTCAGACCCGATTGGCCAGGGAGTCTTAGGACTCCCGGCCAATCGGGTCTCAGGACCCACTTCCTGTTCGGATGGGAGGAGTAGAAACGCCTGATCGGCCGGGAGGAGAAGCAACGGCTCTGGCTCTTCCCTTGGCAAGCTGTAGCAAGTAGCAGCATCGGCCTCCTAAGGTAAGGCCACTGATCGCCACCGCCCGTCTCCCGTGGTGGGCAGGTTTGTTTGCCCCCCCCAAAAAATATTGAGCACCAGCCGCCACTGGTTCTAAGCACAGATACTAATGTGTTGAACCACCATCTGTCTTCCATTATCTCAAGATATTGGAATTTGTGTGCATTGCTAATGTATTGTTAAGGCATTGTGTGAAGTATATCTAAATTTAAAAATTTAATAAATTGCAGCTTTTCAGTCATCAGTAAGGTTAGTCATTTCAGTTCTGCATACATGAAGTAACAAGAAAACTTAATTTCTTGTAGGATCAACATGTATTTTCTGCCTCCAAACGCATGTCCCCCACCATGTTTCCTGGGCCCCGTTATCTAACCTTCACGCCCGGGACCTGAATGGAAGATGTCCATTTAGAAAAAAGCTTGTAGTGCATTTGGCATAGTCAATGTGTAAACTATAGCAATTGTATATCCATAAGATGATATGTTTACATGGATTAGGTTCTTGCAGTAACTTGTCCAAAGAATTCACCCAGACGATGGTTGAAAGCCATAGCAGCACATTTGCAAAAATGTGAAAAGTTTGAAATTTTAAATGCATAGACTTAACAGTACAGCATCAAATAGGACCAGTTTTCTGGTGAAGGATTTTGTGAGAGACTTAATAGTAGAAAGCCAATGATGTAGTCAATCCTTAAAGTGTTACTAAACCCAGAACTTGCATTTACTATATATGGTCTCCCACAGTACACAGAACATAGGAATGCAATTATTTTAGTAAATATAAACTGCTAAATACATTTTCTCATCAGCAGTTAGAGCAGTCTTGTGATTTCTATTAGTGCCTGGTTAAAGCTTGTAGGAGGAGTTTTCATTCTCCCCTGATTGTCCTATGAGGATGCAAGACCCCTCACCCTCTGTCTGGACAGTGTTTATCACATGCAGTCTCCCAAGGAAAGAAATAACTCCCTAGCAATACACAACAAACTGAGCATGTGCAGCTTGTCCCTAAGCCTCTATTCTATCGGGAGATGGTTTGGGGACTGTGGAAGAAAGGGAGGAACAGAGAAGACAGGATCAAATAGCCTTTTTACACACTGCAGATGATTAACCCCTTTTTTCCACAGTGAGTATAATAAGCATGATTTACTACATATACAGACTGGTTTTACTGTTGTGGTTTTAGTAACACTTTAAATGCTGTATTTCTGGAAGGAAGAAAGTTAGGATTCAATTAAAAAGGAAGAAATAATGAAGAATGGCTGTTTTATTGATAATTAGCCTAAACCTACTCCCACACCCATTCTAAGACTATTCTATCTACCTTGTAAAAGAAAAGATGTCTATACTTACCTATTCTGAAGCTGACCCAGTCCAGTCACATGATCGGGTCCCAGCACTGGCTTCAGTGCAGAGAAGGGACCAACGCCATTGGGTGCAGAGCCTGAGCGATAACATCACCCATAGGCTTACTATAGGGCATCCTTTGTTGGCTGTCCCTCCTCTGCGCAGAAGCCGGTGCTGTGACTGGACCGGCTTCAGAATAAGTAATTATATACATCTTTTCTTTTAGCCCTGAATGCTTCTCCATACCTAGAAGCACCTGACATGAATTTGCTTGCTGGTGCCAAAACTAAAAGTGACTATACACAGTTTGGTCCACGCTGCAACCAATTGTGCAAGGACTGCACCTTGAAAAGTGGGTAAATAACCAGATTACGGGATGAGTATATCCATTACCAGATATGTGATTGGTTGTAAAGTGTTACTCCTCTTTCTATTTATCTGTATCAATAACAATAATGGGGTTTGTATGACATATACTGAGAAGTGGATGTGCATATCATTAAGGGGAAATTACAAAGGGGTTTAACCAATCATTTCAAGTTTTGACAAGCAGGAAAGTTGTTGGGAAAATGTCAGGAAGAGGAAATGTTACAGACTTGTGAAATCAGACATGTGCCATGTCCTGTGTATTACTGAATAGGTGAACAATCAGTGTCATGTTGATTGTCATCGTACATTTCTTTTGAATGAAAGAAACCTTAGCTGGAAACCAAAAATTAGCATTTTTACAAAAGGAAGATGTTGTGCCTGTCTCTGCTAGTTGTTCTTTTGTGTGTTGATAAACCTATTCCCATGACTAATTTCCTCTTTTAGCATCTGGTAATAGCAATGAAACTACCTAAAGGGGTCTACTTCTCCCATGTGGATTGTCTTAATGGATTATCTACACAAAATTAGTCTAGCCATATAGTGATACTGGGTTGATTTACTAAAATTGGAGTGTGCAAAATCTGATGCAGCTGTGCATGGTAGCCAATCAGCTTCTAATTTCAGCTTGTTCAATTAAGCTTTGACAATAAAACCTGGAAGCTGATTGGTTTTTATGCAGAGCTGCACTCGATTTTGCCCTCTCCAGTTTTAGTAAATCAACCCAATACTCAGTAATAACATTTTTGCAGGTCTGTGTTATTTTCATATATGGCAAGTCGGTAAGCTATAAAATATAAATAAATGTAGTATGTTTAAAGGTTAGTATTCTCTGTTATCACTCTTACATTTACTATCGATGCGTCAATTTATGGATCCAGCTGCTGACTCACTATCTGCAGTGGCTTTCATTGTCAGCAGTTGCTGGCACATGGTTAGCAGGCAATTGGGAGAGGATATGGTGCCTCCTGCATGTCTGTTCTAAGAGAGATTTCACACTGAAATCCCCCTTCACTATGCCACAACCACTGCAGTACAGTTGTGGCATGGCACCATTTACCTCTATGGGGTGGGGGGGTGTCCTGCCCTATAGCCAAAAAAGAAAGTGAGAGGAAATCCCTCCAATGTGAGGGAATCCCAGGGTGTAACCCATCTCACCAGAACTGTTCCCATTGGAAGATTTCCCTTCTATTAGGCCCCATTCACACTGGGACCGCCCGATCGCCAGCGGTGAACCGCCGCTAATTTCGCGGTGATCTACTGCTGTAATAGCAGCGATGTGGCACCGCTATTTGGGTGGCAGCACAGCGCTTTTAACCCCCACACGGGGTTAAACAGGGGTTAAAAGTGCCGGCGCTCGGCGCTCCCGGAGCGGTGTACAGCCGCTACGGGAGCGCTGCCCATTCAATCTAATGGCAGGGGCGGTGGAGGAGCGGTGTATACACCGCTCCCCACATTCCTGAAAAATCATGCTTGCATGATTTTCTTCAGTGCAGCGCTAGCGCAACGCCTCAGTCAGAAAGCATCCATTGAGATGCATGAAGATAATTTTTAGAGCATTATTGGAGCTGTAATTTTAGTGCTATACTAGCTGCAATAACGCCCCAGTGTGAAAGGGGTCTTACTATTCTGTTGTCAGCCCAAAATTTGGGATTTTCTTTTACTTTTACTTTCAGTGATAATGGCAAACAGGACAAATATAGAGGGTGAAGGCCTCATACAAATGGAAATTACATACACGTGATTATCTGCATTTTTTAGAACATTTGTAATGGCATGTGACGATTATATATGGTATTAGTCGCACTTACCTGTGTTTAGGTGCATTTTGTTTAACTGTTACATAGTTCCATAATAGGTAAGGTTGAATAAAGACAATAGTCTATCCAGTTCAACCTGTGTAGGTGTACACGTGTCAGTGTCAATAATTATTTCCCCTATCCCTGTATGTTGTGTTCTTTAACCACTTGCCGACCAACAGCCGTCGATACACGGTGGCAGGTCGGTTCGTCCCTGCAAATCGCTGTACCAGTACGGCAGGGGGTTTATAAAATAAAGCGGGCGTGCAGCGCCGCAATCGTTGCGCATGGCTGGTGGCCACAATGTATGCCGGCCACACGCTATCGCTCCTCAGTTCTGACAGGGGAGTGGAGAGAGATCGTCTGTTCCTAGTGATTAGGAACAGCGTTCTCTCTCCTCCTCCAGTCAGTACACTCCCCCCACAGTTAGAAACACCTCCCAGCAGGGGCGTAACGATAGGGGTTGCAGGGGTTGCATTTAGAGGAACCATTGTCCTCTATTTTACTCCTAATGGAGGAGATTGGTTCCTCTATATGCTGCCCCTGCTGTCCCTCCTATCCAGTTTACTTGTCTTCTGCTGTTCCCAGGGTCCCTGTGTGCTTCCCTGGTCCCCCCACAGAGCTGTAATCTTCGCCCCTCCTCTCTCCTGCCAGCTGCTGTAGAAGATGTGTCATGATGGAGAGATGGGAACGGGTTGGTAAATTTGTCATTTACCGGCTCCTTCCTTTTCTGAATGGAGAGAGTCAGTGATTGGTACCAATTGGTTCACTCATAACTGAAGCATAGTAAACTGTTTTTTACTATACTTCTGTTTCTGATTGAATGGGAGGCTCGGTACACAACTATTCCTGTCCATTCATTCTGTGCAGCTGAGGTTACACAGATGGAGATTGAGGGCTGAGATTTGCTTAGACCCCTGATATCTCATCAAAGCCCCGAACAGAACTCGTAGAATAAATTGTAAGAATTAATAAAAATCAAATTGTAAAAAAAATAAAATGAAATGGTAAAAAAATAATAAAATGAAAATAAAAAACTACTGACACCAGTGAGAGAACTATCAGGATTGCAAAGGGTGCAATTGCGACCGGGCCCTGGCATTTCACCAACATGGGGAGGCCCAAATATAGCAGAAAGGGGGCCCGTTGCAGAACTTGTGAAAGGGTGCCGCTGTTGGACCGTAATAAAGGGACCCATGATGGGAGTAAAGGACCCCAGGATCAGCGGGAATTTCTTGCACCGGGGCCCTGAAGATCCTAGTTACACCTCTGCCTCCCAGGGAACGCATTTAACCCCTTGATAACCACTAGTGTTAACCCCTTCCCTGTCAGTGTCATTTATTTGTCCGCCGCAATGTCGCAGACCCACTAAAAAAAAATCGCTGATCACCGCCATTGCTAGTAAAAAAAATAAAATAAAAATGCCATAAATCTATCCCTTATTTTGGAGACGCTATAACATTTGCGCAAACCAATCACTATAAGATTATTGCAATTTTTTTACTAAAAATATGTAGTAGAATACATATTGGCCTAAAATTTGTTTTTGTTTTTTTGGATATTTATTATTATAGCAAAAATTAAATAAACAGTTTTTTTCTTTCAAAATCGTCTGACTTTTTTTGTTTATAGCACAAAAATAAAAACCTCAGAGGTGATCAAATACCACCAAAAGAAATCTGTATTTGTGGGTAAAAAAAAGGACAGCAATTTTGTTTGGGTACAGCGTCGCACGACCGCACAATTGTCAGTTAAATTGACGCAATGCCGTATCGCAAAAAATTGCTTGGTCATTAAGGGGGTAAATCCTTCCAGGGCTAAAGTGGTTAAGATGCACGTCCAAGAGTTTTTTAAAAATATCAATACTCCCCGCTGACACCACCAATTGTGAGAGAGTTCCACATTCTTACCGCCCTGATAGCGAAAAACCCCCTGCGCAGTTTAAGGTTAAACCGCTTCTCCTCCAATCTCATTGTGTAGCCCTGTGTCCTCTTACACACCCTGAGACTGAATAGTGTTTTTTCCTACGCTGAGATCACCTTTGAGCTATTTGTAAAAAGTTACATAGGTAAGCAATTGCGTTTAGATAAAAAATAATTCTGTGCATCAAGGGACAAATTTCTTACCCGAACATGTTGACACACATGTAAACACAGGAGAAAGTGATCTGGGAAGTATAAAGTTTACTTGTGCTATCTAGATCAACTCTCCTGCATTTAAATAAAATAAATGCAGGAGGCCTGTGTGAATGTAGCCTAATAAAAATATTTCTGGGATGTACAATTACGATGAAATGTGTGGTATAGCTTTACTTATGGTTACAATGATTTACACACAAAAAAATTAAATTGGCTATGGCCGGCCATACACAGAGCAAATTTCTTTCCTGCAACCAACCTGATGTGGGAATCCCTCCTGCCGAGCCATTGGCCTCTCCTGGCAGGAGAGCGGGGGAATCTGTCCCCACCAGGAGAAGACAGTGATTATCGCTAGCCGCTATAGCAGCCGCTAGTGATAATTGCAAGAGAATCCAGCAGGCTGGTAGTACCCAAGTTGACCGATCAATTAACTTGGTACATTCAGCCTGCCTATTAACGGTTCCTGCTGAATCGTCTGAGATTTAAACCGTGTTTGGCAAGCCTAAAGCCTCGTACACACGGTTCGACGGTCGTACGACTGAACGGACCAAATCGTATCTTGGCTGTTGTATCTAGAATACTGACATGCACTACACAATCATACGACCAAGCTGAACGTAGTGACATGTTATGAACGTATAAATAGAAAGTTCAGGTGCATGTAATTAGCATCCGGCCGTTCCTGACTTCTGAGCGTGCGTGTTTTGCATAATACAACTTGTTGGACCAACTTCTCTGTACACACGATACAACGGTCGTATGACTGCTTGTTGGTACTCCCGTTGTACGACCGTCGTACGTCGGCTGTTCTAATTGCACGTACTAACGATCAATTTCGCATACAACGGTCGTTCATACGACCTGTTGTATACGATCGTCGACTCGTGTGTACGAGGCTTAAGTCTTTACTGGTCAACAGACTAAATCAACAGCATAAAGCAAGATACTGGATCAACGCAATATATAAATGTTATTGTAACAACAACATAACTCCAGAAAACTAGGATTATACCAAGTAAAATGTCCAGAGTGCGATACCTTTTCTCTGAGATATATATTAAGACTGTGAATTAGATATAAACTAGGATTTGCTTATTTAAGACACATTATTATTTTAAAATGATATAATAAGCTTGCTCTGTTCCTTTATATATAATATGTACAGAGATTAATGCTTTTGATGTAATTCCTTATGTCATTTTGTTCATTCGTATATGATACTAAATGAAGCAACTAAGGAAGTACTTTCATATTTTGACTCCAACGAATTACTGTGTAGTAGATTAGTGTGAATTCCTTTATAGTCTGTTACCTGCCATTGGAATCTCACTTGTTGATTTGGGCTTGTTGAACAAGTTTTGCTGACATCACTTGATTGCTTAGACCCTGTCAAACTCTGAGCACACAGGATTGTTCTCAGATCTTTGTCGAAATCATTCAGAGACCAAGTCACCTACTAAGCAAGTCTGACAAGGAACATTCTCAAAGGTAAGCTTAGCTCAACCAGTGACATTGCTTCTAGCCATTTTACCTAAAGCATTGAAGGTTTGAAATATCCTCATGATTGTTACAAAGTTGTAGACATTTGAGCATATCTACTTTCCATCTGCCTATATATATATAGACTTCCCTTTCTAGAGTATAATTTGTTCATCAACCAATGCAGTTATGTACTTAGGTTTATGTAGGCTTATTCTTCCACATACAAAATGCATATGAAATATGTTTAATCAGATGTTTGTCTAAATGGAAAATAGGAAATTGATAGTTTCATTCTTTTAATGGCCCAGGTTACATGTTTCACACATGTTTACAATGTTTTACAATCATTTTTGTGTGTGAAAGCCTCTAAAAAATGGTATATTACTCTATTAGTTAGTTGAAAAGACTCTAGTACTGGGCTTGTTGTGAATAGAAGTCATGTTAAAAAACAGAACATTTTACATAGCATGGGGATCTGTTCTGTTACATATTTCTATAGACTTGAATCATAGTGACAAAGAATTATTTCAAATAAATTCTTGCCCAACAAAATCTTCAAGTGTTATGGTGTTCAAACACATGGTTTAGCTCCTACGAAGCTATAGGCGATGGCTGTAATATTCCGTTGACTTGGTATTTTACCAGTCCTTGCCTTTGATTGAAATGATCTACACCCCTGTAGATAACTAAATTTACCTTCAAATTAAAAGTCTTTCTACAAAAAAAAAAAAATTGCATTGGGAAGACTTTTATGTCTATGCCTTTAGAGGAGGGGGAGCACTTTGGTCTACAAACAACAGTGACTTGCCAGCAAAAGTAATTTGGCTTGCCAAGAGTAGGCTCATCCAGGAAGTGCTGGCCATGGTCTTGGAGATACCCATGCATAAGTATGTTTCTTAATCTGAGTGTAAAAAGCTGTATTTATTACTATATTTCAAGTTATCTCAGCAACTACACTTCCTGCAAGAAAGGTATATTGGAAGAAGGAGTTTGTCATTACAGATAGCACCTGGCTAGATCTTTGTATAGAATAGGAAACCCCACCTATTACAATAAAGTCAAGAGGCAGGAAAATATACTTAAAGCAGAAATATCAATATAAATATGATCAATATTCTATATACAGTACATTGGGGTTTATTTACAAAAATAGGATCAATGAAAAAGGTTAACGCTGTAGTCACTTTGAATACCAAATTATGTGTGAGGGAAATGAGATAAAAAGGATTATTATTTTTATTTTATTTCTCTAACATTCACTTCACAAAATGAAAATTCACTTTGCTAGGTGAACAGTCTCTACTTCTTTAGTAAATAAATCCAATCGCATAGTTTTTTTTGTAAAAATAAACTCAGTTATATTCAGCAGCTGGTTAAAATCTCATTTTGATTTGAACTCCACTACTCCAGTGTGGTGCTTCAATGTTTAGAATTAAACAGGATCTTCACATCCCGAGGTTCCTATGGTAGACCCTCAGTACATAGAGGCAGCCCACATATCACCCAGATGCCCCCTAGGGACACTATCAGTACAGTATTGATAAAATACATTTCAAGTACTAAAACATTACTTGAGGTTTAGTACCATCAATTTGCTACTCTAAGCATTTACATTTATATGTCAGTTAAGGGGCAATATATAAAATATATTTAAGTATCACTTAAAAGGCTAAATGGTTGGCATTATCATGACCTACCTACTCCATGTATGCTGTGCAAACTCTAAATCTCTCCCCTCCCCCTCCTCCTGAGTTTCCCCCTTTATTATTTATTATTTTTTTGTTTCATAAAAGCCTTTTTTTAGAAGTCCTCTGACAAGTCATGTGACATGTAGGGTCCTCTTTCTTCTTCAGCAATAAGTGTGCCTCGATGATTCAGAGAGTATTGATGACATAATGATGTCATTGATGTTCTCTGCATCCTTATGCTTTGAGTGCAGGGTGCCATGGTGGGTCCATGATGCCCTTTACTCGAGGAAGTAGGCCAAATGACCCCTGGGTGTCCATCAACCCAAAAGGCCACTGCTGAAACCAGGGCTGACCCAATGCATTGTGCTGCCTGGGTCCAAGAATGAAATGTGCCCCCCCCAAAAAAAAATCGCGCCCACCAAGAGGCCCCCACATCCATTATTTTATATCATGATAATTAAAAACAAATAAAATTTATCAGGAAGTCTGTTTTACATAGAACAGCACCTTGTCTATATGCAAAACGATATGACATACTATAGGGGCAGGCTAGGGTAGTATATGGACAGGCTAGGTTAGTATATAGACAGGCTAGGGTAGTATACAGACAGCCTAGGGTAGTATACAGACAGGCTAGGGTAGTATACAGAAAGGCTAGGGTAGTATATGGACAGGATAGGGCAGTATATGGGCAGGCTAGGGTAGTATATAGACAGGCTAGGGTAGTATATAGGCAGGTTAGGGCAGTATAGGAGCAGGCTAGGGTATTATATAGACAGGCTAGGGTAGTATATAGACAGCTAGGGCAGTATAGGCGCAGGCTTGGGTAGTATATAGACAGGCTAGGGCAGTATAGGGGCACGCTAGGGTAGTATATAGACAGGCTAAGGTAGTATATAGACAAGCTAATCTAGTATATGGACAGGCCAGGGTAGTATATGGACATGCTAAGGCAGTATAGGGGCAGGCTAGGGCAGTATAGGGGCAGGCTAGGGCAGTATAGGGGCAGGCTAGGGTAGTATATAGACAGGCTAGGGCAGTATAGGGGCATCATAGGGCAGTATATGGGCAGACTAGGGTAGTATATAGACAGGCTAGGTTAATATAAAGACAGGCTAGGTTAGTATAAAGACAGGCTAGGGTAGTATACAGACAGCCTAGGGTAGTATACAGACAGGTTAGGGTAGTATACAGAAAGGCTAGGGTAGTATATGGATAGGCTAGGGTAGTATATGGGCACGCTAGGGTAGTATATAGACAGGCTAATGTAGTATATTGGCAGGCTAGGGTAGTATATGGGCACGCTAGGGTAGTATATAGACAGGCTAAGGTAGTGTATAGACAAGCTAAGGTAGTATATGGACAGGCCAGGGTAGTATATGGACATGCTAAGGCAATATAGGGGCAGGCTAGGGTAGTATAGGGGCAGGCTAGGGCAGTATATAGACAGGCTAGGGTAGTATAGATAGGCTAGGGCAGTATAGGGGCAGTATATGGGCAGGCTAGGGTAGTATATAGACAGGCTAGGGTAGTATATAGACCGGTTAGGGCAGTATAGGAGCAGGCTAGGGTATTATATAGACAGGCTAGGGTAGTATATAGACAGCTAGGGCAGTATAGGCGCAGGCTTGGGTAGTATATAGACAGGCTAGGGCAGTATAGGGGCAGGCTAGAGTAGTATATAGACAGGCTAGGGCAGTATAAACAGGGCTAGGGTAGTATATGGACAGACTAGGGCAGTATAGGGTGGGCTAGGGTAGTATATAGACAGGCTAGGGTAGTATTTAGACAGGCTAGAGCAGTATAGGGGCAGGTCTGGGTAGTATATATACAGGCTAAGGTAGTATATAGACAGGCTAGGGCAGTATAGGGGCAGGCTAGGGTAGTATAAAAACAGGCTAGGGTATATAGACAGGTCAGGGTAGTATAGGGGCAGGTTAGGGTAGTATAGAGGCAGTATAGAGGCAGGCAGAGCGACCCGATTCAACATGGCCTTGATTCAACATGGCCTACTAGGGTGGGCTAGGGTAGTATATAGACAGGCTAGGGTAGTATTTAGACAGGCTAGAGCAGTATAGGGGCAGGTCTGGGTAGTATATATACAGGCTAGGGTAGTATATAGACAGGCTAGGGCAGTATAGGGGCAGGCTAGGGTAGTATATAAACAGGCTAGGGTATATAGACAGGTCAGGGTAGTATAGGGGCAGGTTAGGGTAGTATAGAGGCAGTATAGAGGCAGGCGGAGCAGCCCGGGGGCAGTTGTCATCATTACACACAAAACTGCTGGAAAATACATTTTGGTCGTCAATTTGCAGGGTAAATAGAAGGAGAGGTGGCTATGGTTCAATTTGCTGCCCCTCTCAAAGTGCTGCCTGGGTCCAATGGACCCACTGGGACCCAGGGTATGGCCGGCCATGGCTGGAACCCAGAGCGGGTGTATGTGGGGAACTGCGCCAGAGAGAAAGTAAGTATTGCAGAAACATATTTTAGGTTAACAGATTTTTTTACAAAAAAAAAGTACACTTGGGCTTTAAAAGTAGTCATCACTTGGTTGCATCTGGTCTCAAGTATATAGATATAACTCTTGTTCCTATGAAACAATGTTCATTCTCATAGAACAGAACAGCTGTAAATAATTCACTTTCTGGTCTTAAAGCACCACTTACAACATTGAGTGCGTAGAATGCATTTTATTGCTTTGTTTTTCTATTTCCTTGTAATTATTAACTTGGTGTGCTCCTCTCATCCCATCCAAAATGACAGGCCCTTAGTAATCTAATTAAGCAGATATATTCACTTTTAATACTTTTTTTCTTGATGTTTGTAAGTAATAGAAAAAAATAGGGTTGCTTAATTAACTTGCTATTGTACTTTTTGCCAAGGTTTGGAGCTTTAGTGCTGTTATTTTGTTTGAATTTTTTTTTTGTTTTCTTGAATTTGTAATAGTGCTTAGCTAAAGTAAAAATATATTTTTGTCCTTTTTTGGTAATGTTCAGATGTATGCTAAATTACATACAAGAAACTGAAAATTGGAAGAAGAAAAATATATTGAGTGTATAAGAGGAGAATAATGCAGTCCACAAGCAGGTGAGCTTAAAGCTGTGAATATTTAAAGTGTATCTAAACCCCAAATTAAAAAAAAAATTGGATAGAGTAGTGAAGGTTTAGAACAAATCCTAAGAGCAAATAAGAAAGGCAAAGTGTATTTAAACCGAAGAATGAAAATGTAATATAATTACAGGCTTACCAGTCCTTGTGGTGGCTACATTTGTTTTATTTTTTTCAGGCGTTTTTTTTTCTTTTTATTTGCACCTGGTAATCCTGCCAGTACACACATCCTGTCCTAGGGAGGCAACGTTTTCTCGCTGTACTGCATTTGTGGAGAAGCAGCGTTGTCACTTTACGATAGGACTACAAACGCCTTAGTAACATAGAGAGGAAGGAATTCAATATTCCTAGGAGATGGGAACGATGTATCTGACAATAATGCACCATAAGAAGTTATCAGCTAGGATCAATGGGTATATTTCTTTTGCACCTATCGGTTACAATATAACTCTTTCAAAAGTATATTTAACATATCAAAATGAACAAAAAGAGAAGTTAATTGTTAGGGTTTACATACCCTTTTTTGTTAGGCTTTACATACACTTTAACCACTTCAGCCCCGGAAGAATTTCCCAGGTTAGGACCAGAGCACTTTTTGAGATTTGGCACTGCGTTGCTTTAACTGACAATTGCGAGGTCGTGCGACGTTGTACCCAAACAAAATTTGCGTCCTTTTTTTTCCCACCAATAGAGCTTTCTTTTGGTGGTATTTGATCGCCTCTGCGTCACTTCTGATCGCCGCTATAAACAAAAGAAGAGCAACCATTTTGCAAAAAAAAAAAAAACAAATTTCTTACTTTTTGCTAAAATACAAATCCCAAAAAAAATATATAAAAAAACATTTTTTTCATCGGTTTTGGCCGATTTATATTCTTCCTCATATTTGTGATAAAAAAAATCGCAATCGCCGTTTATTGATTGGTTTGCACAAAAGTGGCCGCGTTTACGGATGGTGAGAATTCATTTCTGGGGTTTTTAGTTTTTTTAAATTTTTTACTAGTAATGGCGGCGATCTGCGATTTTTAGCGGTACTGCGATATTGCAGCGGACATGTCGGACATTTTTGACACTTTTTTGGGACCAATGACATTTATACAGTGATCAGAAATTTAAATGTCCACTGATTACTGTATAAATGTCATTGGCAGTGAAGGGGTTAACCTGCAGGGGGAGATCTAGGGGTTAACTGTGTTCCCTGGGTGTGTTCTTACTGTGGGGGGGCTGGGCTACCATGGGCATGAGAGATTTAACTGATCCCAGTGACAGGGATCAGTAGATCACCCATGCCCTCACTAACAGAGCGGGGAACCGCCGCGTTTAAATCAGCGGTTCCCCGTTCTTTGCCTGTGGCCGCTCATCGCGGCTCGCCGGCGGATATAGGGTCCGCCCGAGCCGCGGGCACACTCCTAAGTGCCCAGCGTCCACACTGCCGCCGTAAATAGACGGTGGGCAGTGTGGAACCGGTTAAAGTGGAAGTCCCGTCAAATCCTAAATATACTTGAACCTATTCCCACCCCCATTCTAAGCCTATTCTAACTACCCTGTAAAGGAAGGATGTCTATAGAAGAAAGAAAAATGTACCACTTTAGACTGTATAAGCCTCTGCTCCAACCTCCAGCTCGTATGGGTGCAGCTCTGCAAAGCTGAAAGTCATAGAAGCAAGTGCTAGACAGCTGCACTCCTTTAAAATCACCTTTATTGGAGTAGACATAAAATCCATGGATCCAAAAACAGACAGTACATGTCACAGAACACAGCAGGTCTTGTACAGCATGGCTTACGCGTTTCACACCGTTGTGTGTAGGTGCTTAGTCATAGATGTCTATACTTACCTATTCTCAGGTCCTTCTGGTCCAGTCACACGATCGTCTCCCAGTGCCAGCTTCAGTGTAGAGGAGGGACAATGGACAATGGGTGCCCCATAGTAAGTCTATGGATTATATCATAGGCTCTGCAGCTGTTGTCTGCAATCTCTCCTCTACTCTGAAGCAGGCCACTTTAGAGATCATGTGAACGGACCTAAGTGTCCTCAGCATAGGAAGTATAGACATCTTTCCTTTACAAGGTATTTGTATAGCCTTAGAATGGGGGGGCAGGTTTTAGTATGGTTAGGATTAGACTGGACCTCTACTTTAATTATATTTTTTCTATTCCAGGAAATATTCAGCGAGAACAAAAAACTAAAGTCATTTCAAGAATACACTGAGGCTGATTTACTAAAGGGCTAGACACTATTTGATTAGTTACATGAATGGTCACTTTTAAAAATGTATCATAGTGGTTGTAATTGAGAAATTTCCTTCACTGAGGCGATAAGCTGGAGATTGGGTGGAGGGAGGAGTTTTCTTTAAATACTTGCTAATCTTTTGTTAATAGCTGAAATGTGTACATGCAAATCTTACTGTATTAATGTGATTTTTGAACTCAGCAACAACGGTTTATATTTGTAATTGCTTTTTGTTCAATAAAACTTTATCTGATTAAAAAAAAAAAAAGTATCATAACTTACAAAAAACAATGTTCCCTTAAATAAGGTAAAACAACGCTCACTTTAAAGTGTTACTAAACCCAGGACCCTGCATACACCATATCTGGTCTCCCACAGTACACAGAAAATGCAATTATTTTAGTAAATATAAACTGCAAAATACCTTTTCTCAGCAGCAGTACATATCAGTCTTGTGACTTCTATCAGCGTCTGGTTAAAGCTTGTAGGAATAGTTTTCATTCTACTCTTGACTGACCTATGAGGCTGCAGTACCCCTGACCCTATCTATCTAGACAGTGCTGATTGGCCCTGTGCTGATCACATGCACCCCCCAAAAAAACACCCTCTAGCAATACAATTGAGCATGTGCAGAGTGCCTCCAAGACTCTGTACTATCAGGAGATGTATTGAGGACAGGAAAAGAAGGGGAGGGTCAGAGAAGACAGGATCAAGCAACCTTTTTACACAATGCAGAGGATTAACCCCTTAGGCTCCTCAGTGAGTATAACAAGCATGCTTTACTGCATATACAGACTGATTTCACTGTTGTGGGTTTAGTAACAATTTAAGGCTGTGTCTGCTTTCTAAAAAAAGACTGAATGCACTATACAAAATTTAGTTTATTAAGGTAGAATTAATTTTAAATAGCACCCCAATGCATCTACACTGCAGCCTTCAACATGGCGCAGACGTGCACTATGGTGCATTGTGTGTTGCATTTCGAAGAAAGGTTAAGTATGGTTTTAGTCATGTTGAGATTAAAACAAATGGGCTGCTTTAGGCTACTTTCACCCTGGGGCGGACAGGGCATCAGCGGTAAAACGACGCTTGTTTTATCGGCGTTGTACCGCTTTTATATTGGCACTTTGACGTCGCTTTTCGGGTGCTAGCGAGGCGCTTTTAACCCCGCTTTTAACCCCCAAGGGGTTAAAAAGGGGTTTAACGTGCCCATGATGCAGCACTTCTGAAGCGATGCCTATGTATTCCAATGGGCAAGGGCAGTTTGGGAGCGGTGCATACGCTCCCAAACTGCCCCAAAGATGCTGCTTGCAGGACTTTTTCTAACGTCCTGCAAGCGTACCACCCCAGTGTGAAAGCTCTCGGGCTTTCACAGTGGGACTGCAGGAGAGGCAGGTTTCTAGCACTAAACGCCTGAAAACTGCCTCATTGCGAAAGGAATCTTAATGCAACACACAATAATGTACAATGTAGCACACTTTAACACAATGTGCAAGTGTAAACCCGACTTAGCACTTTTCCCAACCTTTTGTTTTTGAAATGTATTTAGTTGATTTAAAATGAAGGTTTGGTTGGGATTTCACTACTTCTTTTCTACAACTTTTTTAGTAACACCTTTGCTAAAAGGAGAATCATAGAACAACAGTTGTATTTATATTAGTATAAACTACTAATCTCCCTAAAATATTATTTTGCTAGTTGTGTTTTACCTTTCTATAACATATTAACTAATTCAGTGTTTTTAACATTTTTTTAATTTAGATCCCCTAAATCTGGTCTTCTAATGAAAGTCTCTAAGCATCGCAACATCATAATAGTTTGCATAATCATAGTTCTTTTGATAATTATTGGTGCTGTGGTTTCAGCTGTTGTAATTACTGTTATTCATGGTAAGTTCATGGTGTTAACTTTTATTTTTAAAATGTTTATCAGCAGGGAAAAAAATAAGGACATGTATGGGGGTGTTGTTGGCAGCCACTGCTGTCTTGCTGAGCACTGTTGTTGGCTGAGTGGGTGTCAGCATGGACAGTGAGGAGGCAATCTGCAAATTGCCCACTCACTTTAAGATTAGCTGCCATAAGTAAACACAATGATCACTGCATACTTCTGATACTAGGGTAACCTTGCAGAGAACTGCCCTTGGGCTCCTGATGGCCATCTTGGGGGAGCCTGTGCCTGGCTGGACACAGAGCTCTTCCACTATTTGGGCAGCCATCTTTACCCAGAGAGGCTAAACATAGCCTCTGCTGGGTTGTTTTTGTGCACCCTGCAGTGTAAGAAAGTTGATATAGGGACAGACCCTTGGTGAGACAGATTCTGGTGAGGGGAAAGATACCTTCAGCATAGGATAAGGTACCTGTGGAGTGAGGTCAGCTTAGGGTTGGTCTTGCAACTCCTGGAAACTACCTGGTATGGGTATAGGTAAGGACCTTTCTGCCAGCCTGCATCTGAAACATTGCATTCTTGCGTCCTGTGTTGCAAGTGAAGTGTAAGCCAAGGAAGGCCTGTGTAAGGAAGCAATCCTTGTTAGGGTTCACGCAACTTTTCATCTTCAAATACATTATACTTAGACCCCTTTCACACCAGTGCCACCCGAGCATTAACACCGCTAATTTGTGGCTCTTTTAGTGGCGCTTTGGGGCCGCTATTCAGGCCGCAGTGGTGCGCCTTTTTAGCCTCCCACAAGGGGTTAAAAGTGCCGGTTAGCGGAGCTTCCAAAGTGGTGTTAAGGTGCTTCGGGAAGCACTGCCCCGTTGTGTATACACCGCTCCTCCAAAGCCCCAAAGATGTGGCTTGCAAGACTTTTTTTACCGTCCCGCAAGTGCACCGCCCCAGTGTGAAAGCACTCAAGCTTTCACACTGAGGTGAATGTGGGGGGAGGGGCGAGGTTTCAGGCGCTATTTTTAGCGGTAAAACGCTTTGGTGTGAAAGGAAACTGACAAATGGACTAATGTTGATGATGATTTTAAAGGCACATGGTATAAAATATTAATATTAATAGGCAAACTTTGCTTCTTTTTATAGGTACAAGCAGCAAATCAGGATCCAGCCTTGTGTATTATAGCGGTTCTTTTAGGGTTTTAAATTTAAACTATACAGAAGATTTTAAGAGAAGCAGTAGCCTTGAATTTCAGTCAATGGCTGTTCAAATTGAAGGATTTGTAAGTAGTTTTTAATAGCTTTAGAGAAATGAGTTCCCTTCATATATGGGAAAAATAGGAGAACATTTTTTCTGGGACATAGGGAGTGCTGAAGCACCACTGAAAGAATTGTTCATGGACACTGTTAAACACTTGCTAAGCCACAGTTTATCTGTCAATGTCTCCTATGCACGTTTTTAGAGGTCACAAGACATACATATCAGAATGCATATTACAATATTAGCTAAGTATTTAAACACCTATATGTAGGTTTCCAGTACAGTCAATTATCAGTTGTCTTTGTAGGTACTAGGCCTCGATAGCAGCACTACACACTTTCTACAGATATCTCTTTACTACGGTGATGCAATTACCATTCACTCACAACTACAATTGGAGCTAATGCAACACAGGTGCCCAGGTGTTTTAACCAGCATTCTAGGGAACCTACCTAACCACCTCTTCTACCTCACCTGTGTAATTGATCACCACTCATATCTCCAAATCAGCTGCTCATAGGATTCCCTGAGCCTGAGTGTTGGTAAACCATTGTGGGGCTTTACTGCTATGCCCAACTGCATGCAGCCTTCAAGCCATTGCATCCATTCTGTCTGCGCTTACTTACACACTCAGTATTACACAAAAGGAACATAGATTTATTTAATTTTTTCACTGTAGAGTTTCTTCATAAACAGTAAAAACATGGTACAAGTTTCAGAACATAATTCTGTTTAACTAGAACAGTATAACCACAGTTAACTCACAATTTGTAACTGGTCTCATCCCAGTGTACTGACAGAGAGAGGGGTTGCCATATGCCAGTATGTCCCAAAATCACGGTCTCAGTTCCTCCCAGACTATAGGCCTAACTCATTCACCCCTCAATAGAGGTCTGCCCTCTCCCCCATCTTGCCTCCTCCTTCACTCTTTTTCTTGCTAACCGCACCCACTGTCTATGAGTGAAACTAAAAACTCTCTCAGCCGTAACCCCTTCTTACATACTGAGAGTCACATAACAAGCACCCCCTCCCTCAGCTTTGAAAGCTCACAGGCTAAAGTCATCCATGGACTTTAAAGATTAGTCACACATTGAGACACAGCCCAACCATGTCAAGAAAAATGAATTGCAACGCAGTGCACACACTGGGAAACTCTTTGTTGGTGGTGGCGCTGATGCCTAGCACTAACTACCCTTCAATATCAAGGTGACATGGCTTTTCATATGCAAACAGAATGGTAGGCATGATAAATTGCCACTGCCTGAAGGTACCACAATCATGGGATGATTGATCCAAACATTTCTCGCTCATATAAGAGCCACATAATTCATGGCTCTATGCGTCTTAAACCATGCAACACAACCAGTACAGTCCATTGCTTGGACATATTACTAGGCTCTGCAGCTCTGCATAAATGATTGCTTAGCTTGAGCCAAGGATCAGTAAGAACTAATTAGTCAGTAAATTAGTGCTGACAAGTTTTTACTATTTAATGGCAATCACTATATCTGCAGGCGTGTGTGACTGTCAAATTGATCTACACATCCCCGAGCATTGTATAATTCATTTGCATTCCTTTTGCTTAAAAAAAAATGTGAAACAGCACTGTGAAATCCTAATATACTGTAGATAGCACACTAATCGAAGACTGAGACTGTAATAAACCATGTGTCTGTTTTTTGATTTTATATCCTGAATTCCCAATTATGCAATTATATGTTTTCATTTTCCCATGATTGCTTATACATTTACATTTGAATCTGAAAATTTAAAGGGTTAATTAAGATTATAAACATGCTTAAAATAAAGTATTGAACAGAATTAAGTCAAGTTATATTATATCAATTTTGATATGTACTGTATATTATCATTGTGGTGTACTACTAGTGTTGATTGCATTTGTATTTATTGCAGATTGATTTAATATTTAATTATTCAGAGCTCAGAAGTGAGTACAAGAAGGTACAAGTTGTTAGTCTAAGGTATGTGACTGATGATTTCAAAAGTAAATTGAATCCTATTAAACCCATGAATAATGTCCAAACACCTCACTCTTGTTATGTAAATCCGGCCATAAACACATAGAATTTTACTGTTTAGCCTGAGGACTGAACCACAAAAATACAACAGATTCCTCCATTTTTGCTATAGACAGGCAATGTTCAACCAACATTTTTTTTGCCTTAAGCCTCGCACACACGGGACGACGATTGCATTCAACATGTCGTACTCACGACCGTTGTATGCGAAATTGATCGTTTGTATGCGCGCTTTCAACAGTCGAACATACGACGGTCGTACATGGGAGTTGTATGAGCAGACTACAAAACTTGGTCGTACCAACAAGCTCGCATACGACCGTTGTATCGTGTGTAGAGCAGTTGGGTACAACAAGTTGTATTGTGCTAAACACGCATGCGCCAAGTCCACTTCAACTAACACGAAATTAGATGAAGGAGCCCAAAGGGTGACGCTACGATACCAGCACTTCCTCTTTATACGCTCGTTCGCGTCATCACGTTCGGCCGGCCGCAAGTTGTATGTACGACCGTCGGGTGCACGTCAGTATGCTATTTACATTATGCAACATACGATTTGCGACGATCGTACGTACGATCGTCGCCCCGTGTGTACGGGGCATTACACCTTTGATTTTTTTCAATCAAAGAATTTTGCGTGGGAGGTTGCCGATAGGGCTACTACCCACAAGGTGGTAGCCTGGGCTTATCCTCACAGGACTGGGAGTGCCTGAAGCTTGATCCTCCAAAGGGAAAAAAACACATGTATTTAAACATAAGTTGTACAAATTAAATCACAAGTCAATAAAGTTTAATAAAATTAGATAAATCAATATATGTCCATTTAAAGAAATATAGTCCACAATTTTTTTTAATTGAATGCCTATTGATTTATGTAATTTTATTGAACTTTATGGACTTGTGATTTAATTTGCACAACGTATGAGGTTTATATGCTTTTAGCATAAGTACAGTAGGGGCACTTCCAGCACTTTATTACTTTTTTTTGCACAGGAATATTACTATGTGTTTGCAGTTTATTTATTATACATTGCACTTTAGAATGTTCTAAGCACATGGCATTTTTCATATAGGTTATATAGTTTATCACATAAATGTATTAGTGCTGTTTTTATTGTTTCATGTTAGATTGGAGTGTACATGTAAGGCTACATCCACATGAGCATATTTTCACGTATGCAACTTCAGAACATCCTGGGAACCAAAAATAAGCAGCCTCTTTATGCCACACAGGAAAATTTGTACATGTGCATGAAGCCTAAGTGTAACTTGCTGTGTATTTTCTAAACACATTCCTGTTTTTTCCTCAGCCCCGGAAGCGTTATACCAGGATTTGTGGTGACTTTAAATTTTGATAGTTCAATGAGCACAAATGTACCAGTTCAGGAGATATTCTCAGAAAACATGAAAAATACCAGCACAACACAATTCAACATTGACAAGAATTCACTGCAACTAAAAGGCAAGTAGGACAACTCCTGCTCCGTTAGGAGAAGATACGTTTCTTCCTTTTTTCTTTCTTCACTGCAGCAGCAGGCAGAGTCTGGGGAGCAAACATCCAAGTCACAGTGCCACTGACCATTTGGAGTTCTGGCATTTGTGTGGGTCTGGGGTCCAGTGCAACATTTGTAAAGAGTCCGGCCTCTTTGTGCGGGCTCTACTCTAGGTTCACACTTGTGCGGGTGCTTGTGGGTGTGGGAATCCTAGCCAAAAGGTGCTGCTCTTTTTATTCTTAATGGCACCCAGGGCCGGATTACAAGCATCATGGGCCTGGTGCTGAGGATTTTGGTGGGCCTTTTTATGGAAAAAAATAACATGAAAATGCAAACAATTATTTGTTAAAACAAATTAAATATGCCGCTGCAGTTTACATATCAACCATGTGTACACTGCACACAGAGCAGGGCTAGGCAGCATTAGTGACACAATTGGGCTCGGCCTATCTTAAGGAAGGGTCCTGGAGCTGCAGCTCCAATAGCCCCTATGTTAATCCGGCCCTGATGGCACCCCCACACATC
Organism: Glandirana rugosa; assembly: GCA_018402905.1. NCBI lineage: Eukaryota > Metazoa > Chordata > Amphibia > Anura > Ranidae > Glandirana > Glandirana rugosa. Next base: position 1,019,582 of record BLSH010389339.1, read on the forward strand.
TAAACATGCAGTATGTTTGTGAGTGTGGGAAATTGCATGGTGCAAAACCTTTTTTCTGCATTTTCTGCATTTCCTGCATTTTAAGTGAATAGGCAGCTTTGCCTACACAAATGCAGGCTGAACCATGCCCATAGGAGTGAACCAAGACTTACAGTGGCTGTCCAGACCCCAGACTCTGCTTTTTGCGGTGGGGGGGGGGGGTAGGGTAGGTTTGTCCAACAGCTATACAGACACTGTGGGGACTGAAAAGGTCAGCGCGTTTCACACTATCTCATCAGGAAGTTGTGATTAAGTGCTGAGAGCTTGAAATGCTCTGGCCTTTTCAGTCTTCACAGTGTCTTTATAGCTGTTGGAAGTTGCTTTTACATGTATTTAATAAAGTTGAAGATTTTTGGAGTGTAGCTTTTCAGATCATCTATTCAACATGGCTACAGCAGAGCAAACTATGCCTGCACCTAAATGAGAGGGGTGTGGAGGTAAATAGTGGCAAATTAACCATGGAGCAGCATTATACTGTTTACTTACCAGGAGAAAAGTGTTGCAAATGCTAGTTTTTTTTTTTCTTTTTGACTGTGTCCCTGTTTGAGTGATTTCCTATGATCCCGGTAGAGGTTTTTAACCTAGGCGGTGTCCAAAAACAAAATAAAAGTTAGTCTTTAAAGGTTAAGCTCAGTTAAAAGTAAATAAGCACAAGGTGCATTACTTACCATCAGTGTGCTGTTTTCCCTTTACTTTTGGCTTCTGGTTTTGGGGAAATACTCCTCCTCCGATCTCCCATCCCTGCTGCTTTAATTTTCTGGTGCATCAGGGGTTAATAGAACTGAGGGAGCTGTAACAGGCACTGGTCAAAAATGCCAGACTAAATGCCCACCCTTTCCACCCACCTCATTCATTCATAGAAGCTGGTACTACAGGAGGGGCGGATCATTGAAAGGTCCACCCCTCAATTCAAAGATTATGCTTCATACATAGAAGCTAGTACAGCTTCTATAAATGGAGAAGCTGGGTAGAAAGGGCAGGCATAATCGGGCTCTTTTGGTTCTGTTAACCCCTGCCACAGCAGAGGATTATGGTGAAGTGGGTGGGGGGAGGATATTAAAGGAGGAACAGACACGTCACACTGATGGTAAGTAATGTCCCTTGTGCTTATTTTTTAGCTTACCGTGTAGATATTGTATATGTACGTATGTGTGTATCTATATATCTATATCTCTCTAATCTCTAAGGATTTTGCAATAAATGCAATAAATCACTTGACTTTTTACATACATACTGTATATACACTATATTACCAAAAGTATTGGGACACCTGCCTTTACACGCACATGAACTTTAATGGCATCCCAGTCATAGGGTTCAATATTGAGTTGGCCCACCCTTTGCAGCTATAACAGCTTCAACTCTTCTGGGAAGGCTGTCCATAAGGTTTAGGAGTGTCTATGAGAATGTTTGACCATTCTTCCAGAAGCGCATTTGTGAGGTCAGGCACTGATGTGGGCAAGAAGGCCTGGCTCGCAGTCTCTGCTCTAATTCATACCAAAGGTGTTCTATTGGGTTGAGGTCAGGATTGGGCAGGCCAATTAAGTTCCTCCTCCCCAAACTCGCTCATCAATGTATTTATGGACCTAGCTTTGTGCACTGGTGGGCGGTCATGTTGGAACAGGAAGGGGCCATCCCCAAACTGTTCCTACAAAGTTTGGAGCATGAAACTGTTCAAAATGTCTTGGTATGCTGACGCCTTAACAGTTCCTTTCACTGGAACTAAGGGGCCAAGTCAAACCCCTGAAAAACAGCCCAACATCATAATCCCCCCTCCACCAAAATGATTTGGACCAGTGGACAAAGCAAGGCCCATAAAGACATGGATGAGCGAGTTTGGGGTGGAGGAACTTGATTGACCTGCACAGTCCTGACCTCAACCCCATAAAACATCTTTGGGATAAATTAGAGCGGAGACTGCGAGACAGGACTTCTCATCCACATCAGTGTCTGACCTTACAAATGGTCAAACATTCCCATAGACACACTCCTTAACCTTGTGGACAGCCTTTTCAAAAGAGTTGAAGCTGTTATAGCTGAAAAGGGTGGGCCAACTCAATATTGAACCCTACAGACTAAGATTAGGATGCCATTAAAGTTCATGTGCGTGTAAGGGTGTCCCAATACTTTTGGTAAGTTAGTGTGTGTGTGTATATACAGTGGGGCATTATTTAGTCAGTCACCGGTTGTGCAAGTTCTCCTACTTAAAAAGATGAGAGAGGCCTGTAATTTTCATCATAGGTCCGCTTAAAGTTTGAGAGACAGAATGAGAAAAAAAAAATCCAGAAAATCACATTGTCTGATTTTTAAAGAATTTATTTGCAAATTATGGTGGAAAATAAGTATTTGGTCACCTACAAAAAAGCAAGATTTCTGGCTCTCACAGACCTGTAACTTCTTCTTTAACCACTCCAACCCCGGAAGGATTTCCCATGTTAGGGCCAGAGCACTTTTTGCGATTTGGCACTGCATCGCTTTAACTGACAATTGCGTGGTCGTGCAACGTTGTACCCAAACGAAATTTGCATCCTTTTTTTCCCACAAATAGAGCTTTCTTTTGATGGTATTTGATCGCCTCTGTGTCATTTCTGATCGCCGCTATAAACAAAGGAAGAGCGAAAATTTTGCAAAAAACCCCAAATTTCTTACTTTTTGCTAAAATCCAAATCCAAAAAAAATATAAAAAAAACATTTTTTTCCATCGGTTTTGGCCAATTTATATTCTTCCTCATATTTTTGGTAAAAAAAATTGCATTCGGCGTTTATTGATTGGTTTGCGCAAAAGTTGCCACGTTTACGGATGATGAGAATTAATTTCTGTTTTTTTTTTTTTTTTTGAAGGGGTTAACCTGCAGGGGGCGCTCTAAGGGTTAACTGTGTTCCCTGGGCATGTTCTAACTGTGTGTGGGCTGCCCTGGCTGGGGAATGGGGATGATCACGGCTTCCATATACAGGAAGCCTGTGATCACCGCCCTTCCCCCTCTATGAGAACGGAGATCCATGTTTACTTACACGGACCTCCGTTCTCTCACTGCGGTGGGCCATCGCGGGTAGCCGGTGGCAATTGAGTCCACCGCACCTGCTCCCTGGCCCCCCCTGAACACAGTGAGCGCGCAAGCGCGCCTTCGGCGGTGCGCGCACGCTCACAGCACTAGTTATCACAGCGGCTGTCGTATGACGGTGGTTTGCGATAACAAGCCACTCTGTCGCCGTCAGACTGCGGTCAGCGGTCGGCAAGTGGTTAGGAGGCTCCTCTGTCCTCCACTCATTACCTGTATTAATGGCACCTGTTTGAACTCGTTATCAGTATAAAAGACACCTGTCCACAACCTCAAACAGTGAGACTCCAAACTCCACTGTGGCCAAGACCAAAGAGCTGTCAAAGGACACCAGAAACAAAATTGTAGACCTGCACCGAGCTGGGAAGACTGAATCTGCAATAGGTAAGCAGCTTGGTGTGAAGAAATCAACTGTGGGAGCAATTATTAGAAAATGGGAGACATACAAGACCACTGATAATCTCCCTCGATCTGGGGCTCCACGCAAGATCTCAGCTCGTGGGGTTAAAATGATCACAAGAACGGTGAGCAAAAATCCCAGAACCACACGGGGGGACCTAGTGAATGACCTGCAGAGAGCTGGGACCAAAGTAACAAAGGCTACCATCATGGAAACATCATGCTTTGGGGCTGTTTTTCTGCAAAGGGACCAGGACGACTGATCCGTGTAAAGGAAAGAATGAATGAGGCCATGTATTGTGAGATTTTGAGAAAAAACCTCCTTCCATCAGCAAGGGCATTGAAGATGAAACGTGGCTGGGTCTTTCAGCATGACAATGATCCCAAACACACCGCCCGGGCAACGAAGGAGTGGCTACGTAAGAAGCATTTCAAGGTCCTGGAGTTGCCTAGCCAGTCTCCAGATCTCAACAACATAGAAAATCTTTGGAGGGAGTTGAAAATCCGTGTTGCCCAGCGACAGCCCCAAAACACCATTGCTCTAGAGGAGATCTGCATGGAGGAATGGGCCAAACTACCAGCAACAGTGTGTAAAAACCTTGTGGAGACTTACAGAAAACGTTTGACCTCTGTAATTACCAACAAAGGGTATATAACAAAGTATTGAGATGAAGTTTTGTTATTGACCAAATACTTATTTTCCACCATAATTTGCAAATAAATTCTTTAAAAATCAGACAATGTGATTTTCTGGATTTTTTTTCTCATCCTGTCTCTCATAGTTGAAGTGCACCTATGATGAAAATTACAGGCCTCTCTCATCTTTTTAAGTGGGAGAACTTGCACAATTGGTGGCTGACTAAATACTTTTTTGCCCCACTGTATATACAGTTGTGCTCATAAGTTTACATACCCTGGCAGAAGTTATGATTTCCATTTTTCAGAGAATATGAATGATAACACAAAAAACATTTCTTTCACTCATGGTTAATGTTCGGCTGAAGCCATTTATTATCAATCAACTGTGTTTACTATTTTTAAATCTAAATGACAACAGAAACTACCCAAATTACCCTGATCAAAAGTTTACATACCCTGGTGATTTTGGCCTGATAACATGCACACGAGTTGACACAAAGGGGTTTGAATGGCTATTAAAGGTAACTATCCTCACCTGTGATCTGTTTGCTTGTAGTTAGTGTGTGTGTATAAAAGGTCAATGAGTTTCTGGATGCCTGACAGACCCTTGCACCTTTCATCCAGTGCTGCACTGACATTTCTGGATTCTGAGTCATAGGGATAGTGAAAGAATTGTCAAAGGATCTGCGGGAAAAGGTAGTTGAACTGTATAAAACAGGAAAGGGATATAAAAAGATATCCAAGGAATTGAGAATACCAATCAGCAGTGTTGAAACTCTAATCAAGACGTGGAAAATGAGGGGTTCTGTTAAAACCATACCACAGTCAGGTAGACCAACTAAAATTTCAGCCACAACTGCCAGGAAAATTGTTCGGGATGCAAAGAAAAAAAACACAAATAACTTCAGGTGAAATACAGGACTCTCTGAAAACATGTGGTTGGCTGTTTCAAGATGCACAATAAGGAAGAGAAAGATAGGCTGCATGGTTGAGTCGCCAGAAGAAAGCCATTACTATGCAAATGGCACAAAGTATTCCGCTTACAATAAGCCAAACAGCACAGAGACAAGCCTCAAACCTTCTGGCACAAAGTCATTTCAAGTGATGAGACCAAAATTGAGCTTTTTGGCCACAACCATAAACGTTACATTTGGAGAGGAGTCAACAAGGCCTGTGAAACACGGTGGTGGATCGCTGATGTTTTGGGGATGTGTGAGCTACAAAGGCACAGGGAATTTGGTCAAAATTGATGGCAAGATGAATTCAGTATGTTACCAAAAAATAAAAGAGGAACATTTGCATTCATCAGCCAGGAAGCTGCACATGGGATGTACTTGGACATTCCAACATGACAATGATCCAAAACACAAGGCCAAGTCGACCTGTCATTGGCTATAGCAGAAAAAGGGAAGGTTCTGGAGTGGCCATCTCAGTCTCCTGACCTCAATATCATTGAACCACTCTGGGGAGATCTCAAACGTGCAGTTCATGCAAGACAGCCCAAGAATTTCCAGAAACTGGAGGCTTTTTGCCAAGAGGAATGGGCAGCTTTACCATCTGAGAAGATAAAGAGCGTCATCCACAAATACCACAAAAGACTTCAAGCTGCCATTGGTGTTAAAGGGGGCAATACACGGTATTAAGAACTGGGGTATGTAAACTTTTGATCAGAGTCATTTGGGTAGTTTCTGTTGTCATTACGATTTAAAAAGAGTAAACACAGTTGATTGATAATAAATGGCTTCAGCCAAACACTAACCATGAGTGAAAGAAAAGTTTTTGTGTTATCATTCATATTCTCTGAAAAATGGCCAAGAAATCATAAATTCTGCCAGGGTATGTACACTTATGTGCACAACTGTATATATACACTGAGCAAAATTATAAACGTAACACTTTTGTGTTTGTCCCTATTTATCATGAGCTGAACTCAAAGATCTATGACTTTTTCTATGTATACAAAAGGCCTATTTCTCTTAAATATTGTTCATAAATCTGTCTAAATCTGTGTTAGTGAGCACTTCTCCTTTGTCAAGATAATCCATTCACCTCACAGGTGTGGCATATCAAAATGTTGATTAGGTGTGCCTTAGGCTGGCCACAATAAAAGGCCACTCTAAAATGTGCAGTTTTACTGTATTGGGGGGGGTTCAGGGGGCCCGAAAACCAGTCAGTATCTGGTGTGACCATCATTTTCCTTACGAAGTACAGCACAGCTCCTTCGCATAGAGTTGATCAGGTTGTTGATTGTGGCCTGTGGAATGTTGGTCCATTTCTCTTCAATGGCTTTGCAAAGTTGCTGGACATTGGCAGGAAATGGAACACATTGTCATTTACGCTGATGCAGAGCATCCCAAACATGCTCAATGGGTGACATGTCCAGTGAGTATGCAAGAACTGGGATTTTTTCAGCTTCCAGGAATTGTGTACAGATCCTTGCAACATAGGGCCGTGCAATATTATGCTGCAACATGAGATGATGGTCGTGGATGAATGGCACAACAATGGGCCTCAGGATCTCGTCACAGTATATCTGTGTATTCAAAATGGCATCAATAAAATGCACCTGTGTTCATTGTCCATAGCATACGCCTGCCCATACCATAATTCCACTGCCACCATGGGCCCCTCGATCCACAACGTTGACTTCAGGACACTGCTCACCCAACACAATGCCATACACGCTATCTGCCATCTGCCCTGTACAGTGAAAAACGGGATTCATCCATGAAGAGAACACCTCTCCAAAGTGCCAGATGCCATCGAATGTGAGCATTCAAGTCAGTTACGACGACAAACTACAGTCAGGTCGAGACCCATATGAGGATGACGAGCATGCCGATGAGCTTCCCTGAGATGGTTTCTGACAGTTTGTGCAGAAATTCTTTGGTTACTTAAACCGATTGTTGCAGTAGCTGTCCGGGTGGCTGGTCTCAGACGATCTTGGAAGTGAAGATGCTGGATGTGGAGGTCCTGGGCTGCTGTGGTTACACGTGGCCTGCAACTGTGAAATGCCTTTGGAGACGGCTTATGGTAGAGAAATGAACATTCAATTCAAGGGCAACAGCTCTGGTGGACATTCCTGCAGTCAGCATGCCAATTGCACACTCCCTCAAAACTTGCGGCATCTGTAGCATTGTGCTGTGTGATAAAACTGTACATTTTAGAGTGGCCTTTTATTGTGGCCAGCCTAAGGCAGACTTGTGCAATAATCATGCTGTCTAATCAGCATCTTGATATGTCACACCTGTGAGGTGGATGGATTATCTCGGCAAAGGAGAAGTGCTCACTAACACAGATTTAGCCCTTGTTCACATTGCAGTGACTTGGCGCAAATTGCCGGCAATGGAACCGCCCTAAGCTGTGCGACGCTGCATCTGCAGCGCCGCACCAATTTCCAAAAGCAGTTTCTGCACTACTTTTAGTGACTTCAGTGCGATTTCCATTGACATCTTTTCCATTGACATCTGTGCAGCAACCCGTACAGATGTCTCTGAAATCGCACCTGAAATCGGGACTGACATGCGAGAATGAAATGGTGCAAGCTCAGCTGAACTCACACCATTTCATTCCCGCAGTCAGTGTGAACCTGGGCTCACACAGATTTGTGAACAATATTTGAGAGAAATAGGCCTTTTGTGTACATAGATAAGCAGTAGACCTTTGAGTTCAGCTAATGATAAATTGGGGCAAACACAAAAGTGTTGCACTTATAATTTTGCTCAGTGTATATATATATATATAAGTCAAGTAATTTATTGAATTTATTGCAAAATCCATAAAATTCAAGATATATATATATTTTTTTTTTTTTTTTACCAAAAAGGCTTTAATGGATGATGGTTACACATTTACTAATAAAGTAGTAATCATGAATTGTTTTTTCTTTTAGAAATTACATATGATGTGGCACAAAACCTCGTTAACAGTCGTAAGTACAATTATTAAGTTTTGGGTAACACTTTTACAGTAAATGTTCAGCTCTAGCTGTATTAAAAAATCTGATGGCATACAGAGCCACCTCATGAGACTAGAAAGTACCTCTGTTTAGGCTTCAAATGTATCCTTGGGTTTCCGACTCCCTTGGATCCTAGGCACAGGCTGCATGGGACCTTTACTTCCATCAAAGTCACAATAAAGCCCTGCCATTCCCAGTCCCCAACTCCTTCACCCTTGGGCAAAGAACAGATCCCCACAGTATGGTAACATCTAAGTATAGGTCCACTTCATATCTCTGTCTTATTAATAGTGTTACTCATACATCATAAGATTGGCTAAATTGTAGGTGGATGTTAACTATTAGGCCTAACCCATAACTAATCAAATTTGATTAGTGAATTGTGCTTTGAATGTCTTTGTACTGCACTTTGCATCTTGTACTTATCACATGCCTGAACAAGGGGTCTCGTGTGGTCCTGAAACGTAATTTACTGCTGTGATGTGGTCTCTTTTTGCATTTTTGAACGCTATTTTGAGGCTCTAAGATGTTCTGGAGATATAATGTATGCTTTGACTTGTGTTGACAGCTGGTATTTGCCAGTACCCACTTACTCTAAGCCATTTCCAAGAACATGTACAATGCGAATATTCTACTTGGCTAACTCACAACTTGTCACATAAGAAAACAGCTACAAATTTCCTCATAAAGTGGGCAACCTTTCAGGATAGTTTCGAAGTGAACACAGGCTAGATTAAAAAGTATGAGCAATGCTGCCTGGGTTCATTGAAACATGCGTGAAGTCTCCGAAAACCAAACTTTGCATCAAACTCCTCGAAGTCTAGGCAAGCTATTGTCAAAAAAGGGGTATGGGAACCTAGGCACTGGCATAGGGAAAAATTAACACAGCAATACATTTTTTAATGCAAAATCAAGGACCACATAAGAAAAACACCAATCGTTTCAATTACATGCTTGGGAAATGCCTTTAAGCATGTGGTTTTAGCGTCATATATTTTGGATGTGTAATTGATTTTATTTTACTTTTATATTATTGCTTGACAGCAGCATCCCAGTCTGCTTCATTTCAACCTGACAAAAAGGCCTGAGTTGAATGGCAGCAGTCATTTATTTATTTCAGGTTTTTATATAGCGTCATCAATTTATGCAGGGCTTTACATATACATTGTACATTCACATCAGTCCCTACCCTCAAGGAGCTTACAATCTAAGGTCCCTAATTCACATTCATACATATACTAGGGCCAATTTAGACAGTCATAACAGATTCAAAAGCTATATGAATATTTAAAAAAATAAAGCTACAGTCGGGACAATACACGAGCACTAGAATAGGCAGCATAAAGAAAGATACAAGACAGGGTTCATCTTGCAAAAAAAAAATAGACTGTGAGGTAATAGCAACAAATATTATACAGTGTCTGAACAGTGCAGCTGCGCAGATAGTGTGTGAACCACACTTCATCTAAGCTCTTTAAATGTCAGTTGTTTTTCCTGGCTTATCTACCCAGAAAACATATATGGCCTTTAAAAAAAATGTAGTCTAACAGCATTTTTCCACTGAGAAGAAACAAAAATAAAACAGTCACTGCACAATGACTTTGATAAAACTTTCCGATAACTAAGCAGCTTGCACAACGAGATTCACGCTAATAAATGCAAAAAACGTCCTAAAAATAAAACTACCTTAATATTTTTTTTTTACCATCAGTGAATCACCTAAAATCAGTAAAAACTCATATGACAAACCCAAAGCATGCAGAAAACATTAAAAATAAACCTCAAAACAAAATGTGTGTTTTTAAATACATAAACAGTACAACCGAATTTAAAAGAAGTTGGGACGTTGCGTAAAATCTACATTAAACCAGAATGCAATGATTTGCAAATCTCACAATAATTATTATTATTACTATTATTATTATTAGACAGGATTTATACAGTATCAACAATTTGCTCATCACTTTATAATATGAAAGGTGACAGCACAGTTACAATACAATAAAATACAAGAGGAATAAGAGGGTTCTGCTCATAAGAGCTCACAATCTCATAAGGTGTGGCAAGTGGTACAAAAGGTTATAACTGTGGGGGATGAGCTGATGGAAGTGATAAAAATTCAGTTAGTTGGAGGTGTGATAGGCTTCCCTGAACAAATGAGCTTTCAGGAATCACCTAAAGGCAGCCAGAGTAGGAGATAGCTGGAGAGATTGAGGTAGAGAGTTCCAGAGGATGGGAGAGGCCCTGGAGAAATCCTGGAGAGGAGCATAGGAGGAGGAGATGAGGGAACTTTTTGAGTTGGAGGTCCTGAAAGGAGCAGAGAGGATGGTTTGGATGATATTTGGAGACAAGATTGGTGATGTAGTTAGGGGCAGAGTTGTGAATGGCTTTGTATGTTGTTATTTTTTTTTAAATTAAATACACTGGAAGCCAGTGTAGGGATTGGCAGAGAGGGGTGGCAGACACTGAGAGGTTGGTAAGGTAGATAAGTCTGCAGAAGGGAGTTGCAATAGTCAAAGCGAGAGATAACAAGGGAGTGAATGTGTAGCTTGGTGGCTTCATTAGTTAAAAAGGGGGCGTATTTTAGAGATGTTACGCTTAAGTCTTCAAGCTTTTGACAGTGATTGGATTCATAAATATGTATTTTATTCATAATAGAAAATAGAAAACATATCAAATGTTTAAACTGAGAAAATGTACCAATTTAAGAAAGAAATAAGGTCATTTTGACTTTGATGGCAGCAACATGTCTCAAAAAAGTTGGGACAGGGCCATGTTTATTACGGTGTAGCATCTCCTCTTTTTAACAACACTCTGTGAACTGAGGAAACCAGTTGTCTCTTAAGCTGGCCATACATTATATGATTTTCCTATTCGATTTCCTTTAGATTTACCTTCAACTATATAGTGCAAGGGCTTGACTGATTGCATACACATTGAAAATGTTTCAGATGGTTTTGGTAAAGCTAAAGGAAAATTGTGCAAGAATATTGTATGATGTATGATCAGCCTTACTTAGGAGGAGTGGAGGAAAAACAGTGGTTGAAGAAAGGAGAGCGGCCTTCAGCCATCTGGGTGTAAAGTAGCTGGACCTGCCGACAGCAGAAGTAGTGGAGGTCCATGTCTCTCACTCAAAGCTTCTTTTCTGTCAGGCTTACATAGACCTCTTAGGCTGGGTTCACACCTATGCGAATTGAATGCGGCTTAAACCGCATCCAATTCGCAGGACACTTGAAAACACATTGTTTTCAATGTGTCCAGTTCACATATGTGCGGTGCATTCGCACTCCGCATTGCACAAAAAACGCACACGTTTTTTGTGCAATGCGGTGCGAATTCCCAGCCCGTTGAGTCCAGTGGGAGCGCATCTAACACGGAGATGCACTCCGCACTGAACGGGGATATTTTCCCCTGCTCGCGGCTCCGCCCCCATCTCTCCCCCCGCAGCTGCTGCGCTGTGGGAACGGACAGGCTCCGTCCCTTCCCGGCAGCAGAGAGGCTGGAATTCGCACCGCAATGGTGTGAATTCAGCCTCATAGTTCGGAGATCTATAAAGGGGTGAGCGCATAATACACTAGCACCTGGTGGTTTGTGGTGGAAGGAGGAGTTTTTTTTACCCACATTGGTCCTAAGAAGGAACTTTGATTCAATTAAGGAATGCCAATCACGGGATTGAACTTTAACACACTGAAAGTTTCTGGACAGATGTACAGTATATTTTAAAACACACATGTTTTGTTTTGATGTTTATTTGTAAAGTATTCAGCATGCTTTGGGTTTGTCATATGAGTTTTCATTTATTTTAGGTTATTCACTGATGGCAAAAAAAACTAGCCGTATAATGGAGATAAAGAGCAGAAAGAGAGCAGCCTATGATGACAATCTTGGCTCCTCCATAGATACAGTGGAGTGAGTGAACATAGCCACTCTAGAACAGGATGTGTGTTATTTGCAGGATCACCAGGTGAAAATTAAGGAAAGAAAGCCTGTTTTGGAGTTTAGATGCACTTTAATGAGACAAAGCAAAGGACAAATCCAATCTGATTTGTTACTACAGCCTACTGTACATTGCAAATTATCATAAGCATTTCTTTTGACCAGGTCTGATTCCTGCTTATCCAAACTAAACCGTGACCTAGGATGGCAGGGCTGCTAAGGGTGGTATGCAGCCTTATCTCAAGTTGCTATTAGTAAGGATCTCCTCAAACTATTGAAATGCAGTAAAATGCATTGGTGCAATGTGGTACCACTCATTCTAAATGGCACCTCCTCAATGCCGAACCTTTGTTAGTGCATTTTGGTGCATTAGGCAGCCCTTTAAAGTGAACATCAACATCTTGCCCTACCTTTCCAAAGTTCTATGTGTACTAATGTACAATTGGTTAGCTATCCCTTTCAGCCCCCAGCAGTATGCCTTGTGTGGCTATGATATCTGAACTTTTTGTGTGAAATAAGGCTAATCAGTGGATTAAAATAGCAGGAGAGTGACACATGACAATTGACTAGAAAGGGGGAGGTGTAAATTTGGACTAGTTGGACTTGGCGATGTATTATTAACACTATGACATGTTTATACCACTGTGGCTCTATGTACCAATAGGCTCTATGTAGTCTAAATCTAGGACGGTTTTATACAACCTTTTTATTTTTTATCAACAAATATACACATTTCATATGGCATCACTGCTAAAATCAGCACTGTGTCAGTACTGGGTTGTAAGGATGTCATACTTACTGCCAATTTTAAGAAGCAGGGCTTGGATTTTTGTTTAATTTCTTTTAAGCATGGTTTAGAGCTAAAAAATTTCACTGAGCAAATTAAAAAAATTATATTTTCCTTTATTATTATTCTATGGCATTTACTAGTTGTGTTATTGGGATGATTATACTCAGGGCTGAGACAAGGGGGCAAGACGGGCGGCTGCCCCAGGTGCTGGTTTCATGTGAGGTGTAGAGGGTGCCATATGAAGAGGTTCTATTGCTACAAACTGACAGGAGTAGTGACAGCAGCATCACTACTCCTGTCAGCTCAGCACGGAAAGTCACAGGCCAAATGGCTCTTTCCCTTCCAGCTCCCCCTCCTACCGCTGATCACTCCTGCATCAGAACTGTCAAATTGGAACTGTGCAGGATAAGCCGACTGTAGAGTTCTGATCTGACAGCAGGTGTCCCCGAGCTGCTGTCCCATACTTCTGCAGCTGCCAAGAATCTCTCTCCACTGGGAGAAATTGTTAAAAATCCATCGGCACTAGGCGCCTCTTCAACTCCGGTATGCCAAGATGAGGAAGAACCCGGGGAGGAAGGACATAACACTGCCACTGCTGCATTGCATCTGAGGTGTGCTTGAGAGAGGGGTGGAATTGTACTGTGGATATGGTAGGGGTGCAAAGTAAGAAACCGGGGATGAGATTGTGCTAGGAGGGTAGAAGGATAAGAGAATTAGAGCTAGGTGGGAGGTTTTTGGAGGGATGAATATGTGCTAGTAGGGGAGATTGAAGGGGGGAGGATTTGTGGAGGGAAGGTTATTATAAGTAGGGAGGTTTTTGGAGGGTGGATCGAGATTAAGAGAATAGGAAGATGGGAGGATCGTGTTAGAGTAGGGGCCAAAGAATGAAACGTGGGGATGGTATAGGTGTCATGTTAAGGTGGGGAGAGAGTTCGTGTGGAGTCTACGTTACGTCGTCACCGTCACAATACAGGAAGGAGGGGCCCAAGAAGGAGTAGAACCGTATGGCCTCAACTTCTCCGCGGATCACGGCTACCTAAAAATTGTTAAAGAGGGTCACCTCTCTCTAAGAACCGTCGACGTCTTCATACCC
>BLSH010389339.1:1041689-1055938 GCA_018402905.1 Glandirana rugosa
ACGCGTTTTCAACGGTGCAAATGCTTACTACTCTTCATTAAAGACCCCAAAAATAAAAAAAAAGATAAAAAATGATCATTACCGCCGCTGGACGCTAAAAATCGCCATGACGCTATAACCGTACAGCCTGGTAAAACTGTGAAAAAACCCTGGTTACTGTAAATATGTCGCTAGTCTTTAAATTTACAGGTGACTAATGACACATTTACATTAACCGTTACTTCCCCAATTGGACGTCCCCCATCACTTCCCCAATTGATACAAGGGACCCACACAAGATTGACTTACGTACAATACGGTGTACAACGTAATTCCGTCAGGTCAAAATTTCAATTTGTAATGAAACAAACTGCACATGTTTAATGAGTATAGCCCTATTCAGCCAAAAATGCAGCATGCACCTTTTTGGTGTGTTAGTCAGCCCATTTAAATGAATGGACTGCCTTAATGCAACATGTGGCATAACATGCATTCAGTTAGAACACACCCAGGGAACATAGTTAACCCCTTCACTACCCCCTGCAGGTTAACCCCTTCATTGCCAATTACATTTACACAGTAATCAGTGGACATTTAAATTTCTGATCGCTGTATAAATGTCATTGGTCCCAAAAAAGTGTCAAAATGGTCCGACATGCCAATATCGCAGTACCGCTAAAAATCGCAGGTCGCCGCCATTACTAGTAAAAAATAGAAAAAAAAATAAAAACCCCAGAAATTACTTCTCATCATTCGTAAACGTGGCAACTTTTGCGCAAACCAATCAATAAATGCAGATTGCATTTTTTTTTACCAAAAATATGAGGAAGAATATAAATTTGCCAAAACCGATGAAAAAAAATGTTTTTTTATATTTTTTTTGGATTTGTATTTTAACAAAAAGTAAGAAAAACAGTTTTTTTTTGCAAAATTGTCGCTCTTCTTTTGTTTATAGCAGTGATCAGAAATGACGCAGAGGCGATCAAATACCACCAAAAGAAAGCTCTATTTGTGGGGGAAAAAAGGACACAAATTTTGTTTGGGTACAACGTCGCACGACTGCGCAATTGTCAGTTAAAGCGATGCAGTGCCGAATCGCAAAAAGTGCTCTGGTCCTAACCTGGGAAATCCTTCCAGGGCTGAAGTGGTTAAATATCAATTGTCTTAGTTATCAATAGGAGTTCTGTTATTTTTCAGGTTGGCAGTAAAAAATGTGCACCGCCAGTAAATTTTCCATGTTTTGCCAGTAAAAAATGCTACGGGAGGTTGGCAACACTGATTTGTACACTCCTTAACCACTTCCTTACTGGGCACTTAAACCCCCCTCCTGCCTGGACCAATTTTCAGTTTTCAGCGCTGTCGCTCTTTGAATGACAATTGCACGGTCCTGCAACGTTGTACCCAAACAAAATTGGCGTCCTTTTTTTCCCACAAATAGAGCTTTCTTTTGGTGGTATTTGATCCCCTCTGCGTCATTTCTGATCGTTGCTATAAACAAAAAAAAGCGACAATTTTGAAAAAAAACAATATATAGATGTCCTCCCGGCATTTTAGAGCCGCGCTGTAGCCGTCATTCGGCTATGGCGCGGATGCGAGGTGGTTAAAATCTGATTTTTCAGCTGTCATTTTGAGTGCTGGGCCCTTACTGTCAGACCGGCAAATTATAAAGAGAAGATGTAGGAAATACCGTTGTCTTTTTTTAATGCAGACATGGCACAGGATTGATTACTTTTTTCATTTACTTTCTTTTACAGTTCCAAGCTATACACATTTTAGTACTTCAACACAGAGCACTGGTCAGTCTATATTAGGTAGGTTGAATACATGAAATAAAGGAAAACGAAATGATTTTCAGTCAGTTTTATAAACTATTGTTTCATATACAGCATATTTACAGTACTGTGTAAAAGTTTTTGGCAGGTGTGAAAAAATCCTGCAAATTAAGAATGCTTTCAGAAATGTAAGGGTTAATAGTTTATTTTTATCAATTACCAAAATGGAAATTAAATGAACAGAAGAGAAATCCAAATCAAATCAATATTTGGTGAGACCACCCTTTGCCTTTAAAACAGCATCAATTCTTCTAGGTACACTTCCACAGAGTTTTTGAAGGAACTCGGCAGGTAGGTTGTTCCAAACATTTTGGAGAACTAACAACAGATCTTCTGTGGATGTAGGCTGCCTCAAATTTTTCTGTCTCTTCATGTAATCTCAGACACTCGATGATGTTTAGATCCTCGTGGGGCACGACCATCACTTCCAGGACTCCTTGTTCTTTTTTGCACTGAAGATAGTTCTTTTTTTTAGTTTACAAAAAGCTTTATTGGAAGGTAAGGTACAAAGAGTAGTTACATAGTATAAATCCAATGTAATAAAAAGAGATATACAATTTATATATAGTATAAAAGATATCAGATATTGCTTTACAAATAAGGGTCCGTTAGTCTTTAGATATTATGTCCCAGAGAGTCCATTTTTGTTCATATAAGCTAAATTGGTCTTGTAAGGTACAATAGATATATTCTGTAAGTCTAATTGAAGACATTCTTGATATGACCTGTTGCCATGAGATATAAGGAGTATGCCACTTGCATTCGACCATCCAGATAACTGCGCTACAAAGGGTATGCAATAGTTTATTGGTGTGACATGGAACATTTGGTATTTTCCCGAACAAAAGGCATATTTGAGGAGTAAGGGGAATTTTATCACTCGTTAATTGGTCTGCAATTTTAGTGACCGATTTCCATATTGGGTCTAAGTGTTTGCAGTCCCAAAAAATATGTAAAAGGGTTCCTTCATTTGAGCAGCCTCTAAAACAGTTAGGGGAGCAGTTAGGATAATATTGATGTATTCTAGATGGGGACATATACCATCTAGTCATTAATTTAAATGGGGATTCACGGATAGCAGGGGAACAGCAGCTCTTACGGAGATTACTGAACATTGTCTGCCAGTCTCTTATAGAGATGTTGCAGTTGAGTTCTAGTTCCCATTGGAGCATAGCTTTAGATTTTTCCTCGGTTTGGGGGATGCTACAAAGTTTGTATAAAACAGAAATCTGTCCTCTATCTTTAGAGGAGGAGATACATATTTGTTCAAAGGGAGAAGGGCTATTGAGTTTATTAATTGCGTAGTGGGAGAGATAGAATTCTTTAATCAAGTTATAGTTCGAGAGTTCCGATTCAGGGAAATTATAAGTGTTACAAAGTTGCTCAAATGTGGTGAAAAGATTGATCTGTGTTAGGGATTTCAAGCTGGTCAGTCCCGCCTGATTCGATAGAATAAACCTGTCAGGGTTGTTGAGAGCCGAAGGAAAGCGGGTGTCGCTAAAACAAGAAGCTAGTATAGATGTGGGAGGGGATAATTGTAACGGGTCTTTATATTTGATCCAAATCTGGAGAGAGTGAGCAACAATTCTATTTAGCGTATACATTTTGAATTTGAAATATTGGACCAAGCTATGCTTTCTAACCTGAATGGGAGAATGGCGTTGCGTTCAAATGTTAACCATGGAGTATTGATAAGGCTAGACCATTGTGCCAGTTGGAGGAATCGGGCGGACAGAAAGTATAGCCAGAGGTTAGGTACACCCAGACCTCCCGTTGTTTGCGGCCTATGAAGCAATGCATTATTACATCTAGGCCTGCCCCCCATCCTCACAAATTTGTTAATAGATCTCTGGATCAATTCCAGTTTGTTTTTAGGAATTAAAATGGGAAGGGCTCTGAAATAATATAGAAGTTTCGGTAGTATGACCATTTTGACAACACAGATTCTTCCCAAAAAGGAGATACGATAGTTAGACCAAATTTTAAGAAGGTTAAGAATGTTATTGAAGAGATTGGGGAAGTTAGCTTGAAATAGTGTGTCGTATAAAGGGGTGATATAGATACCCAGATATTTGAAAGAGGAAGAACACCATTTAAAGGGAAATTGATTTTCTAATTTTTCTAATAGGTTAGGATGAATATTAATACCAATGGCTGAACACTTATCTAGATTAACTCCTAAGCCCGATACATTGTGAAATAGATCAAGAACTGAGAGAAGATTTGGGATTGATTCCAAGGGGTCTGTGATGAATAACCTCAATTTGAATTCATTTTGGCCCTTGGGGTAACCTTTGATTTTAGGGTGATCTCTAAGAGCTTGTGCCAACAGTTCCATAGCAAGGGCAAACAAGAGGGGGGATAGAGGGCAGCCCTGTCTAGTGCCTCTTCTCAAAGGAAAGAATTGGGAATTACATCTGGGAATTTTGATTCTAGTTCGGGGGTTGTGGTATAATGCATTGAAACCTCTGATAAAGTTATTAGGGATGCCGACTTTAGCGAGAATGAAGTTTAAATAATTCCAACTTACGCTGTCAAAATCCTGGTATATGTCTAGGCTGATTAGGCAGGTTGGGTGTAGTGAAAAGTTGGCATCTTGAATGATATTCAAAATAAGTCTGATGTTATCAATAATTTGCCTGCTGGGTATAAAGCCGGTCTGGTCTGGGTGTGCTAATGATGTAATTATGGTTGCCAGTCTATTGGCTAGAAATCTAGCAAAGATTTTAGTGTCATTATTGAGGACAGAAATAGGTCTGAAGTTTTGTGGTAGGGAGTGGTCTTTTTGGGGTTTTGGGATCAGTGATGGGTTTGCTAGAAGCATGCCTTCGGGGAAATTATTTCCTTTCAAGATGTGGTTGCAAAGATTGGTTGGATATCCAAGGAGTTAATATGTTTGAGAATTTTTTATAATATTTTGTGGAAAATCCATCTGGGCCGGGTGTGGTGGATTATTTGAGGGATTTAATAATTTATTTTATTTCTATCTCAGTGCAGGGGGAATTAATCATATCAATTTGGGAGGGCGAAAGGGAGGGAAGTTTAATTTTATCTAACCAGGTTTGAGCTTCATTGTTTGGGGAAGGGTGTGGACTAGAAAGTATGTTTTGATAGAAGCTGGTGAAAATGTCCATCACTTCCTGTGGATGTGAGACCGTCTTACTACTTTGGTTTCTAAGCTTGTAGACATGTGTGGGAGAGATCTGTCGTTTGAGTTTTCTAGTGAACATTGTGGAGGTTGAATTGCAATGGAGTAGAAATTTTGCCTTTGTGAATCTGAGGGTTTTTTCTGTGTCAGCGGAAAGTAATGAGTCTAAGGCCTGTCTTTTAGTGTGGCTTTGCTTATCTATGTCGGGAGAAGGAGAATTAATGATTTTTTTATATAGCTTGTCTAGGTCAAATGTCAGTGTTTTAATATCTCTTAATTTCTCTCTATTTTTGGTAGAAGCGATTTTGATTAACTGACCTCTAATAACGGCTTTATGAGCCGACCTAAGGGATTGTATTGATATGTCTTCGGTGTTATTAATTTTGAAGTATTCTTCTAGAGAGGACGTTAAATTGTTTATAGTTCTAGGATCCGAGAGTAGAGAATCGTTAATTCTCCAGGTGAATGGAGTGGGGGACATGCCCACATGAGAAGTCTTGAACTTAGAGATTTGGTGATCACACCAGGGGCAGGGGTGTATTTCTGCTCTTGTAGAGTTGGCCAGAAGTATCGGTGTACAGAAAATGTAGTCTAACCTGGCGTAGCTATTATGGGGGTGGGAATAAACGGTATACGCTCTGCAACCTATGTTGTGGGCTCTCCAGGAATCAATTAGTTGGAATTCGTTAAGTGAACGGGTTAGTGATTTGGGAAAGGCCTTAGTGTGGGGGGTGAAAGAGCTTCTGTCCAGAGATGGATTGGCCAATAAATTAAAATCTCCACCTATAATTAAATGGGGGAAATCGTGTAGAGCGAGAACATCAAAAAAGGAACTAAAGAAAGAGGTGTGCGAGGCATTAGGAGCTTATACTGATGCTATTGTAACAGCTTTACCTCCAAGCGAACCTTTAATTATAATGTATCTACTCTAAGGATCTTTAAAAACTTTATGGACATCCAATATAATATTGTTTCTAATGAATATTGCTACACCCCTAGATTTGGAGGAGTGGTTGGTGTAATGGTACTGTCTAAAGCCCCTGTCAAAATATTTGGGTGGATTGTTTAATTGAAAGTGAGTCTCCTGAAGGAGAATTATATCCGCAGCTAGGCGTTTATAGTGCTTGAAGGCTTTTTTCCTTTTGTGAGGGGAGTTAAACCCCTGTACATTATGCAAAATTATTTTGAGACCCATATCAGTTAAAAACAGAGGAGAATTATAATATGAGAAAATGAGTTGTAAAAAGGGGGAGGGTGAGACTGAACCACTACACCTTATAACAGTCGGCAGGAAGAAGACATAACTGGGTGATGTCATACAGTGCGTATCCGATATGTAAGCATAGTTTCCTCTATTGGATTTAAGCCTTCCGTCATAATACAAGAACAAAAACAATAAACAGATAAGAAGTCTGTAACAAACGAAGGGTAATCAAACTTAAGTATAAAGCTCGATCTCGCAAAAACTAAGCTTGGACAAACATGTCCAAAAATTGGGCCATTCACCCCACGGGCCGCGACCGGGAACGCCCCAGCGCAGAGATTGCGCTTGGGTCGTGTCCGGCAGCGGCACATGCAGGAAGCAAAGCCCAACTGGGGGGGAATCATTCCCAACCCTCCAGATAAGATATACAATTACATTTAAGAACTAGAAATCAAATATACTTATGCAAAATATGGCATTACCTTGATATGTAAGGAAATATATACATTTTTAAGTTATCACACAATCTAAGCAGTTATTGGACAGCTGTCGACGTTAGACCGCTGCACCCTCCAGATCTGACCCGCATGCTGTCTTTATATTCATGAGGAGGAAGAAAAGAAAAAAACTTTTCCTGATGGGGTATCTGTCCTGATAAGAAGAAGATATTAAAAAAAAAAGTATGAATAACACCAGACTAAAAAAGGGGTATTCTCATGATGGGTCATAGTGAAATGTTGAAATCGGAGAGATGTAGTTATCCCTGTCGGTGTTAAGTTATAGAGTACATGTGCTTGAAGATCAACAGAGCGGAGGAGTAATTTCTGTATTATGCTGCCATCTATCGATGAAAAAATGTAATTGCGGTCGGCAATACCATATGTGTCAGGAGTCTATTTTTGGCAAAGTTGTTCCAACTATAATTAAAGCAGTTTTCAGTAGTAGTGTGAGGAAGATGAAAATGTAGGAGAAGAGGGTAATAATGAAAAATCTCCGGAACTTGTTAACTAACAGACAACCGAAGCGAAAACGTTGCTCCGCATAAACATGAAAAGGGAGACCAATATTTGTCTCTAGTAGTTTTGCATAATTAGCAGCATGAGGCAAAAGAAGGGACAACTATCGTTATTATGCTTCGGTTTCTCTAAAAGGTTGACGCCATCTACGCTGGTCCCAGCGAGAGGCCGGGGTGTTCCAGATTGGAGAAGGTTGTGGGGTATTTTGTAGCCTGAGCGGCGGGTCTGGCTCCAACAGACCCAGCTTGATCAGTAATTCTTTTCCTTCACTTAGGTTAAATACTGTGTAGGTTGTACCATTGTGAGGAATTCTGAATTTAAAAGGGAAGCCCCTACCTTATTCTGGCTGATT
The DNA here is from genome assembly GCA_018402905.1 of Glandirana rugosa. Lineage (NCBI taxonomy): Eukaryota > Metazoa > Chordata > Amphibia > Anura > Ranidae > Glandirana > Glandirana rugosa. Next base: position 1,049,221 of record BLSH010389339.1, read on the forward strand.
GAAGAATAGAAGTCACCTCCTTCGTTTTTCTTCTTCTCTCCAGGGTTGCAGGAGAGATGTCTGGAAATATTTGGATTTTACATCCTTCTAGAATGATGTTAGGAGTGCCTCTGGAGGCTCGTAAGATTTCTTCTTTGACTAAAAAATCTTTTAGACACATATTAATGTCACGGGGAGGGGGCTTGAGTCTGAGCGCACGGTGGATTCTGTCGCATTTAGGCCTCTACGGGAGTGTTTGGCAAAAGTTCTTGAAACATTTTATTCATAGTAGGGGCCAGGTCAGTTACCGTTTCTGAAACCCCTCTGATCCGCAAGTTGTTTCGCCTGTTACAATTGTCCAAATCCTCCACTTGGGCTTGAACGAAGGAGAAGCTTTCTGCTAGTGATTCAAAATCCTTTCTCAGGTCATTGTCGGTGAGAGATAGTTCATCGTGTTTAGTCTCCAGGCAGTCCGTCCGGTTGCCCAAGGCCGCTATTTCAGAGGAGAGAGCATTGGTGGATTTGTGCACCTCTGCTTGTATCTTCGCAGTTGAGATCCGCTTTAGTCAAAGGAGGAGAATTATCGCTGTTTGGAGGTCTGTTAGGGGGGGATGGGGACACAGCGGCAGAGGCCTGTTTTTTAGTACCATTCTGACTCATCTTCCCTTTTTGAGCTGAACGTAACAGGTAGTAAGATTATGTTGCTTAGAGCGGTGGCTTTGCGCCTTCTTACCACCTGTCATACAAGTCTAAGACGCGGCAGAGAGGAGAGAAAATGTGTCCCTCTCCGCTCCCTCTTTTCTTCTGCTTCCTTACAATAGACTGGTAATAAAATATAATGATCTTAAATGTTCACCTGGAGGGATCAGGAGCAGTGAAGCGTGTTAAGGGCTAGAACATTTTGAAGCGAGCATTGGTGGGTGTAATTGAGAGGACCCCATTTAGTAAGGGACAAGTTCAGGAGGGATCAAGGGACCGTAAAGCAGCAGTCCTCCAAATAGAGCCCCAGAGCAGAGTAGCAGAAGGGATGCCACTAGGCCTCAACAGGCCTCTACTAGGGTCTCTTTCCGGATCCTTTAGAGGGCTTCTTGGGGGAGTTGGGGAGCAATCACCATCAGGGCAAGGACCAGAGAGGGTGGTGAGGGCACCTGGATGGGTGGGTAGAGGAGATGAGTAGATTTTGGGATCCGCGGCCGCCGGTCTCCAAACGGGCCGATACTGGCCTTAAAATGTAGCTGTGGGTGAGATGTGTGAGGATGGGGTGGTATTATTGCTCACCCTTGCCTGTGGTGGATGGATGCCCGAGGATGGTAACGGGCCTGTGCCCTGAAGATAGTTCTTAATGACATCGGCTGCATGTTTGGGGATCATTGCCCTGCTGCAGAATAATTTGAGGCCAATCACACGCCTCCCTGATGGTATGGCATGATGGATAAGTATCTACCTGAATTTCTCAGCATTGAGGACACCCTTCATCTGGACCTATTCTCCAACTCCATTTGCAGAAAGGCAGCACCAAACTTTCAAGGAACCTCCACCATGCTTCACTGTTGCCTGCAGACACTCATTATTGTACCGCTCTCCAGCCCTTCGGTGAACAAAAATTTAAATTGGTTTAAATTGGTTTATAAAACGGACTGTCCACAAGGTTTAGGAGTGTGTCTATGGGAATGTTTGACCATTTTTCCAGAAGTGCATTTGTGAGGTCAGGCACTGATGTTGGATGAGAAGGCCTGGCTCGCTCTAATTCATCCCAAAGGTGTTCTGTCGGGTTGAGGTCAGGACTCTGTGTAGGCCAGTCAAGTTCCTCCAACCCAAACTTGCTCATTCATGTCTTTATGGACCTTGCTTTGTGCACTGGTGCGCAGTCATGTTAAAACAAGAAGGAGCCATCCCCAAACTGTTCCCACAAAGTTGGGAGCATGATATTGTCCAAAATGTCTTGGTATGCTGATGCCTTCACTGGAACTAAGAGGTCAAGCCCAACCCCTGAAAAACAACCCCACACCATAATCCCTCCTCCAGAGGCGGCCCTCTAATTAGGCAAATTAGGCGGTTGCCTAAGGCCTCACACTCACAGGGGCCTCGCAACCACCTAATTTGACACTGACACCAGCACTGAGATAGAGAGTACTGACACCAGCACTTTAAAGCTCTTAATATATGCAATTTATAAAGTAAATCTTTTTATCGTTTGAATTATTTTTCCCATTATGGGCGTGAGTAGGACCTCATGTCTAGGTTTTGCCTAAGGCCTCACAAAGCCTAGAGCCACCTCTGCCCTCCTCCACCAAATGATTTGGACCAGTACACAAAGCAAGGTTCATAAAGACATGGATGAGCGAGTTTGGGGTGGAGGAACTTGACTGACCTGCACAGAGTCCTGACCTCAACTCGATAGAACACCTTTGGGATGAATTAGAGTGGAGACTGTGAGCCAGGCCTTCTCATCCAACATCAGTGCCTGACCTCACAAATGCGCTTCTGGCAGAATGGTCAAACATTCCCATAGACACGCTCCTAAACCTTGTGGACAGTAATATAGTGCATATAAAGTATCTGTGGATGTAGGCTGCCTCAAATTTTTCTGTCTCTTCATGTAATCCCAGACACTCGATGATGTTTAGATCAGGGCTCTTTGGGGCCCGACCATCACTTCCAGGACTCCTTGTTCTTTTTTGCACTGAAGACAGTTCTTAATGACATAGGCTGCATGTTTGGGGGTCATTGCCCTGCTGCAGAATAATTTGAGGCCAATCACACGCCTCCCTGATGGTATGGCATGATGGATAAGTATCTACCTGAATTTCTCAGCATTGTTCTGACCTCAACTCGATAGGACACCTTTGGGATGAATTAGAGTGGAGACTGTGAGCCAGGCCTTCTCATCCAACATCAGTGCCTGACCTCACAAATGCACTCCTGGAAGAATGGTCAAACATTCTCATAGACACACTCCTAAACCTTGTGGACAGCTTTCTCAGAAGAGTTGAAGCTGTTATAGCTGAAAAGGGTGGGACAACTCAATATTGAACCCTACGACTAAGACTGGGATGCAATTAAAGTTCTTGTGCGTGTAAAGGCAGGTGTCCCAATACTTTTGGCAATATAGTGTGTGTGTGTGTGTATATATATATATTCACACTGGGTTACCTATATAGTACATGAGACTTCTTTTCTGAGTTGAACTTTAGATTAAGCTGTCTAACAAGGATTGAGTCCCTTTTGACTGGAGGAACCTTCTCATTGCACAGACATGCTTTTTTTGACAAAAATGCATCATGCCCCTTTTTAGGTGCTTTTTTATTTTTGATTCAGTTGAGTAGGCTGTTAACGTGTAGCATAATGTATTTTGTTCACTCTTGTTATTGGCACACCGCTTAACGACTTGCCGACCAGCCACCGTAAAATTAGGTTGGCTCGTTCCCGCGAATCACCATCATTGTACGTCGGTTGCGAGAACGGGTTTTGTGGGTGCACTGGCCAGCAGTGGAGCCAATCAGCGGGTGGGGCAGACTCAATCTCAGCCGGCCACCTGCGATCGCTCCAGAGAGAGACAGGATGGGGATCTGTCAGTGTAAACAAAGCAGATCCCTGTTCTGTCAGAGGAGTAGAGTGAGATTGCCTGTTCGTAGTGATTAGGAACAGCGATCTCTCTCCTCCTCCAGTCAGCCCAGCCCCATACAGTTAGAAACACCTCCCAGGGAACACATTTAACCCTTTGATCACCACTAGTATTAACCCCTTCCCTGCCATTGACATTTATACAGTAATCAGTGCATTTGTATAGAACTGATCGCTTTATAAATGTCACTGGTCCCAAAAAAGTGTCCCATCTGTCTGCTGCAATGTCACAGTCCCGCTAAAAATCGCAGATCACCGCCATTACTACTAAAACAAAAAAATAAATAATGAAAATGCTATAAATCTATCCCCTATTTTGTAGACGCTGTAACTTTTGCGCAAACCAAACAATATACGCTTATTGCGATTTTTTTTTTACCAAAAATATGTAGAAGAATACATATTGGCTTAAACTGATGAAGACATTTGTTTTTTTACATTCATTTTTGAAAATTTATTATAGCAAAAAGTAAAAAATATTGTTTTTTTTTTCAAAATTGTCGCTCTTTTTTTGTTTATAGCGCAGAAAATAAAAACCACAGAGGTGATCAAATACCACCAAAAGAAAGCTCTATTTGTGTGAAACAAAGGAAATAAATTTTGTTTGGGTACAACGTCGCACGACCACGCAATTGTCAGTTAAAGCGACGCAGTGCTGTATCGCAAAAAATGGCCTGATCATTAAGGGGGGAATCCTTCCAGTCCTTAAGTGGTTAAAATCTGATCTTTGAACTGTCATTTTGTAAAAAAAAAAAAAAAGTGACGGGCCCTTTACTTTTTAATATCAGCCTGACAAACTACAAAAAGTAGATGTGGGAAAATACTGTTGCAGACATGGCACAGAATTGATTTTTTTTTTTTTTTCATTTAATTTCTTTTTACAGTTCCAAGCTATACAATTTTTAGTACTTCGACAAAGAGCACTGGTCAGACTGCATTAGGTATGTTAACTAGATAAGACAAAGGGAAACAAAATGGATTTCAGACAATTTTTAAACTGTTTTAAACTATGTACAGTATATATATTTTACTTTACAAAGGGTTCACAGAGCACCCTGGGTTACCTAAAGAAACAACTGCATCTGATTCTGGCATTGTTGGGCCATCAATTTTCTGCTGGCTCTTTCAATTTTTTAATCAAGAAATGTTGTGAGGTGGCCAACAGGGCCGCCCACTTCATCAGGAACTGCCTGAAATTCGCTCCGTATTTGGCCAGCTTAAAGCGGAGTTCCACCCAAAAGTGGAACTTCCGCTTTAAGGGAAGGTGGTCCGCTGACATGCCACAATTGGCATGTCATTTTTTTGGGGGGTACTGGGGACCCTATTTTCACAGGGTCCCAGGTCCCACTTCCTCTCCCAGAGCCGTGGCTCCAGAAGGAAGTTCACCCCCCCCCCTGCGATATTCTGGGACACGTCACAGGTCCGCAGGTCCCAGAAGATATGTCAGCCATTCACAAGGCGCAGCGCGACTCGCGAATGCGCAGTGCGTGCCCGGCTTTGAAGCCAAAGCTGGGTGCCCACACTAGTGATGCCGGCGCTGCCGGGGGGGGGGGAGAGCGAGCCTTCGGGCGGCCGCATCGCTGGAGCCTGGGACAGGTGAGTGTCCGATTGTTAAAAGTCAGTAGCTACACTTTTTGTGGCTGCTGACTTTTAACTGGGTGGAACTCTGCTTTAACCTGTCTGATAAGTGATGAGTCACTGGTGATGACTCATTTGTTCTTCACAGCAAACAATGAGCAAAAAGGAGCATAAAGCTCCACCTGTTGGCTCAAAAGCAGAAATTTTCTATATTTCATATTTACCTGACAAAAGCGATTTTAAATAATCATATTTTTCTATATTATCCTGCCTTTAATATATAATATAAATATATATTATGGTCTGAAAAAATATATATATATACTGTATATATATATATATATATATATATATATATATATATAAAATATAATTAGAATTATTTTATAATATAATACAAGGACCTGAGTATGTATGAGTGTGTTGTGCTGCATCTCTGAGTATTTAAAGGTAGACACTTCTGACCCATCCTTCATTGAGTCGTAGACAATATACTTATTATTGACTTTTCTTCTTAAAGGAAGCCCGCACTGAGAGAAATTTAGATCTGCTATTTCTGGACGTTTAACCACTTAAGGACCGGAAGGATTTTCCACTGTAGGACTAGAGAACTTTTTGCGATACGGCACTGCATCGCTTTAACTGACAATTTTGCGGTCGTGCGACGTTGTACCCAAACGAATTTGGCGTCCTTTTTTTCCCCACAAATAGAGCTTTCTTTTGGTGTATATATACTTTTTGCTAAAATACATATCCAAAAAAAATATAAAAAAACTAATTTATTCATCAGTTTTGGCCGATATAAATTCTTCCTCGTATTTGTGGTAAAAAAAATCGCAATCGGCATTTATTGATTGGTTTGCACAATAGTTGCCACGTTTACAAACCATAAGAATTAATTTATGGCGTTTTTACTATTTTTTTTTTCTTTTTTACTAGTAATGGCAGCGATCTGAGATTTTTACAGAGACTGTGATATTGCAGCAGACATGTCGGGTATTTTTATTGATTAAAAATTTAAATATCCACTGATTACTGTATGAATGTCATTGGCAGTGAAGGGGTTAACCTGCAGGGGGAGATCTGGGGGTTAACTGTATTCCCTATGCCAGGGGCATATCATGAAATGAGCGGGCCCGTGTGCAAGATCAAGAGTGGGTCCCAGGCACCGTCAAAAAAATGTGGAGAGCCCAGCGCCCCGCGCCGAAAAGTGGGTGTGGTTTAAATTGCTCTGCAGGGAGAGGAGTGCATAGTGTGTGGCGGTGGGTGGGATGCGAAGGGAGAGGAGTGCGTAATGTATGGCGGTGGGTGAGATGCACAGGGAGAGGAGTGCGTAGTGTGTGGCGGTGAGTGGGATGCGCAGGGAGAGGAGTGCGGAGTGTATGGCGGTGGGTGGGATGCGAAGGGAGAGGAGTGCGTAGTGTATGGCGGTGAGTGGGGTGCGCAGGGAGAGGAGGTATCCCTTATGTCAATTGGGGGTCTAGAGGGGGACGTCCAATTGGGGAAGTGACGGTTACTGTAAGTATGTCATTAGTCA
>BLSH010389339.1:1070665-1085866 GCA_018402905.1 Glandirana rugosa
TTGAACGTTACATTTGAATATATATATATACGTACATCTTTTTGTAATACAGTAGCATATTGCCTGTCAATATAAGTTTACATTGCAAGTTACGGCTTGTGAGTATTTGAATTCTGGGAGACCCTTAGGTATCCTTCTTTGTTTCAATCAGCTTTGAAGGAGTTGTAGAAGGAGCATCAAAGAGAAAAAAAAAAAAAAGGGGGGGGGGGGAGGGGGGCAAAGAAAGGAGATGGGGTCGGGGTGGAGTTGAAAGAAGGGGGGGAGAAGGGGTAAGGGGTTCAAGAAAAAGAAGGCAGGAAGAGGAGGGCGGGGAGGGGTATCTCCCAGTCTCTCCCTCACCTCAGTGACTCCCGAACTTGGGGGGGTGTCTTTTGGCTTGTAGGGAGTAGATGAGTACTTTGAGCTTGTATCTATCCCATTGTCTAGGATTCATGTTAAATCTCGGTAGGTCTGGGTGTGTTTGAACTCCAGTCAGTTGCCCCATATTTTTGTAAATTTAGCGATATCGTCTTGGGATATGTGGATCAACTCCTCAATCTCTGCAATGCGGTTCGTGCGGTATAACCACTCGGCAATGGTGGGTACGGAATGCGTTCTCCAGTGCATTGGTATGCACATTCTTGCGGCGTTCACCATGTGCATCACCGCCTATTTGAAATATGTTTTTTTAGGGATTTTGTTCAGATGCAGTAAGAATTGGCATGCCGGACCATTTTGACACTTTTTTGGGACCATTGGCATTTATACAGCGATCAGTGCTATAAAAATGCACTGATTACTGTGTAAATGCCATTGGCAGTGAAGGGGTTAACCTGCAGGGGGCGCTCTAAGGGTTAACAGTGTTCCCTGGGCGTGTTCTAACTGTGGGGGGACTGCCCTAGCTGGGGAAGGGAAGTGGTCACAGCCTCCATGTACAGGAAGGCTGTGATCACAGCCCTTTCCCCTTCACAGAACGGAGGTCCTTGTTTACATACACGGACCTCCGTTCTTTCACTCCGGGGGGGGGGGCATCGCGGGTGGCCGGCGGAGATCGACTCCGCCGCACCCGCTCCCTGGCCCTCCCCGGACACAGTGAGCGCGCGCTCACTGTGCGCGATCTGGCGGCCGCTGTCATATGACGGCGATTCGCCTTACAGAGCCACTTTGCCGCCGTCAAATGCCGATCGGCGGTCGGCAAGTGGTTAATGTATGTCATAAAACACAAAGGCTCTGTTACTGCAATTGTCCAGTCTGGGGGCGTTTAAAGGAAGCTTGTACTGAATGAAATATGCAGGCTGCCATGAGTAGTTGTCTAGCTGGACAATGCAGAAAGAGAAGTCACAATTCCAGATCTGCATATTTGGTCCATGTCAGTGATTGGAAGCCTATGGGTGACCATGCCAGTCAAGCAATTTTAGATTATATACATATCCAGTAATGGACACATTTAGGATTTATTAGCATGTATTTATGTTAGTACTGAAGGGCATCTTGGGAAACTTTGCTGTGATATGGTGATTTACTATAATGGCAGGTATACAGTAATTACCATGCAACTGCTGGTCATTATAATTGAAGTAATTGTGGCAAGGATAATAATAATTACGTTGGTAATAATGACAACAATGGTTATAGCTGATCTCCATGTGTTTTGTCACATTTTTGGGCTTGTGTTCGATATGTGCAAAGAGAGATCACATGAACACTTATAAATATAACATTTATTAAAAATAATGCAGATACAGATAAAGAAAATATGACAATAATACTTAAAGTAGATGTAAACCCGATTCATGAAATTTGAGCTGGGCACATCTATCTGCAGTGTTTTATTATCTCTCTTCAAAGCACTGTGTCCCGTGGGTTTCTCCTGCTCCGTTCTTCTGTTATCAGCATGATAACTTCTGACAAGTTCTCTGACAATTGTGATAAATGCAGGCTGAATTTTGTGTCAGGGAGGTTGCTATAAATAGATTAGCAGAGAGCGGATCTATTCACAGGACAGCTCTGCAAATTTCTGCCTATGTGGAGTGGGGGTGTGTCCCTCTCCTCCAATCAGCTGTCTTGGCTGTATGCCCAGACTTCACTTCCAGTGCTGAACGGGAACAGAAAATCTCTAACACAATCTGAACTTTCTAAAGAATATTTAAAGCTAAAGTCAGCAGATATGCATGTAAAACTTATGTAGGGAGATTTGTTTCATCTCTCTGTATCATCTGAGGCTGTTCACTTCACTGGGTAAATGTGAGTGTTTACATCCACTTTAACTAAAGATGCTGTTTCCGCCATGGGTCCCTTCTGCATATGCAGCATGGTCAGATGATTAGATCGGACAATTTCATTGATGCAAGTTCTGGTGTGGGACTAACTCTACAAGTTCTAGCTAGGGTATATAGGTCTTGTATGTAGGAAATGGCCTAGCCCACCTTCAGAGCAAAATGGCCTTCTAAGGAAAATGGCAAAGTCCTGAAGCACAGGGGTCTGGCTTGTCCATAGAGTCAGATTACATTTACATTCCAATGACATGAGTCAGCTAAAAGATACTAGAATAATCAAGATATTAGAAGCTGTATTAGATATTTGTGAGGCAGCTAGACAACTAATAATAAGGATATATGAAATATGCAATTTCCTTATCACCATGTTTAGTGAAATTTAAATAGTTTGTTTGGACTAAGCTGATCCAATTAAACTATTTACTTTGCTAACACAGGGAGCTGCTGTCAGCGCTGAAAAAAACTGTAAGTAGCTTTAGCTACATACAGTATACAGCGCTGTGTTCTGGCAGCAGGAAGGGAACTTCCTACCCCCCATTCAGGCTGAGGGTAGCTTAGCCATTCACAGCAAGCTTTGTATTATATGAATGAATACAAATCTTCCTGCCTGCGTTCGTAATGTCATTTGCTCACCTCTTCACCTCAGCCAATCAGAGGAAGCTTTGTATTCATTCATAGACTACAAAGCTTCTGTAAATGGGCGAGCAGCGCTCAACTGACTCGATTTTAATCAGGGAACGGGATGGGAAGTTCCTGTGTCACTGCCGGAACACAGCTCTGTATACTGTATGTAGCAGAGACTGCATAAATAGTTCATTTGGACCAGCTTGGTCCAAATGAATTATTTACATTTCACAAATTTCAAAACACGGAGATCAGATTTAAATGATGATATTATGTAATATTGATATTGAAAGTAGTTCTGTTAGAAAATTGTTAGAATTAGCATATTTTATTTAGTAGAGGAACTGTAGACTAATTTTACAGATTTCACTAGAGTGACTAAAACCTGAGATTAAAGGTGTAAAAAGGGGTTGCAAAGGCAGAAGGTTTTTCATCTTAATGCATTTTATACATTAAGATAAAAAAAACCTTCTGGGTGCAGCAGCCCCTCTAATACTTACCTGAGCCCCATCTTGATCCAGCGATGTTGCACGAGAGACTCGGCTGTCCGGGATGCCCCTCATTGGCTGAAACAGCAGCGGATGCCATTGGCTCCCGCTGCTGTCAATCAAAGACAGTGAGCCAATGAGGAGAAAAATGGGACATGGTTTGGTTGCAGCTCCATGTCTGAAGGGGCTCACGGAGCTGCTTGCTGTGGGGGCACTAAACAGGAGGGAGGGGCCAGGAGCACCAAAGATGGACCCGAGAAGAGGAGGACCTGGGCTGCTCTGTGCAAAACCACTGCACAGAGCAGGTAAGTATAACATGTTTGTAATTTTTAATGAAAAAACCAAGACTTTAATATCACGTTTAGTCAGCCATACATGGATTGAAATATGATTGGGGTTGCTTGCTTGCTCTGAGAGACTTACACTCAACTATACTCAGGACATCTGTGGGAATTTAACTAACCACTGACCAGTGCTGCCTATTTACCTATTTATATTATGATAGCCTCTTTGAGCTGTACCTTTTCATTCATGACATTCACTTACTTACTATGTCTGTTGAGGCTGTATCACGCTTAACAGGAGCTGGGAATATGATCCTTTCCATCGCCTCTGCTTTCCTTTGGCCAATCTCCAATTGATTTACCAAGGAATATGTGACCTTCCATAATTAGAGGGTCCACACTTTGTACTAAGAGTAAATCTTGATCTTATGTTGGTGGCTTTTCACTTAGTGGAGGATTTTTCCAGGATTCATTGTCACAATCACCCTTTGTTGGTTTTTGTTTAACTTTGGGCTTTTCATCTAGCCTGATGTGCTTTTTGGACTAATAAGATTATTTTTAGCACATATTCCTTGTGAACACTTTACCTTTTTTTGCTCATTTTGTTGTTTTTTTCTGTAGCGCAACTTACTAATTTTTTATTTTATTTTTTGTGTTTATATCTCACAATCAATGTTGCAGCTTTTTTGTTTGCTCGATACTACACAAGCGCAATATTGCCCACGTATTCTATGGATTGAAATTTGGCTAGTTCAGTAGGAACCAGACAAATTTCGATCCACGTATTGTTGTTTCTGTTGAAGAGTCGATATATGAACGGGCTTGCTGGTATATTTTCACTTGATCGGCGCATGCGGTCTATAGACGCCAGCGCTGATCAGTCTAGGCTTATGGCGGGAGTCCCGATGTCAGAATACAATGACACAGTGGGAGGATTCCCCCATCCACCTCAAATGTGTGGACAGGGACATTGGTTCAGTTTTTTTTCATTCAGCTGGCTGGCTGAATGAAGAAACTGAGCCATGTATGGCCAGCTTTAGTGATTTCCACTCATTGTGATGGGTAATTATCATAAATAAGGAAGCAAATTCTGCAAAAATCTCTCAATGTTTGCTAATCACGAATACACTACTTACTTTGCAGCTCCTTAATCACAAATACACTACTTACTTTGCAGATCCTGTCACACTCTTAAACAAAACTCCATCCAAAAATAACAAGGTAAAAAAATGAATAGCCTATTATAGGAGAAAATAACAAAACTAGATTTTGCTGCAATATTTACCTCTAACGCAGAGGTTTTCCCTGCAGTACTTTTTGTCTGCCACTAGATGTTTTCAGTCTGATCACCAGCATTGCTCAACCCACTTTCTTTGAATACAGCTTATGAATGGACAGGGAAAGGAGAAGCAGTACAGTGATGAGCTCCTCTACCTGTCACTCTGCTTTCTCTTAGAATGACTCTTGCCATCACATGAGCCGATTGGCTCATTGTGCTACTTTCTCCTCTTACACTACAGCTCTGCGGGACAGTAAGAGGCTGATACTAGGTCAAATTCAGGTACTTATGCTTTGGTATTTATAAAAAATACTTTTAATGATGTATTAGGTTCACAGCTAAATGATTTGAAGCACATTTCCCAAAGGGTTTCAATGCTCATCAACAAGATTCCCTGTATATTTAATGGTGCCCAGTGACATGTGAGCATCTTGTAGCTTGAAGCTTGATACTCAGAGCTCAACAAAGTAAATGAGTTTATTTGAGTCGTACATTTTCATTTGCCTTCCACCCCATTCACACGCCTGGCAGAAATCAAAGATCCTGAGGGTCGTTGCCTTATCCTGATGCGTTTCCTACTGGATGTAGAAGCAATGGTTGTGTCCTACTATGCCCCAACAAAAAAACACTCCCGTTCCTCTCCCACTTGCTATCAGTCATAGATACACACAAACGTGGAGCATTGCTTATTTGTGGAGACTCTAATCATGCCCTATATCTTTTCCTAGACAAATCCCCTCAAGCTTCCTCCCCCTGCACATCCAAACTAAGCTTTCAACAACTTCTGCACCACTTCTCCTTTGCTGGACTCCTGGCGAGAACAACACACCGCCAGGCGTCAATATACACACTACCCTTATTCACCAAAAATCTTTTCTCAGATCGATCATATACTCATTACCATCGGGTCCCCTTCTTTACTTCTATCTTCAAACATTTGCCCTTTCCCCATGGACCGACCACAGCGCTGTCATCCCTACCTGGTCCTCATTGATATCTACCTCCAAAGACCAGACCTGGTGTATAAATGATAACATACTTTCAGTTCACTGCCAAGAAATAGCATCAGCAATTAAAGACTATATTTCAGTTAATTCAACACCTGATATCTCACCCCTGATGATCTGGGAAGCACATAACCAGTGATATGAGGCACTTGCATCAGTCTAGCTTGCCATCTCAGAAAAGAGAAACAGCACCTTCATAAACGCCTAGACAACGCCTTCCATCAGGCTCACGAGCAATTCCAAACTGACCCCACCCCACTCACTAGACAACTCCTTGACAAGGCTAGGTTTAAACTAGGCTTTTTTCCTACAGATTCCGAAGAAAAATCCCTCTGTAGATTCCGCACACAACTTACACTTAAAAGAATAAACCTCATACCTTTTTTAGTTCTAACTCCATGTAAAATTGATCATACACCTAAGCTGATTCGCTTAAAATGACCTAGACACAACTATACTTGTAACTCTTTAAAAGTTGTCCAAGAATTACGTAGGCATTTAGCTCACCTCTACTCCGCCCTCTGACCCTCTCGATCCCACTCAAGCAGACTCTCTATTTTCTTGGATATCCCTTCCGACACTTCCCTCTCAAAAACGAGAAGACCTTGACAAACCAATCTCTAGTACAGAGGTCCTGACTGCTAAAAAAAAAATTGAAACCACGGAAACGCCCTGGCCCGGGTGGCCTTTTTGGCCACCTACTACAAAAAAATTGCTGACATATTTTCCCCATTACTAGTTGAAGCATTTAATTCCCTCCTAAAAGACCAACATTTCAGACCTGAAACCATGACAGCTGTTATAACGATGTTACCCAAACCCCATAAATACGATACCTCATGCTCCAACTATCACTCCTGATTCACTCCCTGGTTATCTCTTGCCTTGACTACTGCAACTCTCTCCTCATTGGCTTACCTTTAAACAGACTATCCCCCCTTCAGCCAATCATAAATGCTGCTGCCAGACTCATCCATCTTACAAAACGCTTAGCGTCTGCTACCCCTCTCTGCCAATTCCTCCACTGGCTGCCACTCGCCCAACAAATTAAATTAAAAATACTACCAATAAGTTACAAAGCCATCCACAACTCTGCCCCCAGCTACATCAGTAACCCAGTCTTAAAATACCAACCTAATCGTCTTCTTCGTTCCTCCCAAGACCTCCTGCTCTCTAGTTCCCTCATCACCTCCTCCCATATTCGCCTCCAGGACTTCTCCCGAGCCTCTCCCATCCTCTGGAATTCCCTACCCCAAACTGTCAGACTGTCTCCAAATCTATCCACTTTTAGTCGATCCCTGAAAACTTTTTTCTTCAGAGAGGCCTATCCTAACAACTACACTTTCTATTTTCTCCATCAGCTCATCCCCCACAGTTATTACTCTTTCATATCACTTCACCCTCCCTCCTAGATTGTAAGCTTTAACGAGCAGGGCCCTCTTATTCCTTCTGTATTGAATTGAATTGTATTGTAATTGTCCTGTCTGCCCTAATATTGTAAAGCGCTGCGCAAACTGTCGGCGCTATATAAATCCTGTATAATAATAATAAATCGCCCCATTTCCCTTCTCAACCTCGACATAAAACTGCTAGCGAAGATTCTTTCCACCCGCCTGAACCCAATTATTGGTTCTTTGATCCGTAAAGATCAAGTGGACTTTACCCCTCGCCCAACAGCAGCAGATAACATCCGCCGGGCGGTTCTTTTGGCCCACGCAACACGCTCCCATAAAATACCCTTTTGCTTTGTGTCCTTAGACATTAGAAAAGTATTTAGCACAGTCTCATGGCCTTATTTACAATACATATTACGACGCGGGAGTTTTACTCACCTGGGTTTTAACCCTCTACAATAATCCCAGAGAAGATGTCCGCTACGTAGGCCACAAATCAGTCCACAGATCCATTCCCAGTGGAGCGGGGGACCAGGCAAGGTTGCCTCCTCTCCCCCCTTCTATTCACCCTGGCCATCGATGCCCTGGAATGTCCTGCTTTTCATGTCTTCCCCTCTCATCTCTACCCCCAATTTACTCCACCTTTTGGACCAATTTGGATAGATCTCAGGCTTCCTGGTCAACTCCCAGAAATCGTCTGCCCTCAATGTCTCCCTTCCCTCTTTGACCAACTGAAAACAGTACTTCCCTTTTCATGATCCACTTCTTACCTTACCTACCTATGCATAAAACTAACAGCAAATCCCATTAATCTATTCTTCGCAAACTATCCTCCTATGTTAGCACATCTTTCCACCCTAATGACCAAATAGTCTTCTTTACCACTGATCTGGTTGGGCAGGGTTACAGCGGTCAAGATAACCATCCTACCAAAGATATTATACCTCTTCCGAGTTCTACCTATCCCCGTACCAGCCTATTTTCTTTGTCAACTACAGCGCAGGGTATCGTCGTGTATATGGGGAACACTTCGTCCCCGCCTCCCACGTCAGACCTTATGGACCCCCAAAATATGAGGTGGCCTAGGCCTCCCCGACTTTACTAAACACTATTATGCAGCACAATTGGCCTCCTTAACAAAATACCACACCACCAAAGAAGTTCCCCTCTGAGTAGCCTTAGAATCGGTTGACCGTGACCCCCTTTTGGCCACCAAACTTCTCTGGCTCCGCCCTTTTGACCATCGGAGGGTTAAAGAACCCAGTTACCCACCACTCTCTTACTCTCTGGGACCGCTTTAAAACCTGTTTTTAATCTCCAATCCTCTCACAATCCCCTACTTTCCTTCCTACGTAACCCAGCATTTTATCCAGCCTGGACTTCCCCATCATCTTTCCTTCATTGGTCAACGGCAGGCCTTCTTAGAGCCCACAAATTTATGATGCCCACGGATATTAAACCTTTCCAGTCACTCCAAGAAACTTACGACCTACCCTCATTGGAGTTATTCTGCTACCTCCAGCTTAAACACTTTTTTACTCTGCCCATCCCTAAGGACTCCTCGCCCCTTCCATGCCCCTTTTTGAGTGAGCCTGTAAAAGCAATCCACATCGGAGAGGGCTTATCTCGGACCGATACTCCCTCCTCTTAAGCACTATTTCTATCACCCCCCCCCCCCATCCATATACCCTCAAGTGGGAAAGAGACCTGGGCATCACTATAGACCCAATTGATTGGACCTTTATCTGGTAAGCAACCAAATCCTCCTCCCACAACATTGCTGCTTTGGAAACTGATTATAAGGTCTTAACCCTATGGTTTCTCATTCCCGCCAGGATAGCAAAATATGTACCTCAATACTCTCCCCACTGCTTTCGAGGCTGTGCTACTCCTGGCACATCATCTATATATTTGGTGGGATTGTCCCATAGCCAAATCATTTTGAACTAACATTTTTAATATTATATCCACTCTTTTCGAAGATACCCTTCCCCCTGACCCCACTGTGGCCCTTCGAAACAAGAAACCCTCATGCCTGACTGCCCGACAATTCAAATTACTCCTGCAAGCTACCACAGCAGCCAAACAAGTAATGACAAAAGCATGGAAAGCACCCAACTTATGATTCTTTTTAAATTTTTTATA
The DNA here is from genome assembly GCA_018402905.1 of Glandirana rugosa. Classification (NCBI taxonomy): domain Eukaryota; kingdom Metazoa; phylum Chordata; class Amphibia; order Anura; family Ranidae; genus Glandirana; species Glandirana rugosa. The sequence continues at coordinate 1,080,142 of BLSH010389339.1, forward strand.
TTTATGTATTTTTTTATAATAATTGGTTTAGCACAACTTTTATTTCTGTTTTATATCTGCCATGCATGTTAAGGACAACATGTTGTTGTTATATTTTTTTTTTATATTACGTTCCCTGTGGACTTTAATAGAAAATCTTCCCAATGGCCTCCCGACCTCCTAGAGTCCTACTCTGTTCTGTAGTTTCAGCGATATGCATTTGCATATACTAAACTACATGTCTTCGTCCTATAATGTCTGTGTATGTTTGGATATTCTTATCCTACCTTTTTCCTTTTTTTAAACTTAATAAAAAGATTGAACAAGAAAAGAGGCAACCCTCATTTCTTCACTGAATAAAAATTAAGTGTGCTGTCCCCAAATAATTCATCTTATGAAGTCTTAGTTCAGTCTGTGCCCCGGACTGGAGATGGGCGTATCAAGGGAGGAGGAGTGTTACACTCTTGGACACAATCATTGGTAAAAGTATTCACAGTACTCTTCACTGGAAATACCTGGATTCAGTCTGTTGGAGGGGCATAGACACCCTTGGCCATATAGTGTGCCAAAGATTCCAAGGTGTTACCTGACACCAAGAGACTACGTTGTCTCCTATAAACCCCTACCTATAACCTGAAACACGTTGAGGGGAGCTAGTGGTGACGTCAGAGCGCACAAGCTGAACGAGCAGAGTTGTGGCTGTGCACTGTGAATGTTTACATGCCAAAAGATTTTACTCTATTTATAAGTGCAATACCCTTTTATCTTTAATTTAATGCTATGGGGCTCTCCTTTTTGCTTTCAACATATATATCTTAAACTGAGCTGAATGGTTTTAATATATAATCTCTGCGCTGGTCAAAAGGGAATGGAACAGCTGCAACTCAAGACTAGGAATGGTATTAAAAGTAATAAATGTAAAAAATGGTGCCCTATTCCTATGTAAACAATGTGACTTAATATATGAATATTAGAAAGAAACTGTAAGGCTATGTGTAAGTATACAATGTGACAATGTGACTTGGTAAGTGAATGCTGGAAAAAAGCCTGTGAGGCTATGTATAAGTATACAATATATCAAATAAAGTGACTAGTGCATACACAATGTATAATCAAACAAAAAAGGTTCCTAAAAACCCTGCAATATTCCAAAAACTTTAGTAAACGTGTGAAAAGTTCTTTATCTTGGATATAATCGCTTATGACCACAAAAGGAAATAATCCTACATAATCTTACACACAGTTTCTGTATGGATCTCCCTAAAAAAATATAAAAACCTGCACAATGTCTATATAGGATCACCCTCCATTCCCAGTAGACGACAGTTATGTAGAAACATGTCGGACGGGAGAATCTCAGCAACGCAGCCCCACTGGTTGAATGAGTGACATTGTTGCCAGATTTTATTTCATACCTGAACTTTCTAGCCTTTTGTAAGTGTAACTTTCAAACAAACCTTTAATTAAATTATTGCGGCTTTACACTATGAGGCTTTTTTTTGTTGTTTATACATGAATTTCAATCCATTGAGTTCCATCTAAGATTTTAAGAGCCGGTTCACACTGAGGCGACTTGTCAGGCGACTCAAGTCGCCTGACAAGTCGTCCCCATGCAGTGCAATGGAACCGTTCTAATAGGAGCAACTTAGAATAAGGTTCCTGCACTATTTTCGGGGCGACCTCAGCGCGACTTGCATTGACTTCTATGTAAAGAAGTCTCCTTGCAAGCCGCGCTGAGGTAGCCTCGAACGGTGCGACTTGCTTTACCCTGCAAGTCATGCCACCTCAGTGTGAACCGGCTCTTAAGGGTGAATAACCTGTTTGAATACCACAGCTGAAGTATCCAAGCAGTTGATTACTGCAACACGAGCAGGGTGAGCGTCCAAGGGAGTTATCCAGAGCTGTAATCTTTTTTGAATAATCTGAGTCCAAAATCTGCCAGAAAAATACAGCAACTAAGGAACCATCATCCAGCTGAGTTTGTGCAACAGTAAGGAGATTTTGATCCCTGTAATGGGGGTCCACCACATCTGGTAAGGGGCCACCTTGATTAGATGGAACGTCATATTATACAGCATAGAAGATTGCTTATGAAGCCATAATTTATAAACACTGGGCAGTTTTTCATGTTTTTTTGTCTATTGGAGAGATCCATACAGAAACTGTGTGCACGATTATTTCCCTTTGTGGTCATAAGCAATTATATTCAAGAAAAAGAACTTTATGTGGCCTTTCACACCTTTGCTACACTTTTTGGAATATTGCAGGGTTTTTTGAAACCTTTTTAGTTTGATCATACATTGAGCTGAATGGGTTACCTGCCTGAGCTGTGTGGAGTCGGTCGGCAGTGAGTTGTAGCTGCCCTTGGGAGCATCCCTTTAGGAATCAGTGGTTCTGGCAAGCAGCTTGTCTGTATATATGAGCACCAAGGTGGAGGAGTGGTGAATCTATCCTAGGTGATACTACCATATTCAGCACAGTGCACCTTTTTTCTTTCTTATTTTGCATGAAATAAGACTGTTTGGACTTTTGATCAAGTTTTTATTTTCATAGTTTGATTTTTGTCTACATACATCAGCTTTATTGAGACTGTCACAAGTTGATTTTGCACTTGACACTTTAAGAATACGGCACCTTGCACTTTATTCATTTTTTATGGATTTATTTAATATCACAGATTTACACCATTATTTGATTTTAAACTAGATGAATGATTATGGATTTGCATACCCTATATACTCGAGTATAAGCCGAGTTTTTCAGCACATTTTTTATGCTGAAAAAGGCCCCCTCGGCTTATACTCGAGTCAGCGTCCCGCAGCCTCTGTGGGTGGTCTGAAGAGATGAGTAGATTCACACTGCACAGAGCGCACTGCTTCTAAGAGCCACTCTGTGCATGAAACTGTGACCTAATTACATTTGAATACAGAGAGAGCTGTCAGATTTTAAACTTGATGTCGGGAGGTGGGCGGGACGCGTGGGTGTTAGCTGTTCAGTCCCACCCACCTCCTGATCTCAGTGAAGATCTGACAGCTCTCTCTCTCTGCATTCTCAGCATTCTCTGCATTCCAGTATAATTAATTTACAGCTTCATGCACAGAACGGCTTTTAGAAGCAGCACGCTCTGTGCAATGAGAATCTACCATACTCATCTCTTCTGCCAGTGCCAGCCAGTACCATCCAGTGCCACCTGCCAGTACCATCCAGGACAGGTGGTGGGCAGGTGGTAATGGCTACAATACCTGTGTTCTGGCAACAATCCCTGTGTAATGGCTGAGTCCCTGTGTTCTGGCTACAATACCTGTGTAATGGCTGAGTCCCGGTGTAATGGCTACAATACCTGTGTTCTGGCTACAATACCTGTGTAATGGCTACAATACCTGTGTTCTGGCTACAATACCTGTGTAATGGCTCCCTGTCCCTGTGTTCTGGCTGCTGCATTTCCCACCCTAGGCTATTTGGGGACAGTGCACTTAATTTTTATTAAGTATTGTTTTAGTAGTGTATTCACTACTCAAGTTGTAAAAGTCCACGTACATCAGCCGAGCGCAAACCTACCCCCCCTTTCTGAATTTCACCCTCATTTCTTTGTATTGTCGTCCTTATCAAGAGCTTTCTTGTTTACACTAAAGCAGTTAATGGGAGTTTAGACTTTTGCCAAGCATCCTAGAAGTGTCTCATAAGTGTTAACCAGGCAGGGTGGTGCGGGGCAGTGTGGTGGCCAAAGTGTTTGGTGCTACATTCAGCCTGAGGCTATCTATGATGTGTAAATGTGTAAACTCAAAAGGATAGTCAGCGCTAGGGAAAAAGAGAATATTTATGCAGCAGCATGCAAGGTAAGGTGGTCTCCCATCCAAGTACTCACCAGGCCCAACCCTGGTTTCTGAAACCAGACAAGTGCAATACTTAGGCAGCTAGCAAGTAAGGTAGGCATATAAACCCCAAAATGAAATGTGAAACCAAAAGTGCAGTGCCTAAGAGATCAAGAATGAATATAGCAATCTTATAATAAAGAAACAGAGTGTAAATAATACAGTTGTGCTCATAAGTTTACATACCCCCGTTCTTAATACTGTGTAATGCCCCGTTTAACATCAATGACAGCTTGAAGCCTTTTGTGTTTTTTGTGGATGAGGCTCTTTATCTTCTCAAATGGTAAAGCTGTCCATTCCTCTTGGCAAAAAGCCTCCAGTTCCTGGAAATTCTTTGGCTATCTTGCATGAACTGCACGTTTGAGATCTCCCCAGAGTGGCTCAATTATATTGAGGTCAGGAGACTGAGATGGCAACTCCAGAACCTTCACTTTATTCTGCTGTAGCCAATGACAGGTCGACTTGACCATGTGTTTTGGATCATTGTCATGTTGGAATGTCCAAGTACATCCCATGCGCAGTTTCCTGGCTGATGAATGCAAATGTTACTACAGTATTTTTTGATAACATACTGCATTCATCTTGCCATCAATTTTGACCAAATTTCCTGTGTCTTTGTAGCTTACACATCCCCAAAACATCAGTGATCCACCTCCGTGTTTCACAGTAGGAATGGTCTACCTTTCATCATAGGCCTGAGTTAAGGGCTCTCCAAATGTAGCATTTATGGTTGTGGCCAAAAAGCTCAATTTTGGTCTCATCACTCCAAATGACTTTGTGCCAGAAGGTTTGAGGTTTGTCTCTGTGCTATTTGGCGTATTGTAAGCAGGATATTTTGCGCCATTTGCGTAGTAATGGCTTCTTCTGGAGACTCGAACATGCAGCCCATCTTTCTTCAAGTGCCTCCTTATTGTGCATCTTGAAACAGCCTCACCACGTTTTCAGAGAGTCCTTCCTGTATTTCACCTGAAGTTATTTGTGGGTTTTTCTTTGCATAATAAATGGCTTCAGCCAAACACTAACCATGAGTGAAATAAATGTTTTTGTGTTATCATTCATATTCTCTGAAAAATGGCCAAGAAATCATAAATTCTGCCATGGTATGTAAACTTATGAGCACAACTGCTAGATAGAGACATTATTTTGCCCCTGTACAAATCATTAGTAAGACCTCATCTGGAATATGCAGTTCAGTTTTGGGCACCAGTTCTCAAAAAGGATATCGGGGAACTGGAGAAGTGATATACCTGGTGAATATATGAACATGTACAACTAGTATAGGGGGGAATTAGAGGAGAAGAGTTCTCTCTTATTTAAGTCTAGGAGATTAGAAAGGAGTATCGACTCGAGGAGATACGGAAAATAATCAAACCAACGGGAAGAGACGTGAAAGAGGTCAAGGGGCTATAGGAAAAACTCTTGACCACGGGTTTTGACTTGACGTATAAGGTCTACTCCAGAATGATTACTAAACATGTCCCCGTTTTATTACAGAGATAGATCGTCAACACGAGTATTCAAATGTATGGTACCGTCTTAAATACTAAAGAACCGGTAAAAAGTCTCTTATACTTACTATTGTGTTTTTGTAAATAAAGTGAGTACCAATCACAAACCGACTTCGGTAAATAATACGTTTCTTTTTGGGTGTTTATTGAAGTCCACTTTATGTCCTTCCTGAGAGACTTTTGCACCACTCCGACAAAGTTCTACGTGTTATTCCTCCGTGAACTTCTTTCTACCCGACGTACAAGCTCAGAGGTCTTCTTCGGTAATGATGCGTTTACCGCGTTTTATAGGACGAATGTTATGCGGTTTATCGTGTCTCTGTTTGGAGTTTGGAAGACCGTGTTTCAGTAAACCTCACTACTCTG
>BLSH010389339.1:1093189-1126856 GCA_018402905.1 Glandirana rugosa
CGCATTCTGATTCGAGGTTCTTCTGAAGTTTGTAATGTTTAGACGGGAGGATTTTATGATAAGGACGGAGGTGTGACGGTTTGTCTGGATGAAATAGTGTGAGTAATTGTGTAATAGTAGGTCAGGGGGAGTTGAGAAGAGCTGGAAATTGTGAGATGAGGCAGGAGGTGATGGAGGTGGGAGATTAAGAGAGTGACGGGTCCTCTAACGGTTAGTGAAATTTTGATTCTAACTATTGTAAGTACTCCTTTAGAGGTTACGCGTGTTTGGTGGGGGTGAGTTGTGGGATACAGGTGTCTATGTTAGTGATGAAAGGTGTAAGTGGGGACGGTCATAATCGTTTCAACGATTTGAAAATAACTTGTGGGTAGATTGGTGGACGGGGAACCTAGGACGAGGGAGCGTTTACGATACGAGTGGGAGGCTGAGTTAAGATGTAAGAGAATGAGTGTAAAAATTGGAAAGGGAGAGGAGACCGTAAAAGGGTTTGAGAGATTTTGTACGGGATCAGTGTGGATAGGAATTTTTTGGGAGTGACCTGGGGTTGTTATAATTGTTGGATGCGGGGTAGAGGAATGAGGGGAAGCGGAGGTTTGAGGAGCTTTCTGACCAGATGTTGGCTGACTCACTGGTAGACTGGTACTTGTTTGAAGAACTAGGGGAAGTCAGACCTAAAGCGGGAGTCATAAGATGTCTTTGACGAGAGGAATTTGAGTGATTACTGGATTATTGAAGATTTTGGTTGCCTGTGATAAGACATAATGATAGATGGGTGTTCAATAAAAGTTTAGCAACTTTGCTAATACTGGCAGGGGTGAATGTGGAAAGTAGTGATTGTATCTGTGGACATAGGGTGTTGAGTGGGGGTGGTTTGTGCGCATTGGAGATTTCCTCATGAATGTTATCAATCTTAGTTTTAAAGTGATTGGCAATCTCCTGGGCAGTGAGAGAATTAGAGGGTGGAGGTAGTGGAGGACGGAGTAGAGTGTTAAAGGTCGAGAAGAGTTGAGGGGGACTGGATGATAATGTGTTAATGAGTGTGATAAAGTAGGTCTGTTTGGCAGTGTGGAGGCAGGAATAGTATTTTAGGAGGGCAGATTTGTAATGTTTGAAGTCTTCTTGGAGCTTAGTCTTACGCCACAGACGCTCAAGAGCGCAGCTATGTTTTCTAAGACTTCTGGTGTTGTCCGTTTGCCAGGGTTGTAGGGGCCAGGGCCTGAGTCTGCGTGTAGTAAGGGGGGCGAGCTTGTCTAGGGAGGATGACAGTGAGTTATTGTAGACAAGTGTGGCTAGGTTGGGGCAGGACAAGGGTGAGATTTTGTCATAGAGGTGGTCATTAGCAGAATGGAGAAGAGAAGGGTTGAGGTGGCGAAGGTTTCTACGGGTAACTGTTAGGTGGTTGGAGGGAGAGGAGGTGCAAGACAGTGAAAGGGTGAAACGAATAAGGTGGTGATCAGAGAGTGGGAGAGGATTGTTGGAAAGGTTGCATGGAGTGCACAGATAGGAGAAGACAAGGTCTAGGGTGTTGCCGTAGGAGTGTGTAGGAGTCTGTATCCATTGCTTCAGGTCGAAAGATGAGGTTAGACTGAGAAGTTTAGAAGTAAGAGTAGTGATAGCGTTAACAGGGATGTTGAAGTTGCCAAGAATGATTGTGGGGATTTCAGAAGGGAGAAAGTGGGGTAGCCAGGCAGAGAAGTCATCCAGGAAAGTGGATACCGACCCAGGGGGCCGGTAAATGACAGCGACTCTTAGAGGAATAGGAGAAAATTGACAGATGCAATGTGCTTCAAAAGAGGAGAGTGTCAGAGAGGCAGGAGGATGGAGTACCTGATAGGTGCTGCGTGGTGCAAGAAGGATTCCCACTCCACCTTCCTTCCATCCACTTGGTCTAGGGGAGTGTGTCCAGAGAAGGCCGCCATGGGAGAGGGAAGCATGAGCTGTATTGTCAGATTCATGAAGCAAAGTTTTGGTAATGGCAAGGAGGTTGAAGGAATTAGTGATAAAGAGGTTGTGGACGGCAGTGAGCTTGTTGCAGACAGAGCGGGCATTCCAGAGGCCACAGGAGAAGGGGAGGCTGGTATTAGGAATAAGAGGAATAGAGACCAAGTTCTGTGGGTTGCGGCTGCTGGCAGAGGGTGTTGGGAGATGGTAGCGCCGGGAAAACATGGATGATGGAGGCCCAGGGTTTGGGGATATATCACCAGAGGTTAGGAGAAGCAGGATGGTGAGTGAGGTAATGTGGGAGTGTGATTTAAATGGAGGGGCATGTCTCAGAGTCCTGGTGGCTCTTTCAGTACATGGATGTAGAATGAGAAAGAGTTGGTGGGAGCAGTAATAGGGAGAGGACAGAAGGTGGGGCGATATATAAAAGCTTGGTGGTGGCGAAGAGGGGTGAAGGTAAGAGAGTTTGAGGAGAGAGGACACAAGTGCCAGAAGGAGTGGTAGAGAATGCATGTTATAGAGTGGAAGGAGAGCTGAATAGAGAGATAGGGTCATCTGAAGGCTGTTGGGTGTTTGCAGTTTAGTTTGCTATGTATATTCGCTTTGTGCAATCGCTGAAGTGCAGAGATTGAAGTGCTGATCACTTGTAGAAAGCATCACTTCGAGAAAGCAGCCCCTGCAATTTTCTCCCCCCTGCAATGTGCTTGCCCCATAAGTGTGCTCAAATTTATACTGGTAAAAGGGTGGGGAAATGAGGAGTTTTGTCCTACGTTCAAACTGCAATGGCTGACCATCATAAAATGGAGTTGCTTTCCGAAGTGGAGTCAGCCTTGCTTGCGTCTCATGTATGATATCATGACTTTGTGTGTGTCTCATCACAGTGGCCATCTTAGTAAGTTAATGTCTCCACAAGGTAGATTTATGCCCTGCTATACCTGTAAACTTTTATTGTATGGATTTAATGGATGGATAGATGCTGATTTTTCAAATAAAATACTACACTATATACCTTTTCTGTGGCTCCGACATGGATGGATTCCCATACTGTAAAACCCTGTCAGTGCTAAAAAAAACGCTCTCTGCTGCCTTTCTGATACAGCTTAATAGCTGGGGAGTGTGCAAATGTGGTGGTTTGGAGCAACATGTGGTGATATATTTGGACTGTTGGATGAATACTACACATAGACAACTGTTGGATTTATTATTTACCAATAAGAAAAGTCATATGTTTGTGGGACTTTCTATGCGCATTTTAAAGTATATTATTTACACTCTGTTTTTTTATTATAAGATTGATATATTCATTCTTGATCACTTAGGTGCTGCACTTTTGATTTCACATAATTTGTAAATAGTTCATAAAGCGGCAAGTTAGTGACCAAAAGAGACAGATAAATGTATGTAAAGTGAAAATGTGTTTAATGTGTATCTAAAGTAAGTGTCTTCTGAATTTACAATTACTTTTTGTGTCAGTGACCATCATCACTAGGACAACTAAAGGAGGTTTATTTTCCAAGTAGGCATACAGGCTGCAATAATAGCCTGATAGAAGTTTTAACCCACCCCTACTCTTTCCAAAGATTTCACACTTTGGGCTACAGAACATCTGGACTTGGGAACCCCACTGTTTGACCGCTTCTAGGTACTTTACTCTCTGATATCCTAGACAAGGTTGATAAACTAGAAAAGAGATCCATTGTTAAATACAGTTACATCTTGGATTTGTTGAGGGTTAGTATAAGAGGTGCTGGTCATATTATAATCAGGTGATTAGTATGCAATAAACAATTAGAGATAGTCTGTATTTGTCAGAAGTAGAATAATAATGGATTCACTGGAAGTATTACTAGGTGAAGTGCTGGTGACTAAGGATGAGCTAAAGTGGCTGAACTTAGTTCAGCCTGAATTGGTGGGAAACTGTAAAATGATAGCTGGTTGTCGGCCTAATCAGCTGTGGCTATGGAATTTCCATCCTCCAGCTAACAAGGGGGTGGGATGCTGGTGACATTATTTACTTAATAAGGCCACTTGGCCATACTTGGTCAATAGCATTATCCAAATATGACTATGTGGCCATATTAGGTCAATTATGTCACCAGTAGCCCTGACCTTTTGTTACATGTGGCTGTGGGGGAATTCCATGGCTGCTGATTGGGTGGGTGGTCTGCTATTATGTGACAGATTCCCTTAAGTTCAGTCTGAACTGAATTCAGCTAGAACCTTAGCTTACCGCTACTAGTGACATACTGCATCATGGATGTCATTTTTCATTTTGCCCATAGTTACCCCTAAGGCTTATAGTTGTCTCAAGATACTGTTTGCAGTGTGAGCTAGTAATCACTGTAAAAATATATTGCTTATAATTTATTTTCCACTTTATGAACAGGTTGTGGAGTTGGTGGCCCTTCAATATCAAGTAAAATAGTCGGAGGAACAGATGCAGCTCTGGGTACATGGCCCTGGCAGGCTAGTCTACACTTAAATGGGAATCATGTATGTGGAGCGTCTCTCATCAGCAAGACCTGGCTAACAACTGCTGCTCACTGTTTTAAATCGTAAGTTATGAAATCCTTATCTACTACTTTGCTACTAATTGAACTGGCCAAATAACATGATCCAAAGATATTTAAAACAAAAACTTATCTGTACAGATAATATTTTGCTTATGTTTTTCAAAGGTGGCCACAGGTATCACACTCTGTTTGTACTCTCCTTTAGGGCCTTGGCCAAGGGGCTTTTGGCTTGTGTTCAATGCATCAGTCTGACATCAGATTGAGAGCCCTTTCTGAGTAAATAGCAAACACAAAATCCGTTTGCGCTTCAGGCTGGGTTCACACTGGAGAACGCAGCGGCTCACTGCAAGCGTCTGTACGTCTCCATTTACCATTTTAGGTCCAATTTCAGCCAAAATCTTGGGCCGAATTCGGACCTAAAATGGACCAAAAGACGCACAGGACTCCTGTGCAATTCGCACTCCATAGAGAGCCGGTCACAATCTCCTGCTATGCAAATTGGATGTGGGGAAACCCAAGTGTTTCCAAAGTGACTGAAGAAGGGATCCATAGTTACCACCTTGCCTAGAGCCCCATTTGGCTTTAAACCTGTTCTGATTAGATGTACCATACTGAGATGAGAAAATATTTCAATAATCAGAAATCCTCTTCCACTAGTTTGACTGCAGCAAACTGTTATTGGGTTGGTTTCTATTGATTATGGACCTTTGCACTTACTCATTGAATAAAGTATTTGTGTTAGCACGAAGGTTGATAAAACTTTATTTTTGTTAAATTGTAATATTTATAACATCAGCATAATAATAGCATATCTAAGAATATGTTTAAAACATATAATGTAAAACGTATATTTCCACAGGAACAAAGATGTGAATGCATGGACTGTCGTTTTAGGAACAAATCATTTAACCTCTGGATCTGGATTAGGCATCAGAACTATAGTTATCCATGAGAATTACACCAGTGGAATAGTATTTAATGATATTGCTTTGATAGAATTGTCATCTCCAGTGGGCTTTACTCAGTACATCCAGCCTGTGTGTCTGGCAGATACTCTGACTGCCATTCCTGACAATTCTTCCTGTTATGTCACCGGATGGGGAACACTGACAGATGGAGGTTGGTACCACTAACATATCTTATTATAGGCACTCTATCCCTTATTTCCTACCAATATTAAGATATTTGCTGTGATAATATCAATGTGTTTTTTTTTCTTTTTAAAGGAGGAAGCTTGCCCTCTATTCTGCAACAGGCTCGGCTGACGATAATAAGTACAAGTTTATGCAGGAGTGCTCAGATGTATGGAAGCATAATAACACCATCAATGATATGTGCTGGATATGTTGAAGGGAAAGTTGATTCTTGTCAGGTAAGTTTCATGCATTTTGTTCATCTCAAGATATTTGTAAAAGGAATAAAGATTCATCACCATTGCCACTGTCAATTTTTCTACCCAACTAGGGTTCAGAAGTCAACAGCAAAGGAAGTCATTCCTGACTTTTCCTTTTTCAATAGCAAATTCAAGTTCTGTCTGCATTTGATGGACATATAGGAGCCTTATTATTGTCCTTTTATTGTTAAAACATTCATTTAAATAAGCTTTACTAAGAAACATGTTTTTGGGGCCTCAAATACTGGAAAATTGACAGAAAACAATATAGCGCCACTTGGGGCCACAAAATGAAAATGGTTAAAATATATGTATACCCTGGCAATTAATTTCTTTTTTTTTACACCCTTTTGGTTCTTTAAACAAACCATTGATACCGAATCCATGAAACTATGAAGTATTTTGTTATATCTATTTGCTATGTGAAAAAATACCTGTTGATCTTGCCAGAAATTCAAAGCTATCCTGTGTCTAATGCTAACTTCCTTTGTTGTCTCCAGCAGATTAGTTAGCCCTTCCATACTATGTCTTGGGACTTCAGAATAATTAGCCTTTATGTTGCAGAGATGGGAGAATAGGTGGGTTTGAGTAGTTTGGTAAGAGAAAACTGTTTACAAAAATGCTGTTTGTAATCAGCCTACAACAGAACTTAGTAGTTGAGTACATTTCTGGCAGATCTTCGGGTATTTCTCTGTACATGCATGGTCTTTAAATAGAAAAAGGAGATGCGCTGCATATGTTTTTCTTTTACCCTGACACACATTCATACACACACCCACACCACACACATATCTATATATATATATATATATATATATATATATATATATATATATATATATATATATATATATATATTGTGTGGGAGATTAGCTCGTGTGGATCACCTTTCATGGGAAGAAGGCAGCTGGTAGGCAAACTTTCTTAAAATCTGGCGGGTTGCTAGGTTTATTTGGTAAAGGTTGCAGATCATAAACAAACAAAAAATAGCCAAAACAAAACCTTGCCGGCGTTAAACTAATACAGCAAGATACCTCTATAAGATGTCAGGCTTGTCCTTGACACCTTCAAACAAACACCAACCTCTGTATTTTGCATTCCTTTAGAGCAACCAACAACTCAAGGTCTTAACTCTCTCACTCTAAGCATACTGAGACCCAGGGTGAGCTCCGCTGAGAGTTCTTCCTGTTTTTTCATACAGCTGGAGAGGGATTTGAGTGGACCAGAAACTCCAGGCCAGAGCCAAGTCCAAATTGGCCCAAAGTGTCAATATTTTTTGTGGCCACCATTATTTTCCAGCACTGCCTTAACCCTCTTGGGCATGTAGTTCACCAGAGCTTCGCAGGTTGCCACAGGAGTCCTCTTCCACTCCTCCATGACGACATCACGGAGCTGGTGGATGTGAGAGACCTTGCACTCCTCCACCTTCCCTTTGAGGATGCCCCACAGATAGATGCTCAATAGGGTTTAGGTCTGGAGACATGCTTGGTGGTGCGTTTGGGGCCATTATCATGTTGGAATACTGCCCTGTGGCCCAGTCTCTGAAGGGAGGGGATCATGCTCTGCTTCAGTATGTCACAGTACATGTTGGCATTCATGATTTTTCTTAAAGAACTGTAGTTCCCCAGTGCCGGCAGCACTCATGCAGCCCTAGACCATGGCACTCCCACCACTATGCTTGACTGTAGGCAAGACACACTTGTCTTTGTACTCCTCACCTGGTTGCTGTCACACACACTTGACCCCATCTAAACCAAATAAGTTTATCTTAGTCTCATCAGACCACAGGACATGGTTCCAGTAATCCATGTCCTTAGTCTGCTTGTCTTCAGCAAACAGCGGGCTTTCTAGTGCATCATATTTAGAAGAGGCTTCCTTCTGGGACGACAGCCATGCAGACCAATTTAACGCAGTGTGCGGCATATGGTCTGAACACTAACAGGCTGACCCCCCACCCCTTCAACCTCTGCAGCAATGCTGGCAGCACTCATACATCTATTTCCCAAAGACAACCTCTGGATATGACACTGAGCACATGCACTCAACTTCTTTGGTCGATCATGGCAAGGCCTGTTCTGAGTGGAATCTGTATTGTTAAACCGCTGTATGGTCTTGGCCACCGTGCTGCAGCTCAGTTTCAGGGTCTTGGCAATCTTCTTATAGCCTAGGCCATCGTTATGTAGAGCAGCAATTATTTTTTTCAGATCCTCAGAGAGTTCTTTGCCATGAGGTGCCATGTTGAACTTCCAGTGACCAGTATGAGAGAGTGAGAGCGATAACACCAAATTTACATATTGACATAAAGTATTGCAACAGCTGCCATTTTATTCTTTAGGGTGTTAGAAAAAATATATAGAATGTTTGGGGGTTCTAAGTAATTTTATAGCAAAAAAAAAACTGATTTTAACTTGTAAACACCAACTCTCAAAAACAGGCTCGGTCCTTAAGTGGTTAATGGCTGTGTGTTGAGTTATTTTGAGGAGACAGCAAATGTTCACTGTTACACAAGCTGTACACTCACTACTTTACATTGTAGCCAAGTGTAATTTCCTCAGTGTTGTCACATGAAAAGATATAATAAAATATTTATGAAAATGTGAGAGGTGTACTCACTTTTGTGAGATACTGTATATATGTCACCTAATTAGCAAATAGAGTCCACCTGTGTGTAATTTAATCTCAGTATAAATACAGCTATTCTGTGAAGCCCTCAGAGGTTTGTTAGAGAACCTTAGTGAACAAACTGTATCATGAAGGCCAGGAAACACACTAGACAGGTCAGGGATAATGTTGTAGAGAAGTTTAAAGCAGGGTTAGGTTATAAAAAAATATCCCAAACTGTGAACATCTCACGAAGCACCATTCAATCCATCATCCGAAAATGGAAAGAGTATGGCACAACTGTAAACCAACCAAGACATGGCCGTCCACCTAAACTGACAGGCCGGTCAAGGAGAGCATTAATCAGAAAAGCAGCCAAGAGACCCATGGTAACTCTGGAGGAACTGCAGAGATCCACAGCTCAGGTGGGAGAATCTGTCCACAGGACAACTATTAGTCATGCACTCCACAAATCTGGCCTTTATGGAATAGTAAAAAAAAAAAAAAAAGATGGTTGAAAGAAAGCCATAAGAATTTCCGTTTGCAGTTAGCGAGAAGCCATGTGGGGGACACAGCAAAACATGTGGAAGAAGGTGCTCTGGTCAGATGAGACCAAAATGTAACTTTTGGCCTTAAAACAAAATGGTATGTGTGGCGGAAAACTAACACTGCACATCACCCTGAACACATCATTCCCACCGTGAATTATGGTGGTGGCAGCATTATGTTGTGGGGATGCTTTTTTTCAGCAGGGACAGGGAAGCTATTCAGAGTTGATGGGAAGATGGATGGAGCCAAATACAGGGCAATCTTAGAAGAAAACCTGTTAGAGTCTGCAAAAGACTTGAGACTGGGGCAGAGGTTAACCTTCCAGCAGGGCAAGGACCCTAAACATACAGGCAGAGCTACAATGGAATGGTTTAGATTAAAGCATATTCATGTGTTAGAATGTCCCAGTGTCACGATGATGCAGGTGTGAGCCCATGGACGAGCAGGTGACACAGGATCCCCCAGGTCGTGGAGTCTAAGGGCCAGCCAGTATTCTGCCAGGGACCCCCTCACGGGAGTTTGGACTTAGCTGCGTGCTGACCCCAGGTCACGACCCCCAGGTTCACCCTGCTCATGAGGAGAGTACTCGAAGACACAGTGCAGGCATGGATGGATGGATGAAGCAAAAGAAGAGCCGGATAAGGAGCCAAGGTCAGTGCAGTCAGCAGACAAATGTAATCAGGGGAACAAGCCGAGACGGTACACAAGAGATCTGTCCACGAGAATTCAGGTAAGGTAGCACGAAAGGAGTTCAGGAACAAGTGTTGCTCGAGCAACCAGAAGCTGATCTGAATGGGATTTAAATAGGGAGACACATGGGAGGCTGGACAGGAAGTAGCAGGAAGGAAGGCATATAAACCAGCAGGTGAAGCCGGAAACACCCATAGCTGCTGAGTCAGTGCAGCCAGAGCAGAGCACAAGCTTGTGGGACCACATCAGCAAAGGTAAAAAACATATGCAATCAGTAAGACACAGATCAGCTCCGCAGCTGATCTGTGACACCCAGTCAAAGTATAGACCTAAATCCAATTGAGAATCTGTGGCAAGACTTGAAAATTGCTCACAGACGCTCTCCATCCAATCTGACAGAGCTTGACCTATTTTGCAAAGAAGAATGGGAAAAAATTGTACTCTCTAGATGTGATAGAAAAAGTATTTTTGTGGTAGAGACATACCCGAAAAGACTTGCAGCTGTACTTGCAGCAAGAGGTGGTTCTACAAAGTATTAATTCAGGGGGGTTAAATACAAATGCACGCCACACTTTACAGATATTCATTTGTAAATACATTTGAAAACCATTTACCATTTTCCTTCTACTTCACAATTATGTGCCAATTAACTCCCAATAAAAATGCCAAGGGGTATGAAAAAAAAGCACTGAATATACACACACACACACACACACACACACACACACACACTTTACTAACCTATAGAACATAAGCATACATGAAGATATGTCTGAAGATTTGGATATTGCTATTTTTGTGTGAAATCTCAACTTATATGAGTGTCACAGAGCAATACAGCATTAGCGTTTCAGCATTCAACAAAACAAACCTGCTTGTCTGTATGAGTCATGCAAATGTATTCCATTATGGATCTTGAAAAATATACCTTGCCAATGTCAAAGCCATGGAGACACACGTGGCTATTTAAAGTGGTGCTGCTATGACTGATTTTTTTATACATTGCTACTTCTCAGGCTGTCATGTCCCTCTTCTGGCTTCACTGCTTAGTTAGTCACTGACCCAGAGCCTAACTCCAACACGTAAAGCGTCTTTAGCTGATAAATGCATTTTCAGTAACTCTCAAATTAGTGGAGCCACAGAATGCCCATTATAGCCAGACAATTAGCAATTTATATAAAACATGCAGTGCCCATATTTCCATTGTAACAGGTTTATGATTAGCTGAAATATTCCTAAGAATACCATATAGCTTTCTCTAAGTAACAAAGAATCACACAGATAACAGGTTATTGTCTCAATGTCCTTATTCTATGGAGATAAATATCAATTGAACATATTGGTAAACCTGTCTTTTATGTATACTCTTCTAACAAATTGCAGACAGATAAAACAAGTAACTAATTCACAATTAACTCAGCCACTTTGTTTGCATGGGAAAGGGCAACATTGGGCTGGCATGTTAAAGTATAACTAAAGGCAAAACTTTTTTTTAGTTTTGGATAGAGTGGAGAGGGATTAGAACCCCTGTCAGTTTCACCCTCTCTATTTGCTCTGTTTACCATTATTATTGAAAGAGAAAGTAAAAGAAAAACCCCACATTTTGGGTTGTCCCAAGAAAAGTAATAGAGGGGAAATATTCCAATGGGGACACTAGTTCTGGTGTCCTTGGGGGTCCCCAAGGAATTCCCTTAATTTGCAGGGATTTCCTCTCACTTCCTGTTTGGCTATGGGACAGGAAGTGAAAGTAAATCTCCATAATGGGACACAGATGGAGCAAAAAAATCTGACAGGGGTTATAACCCTCCTTTCTCTATCCAAAATGAAAAAAAGTTTTGCCAATACTGTAGTTCTACTTTAACATTACCTCTCCCTGTTAGTTTAAAGGGACAGCGTTATTAAGATATCCTATTCAGTACCTAAAAATCCTATAAAAAATATAATATACTATCAGTAAAGTGCAATGTTATGTGTTCATAATCCTTTCATCAAACATAGCTCTATTCACAGAAGATAAGGTATATCAATGTGCAAAAATGCCAAGTGTGCAATACAATAATTCAAAAAGTGCTTAGGTGCTGTGCAAAAAAAGCAAAATAACAAGATATAAATATCTGTGCAAAAATGAATAAATCACTACATATGACTCTCTTGAAAAACAAATAAAGTCCATATAAAAGTTTATGCAAATAATTAATAAATGTCCCACATATCCAACATGAATTTTAAATGTGGTCTTCTTAAATTCTTCCAGTATTCACCAAAAAGTGCTCTCCACCCCCATAAGTACTAAGTACACTCACCAGAACCCAATGCTGATAAGATCATAAACCAGCAAAAAAGCACACACTGATATAGGAATAGCAATCCACAGCTTCCATTCAGAGCTTACTCAAGCAGATTGCTCCATTTCACTTTATGACTCATAAGCAAGAAGAGGAAAGAGAGAGGAGGCTCTTGTAGCGTAAAACCATCTTAAGATTCTTTATTATTAAAAACAGGCATTACACTCACATTTTTAATGTGTCTCCACTGACACAAATATACAGACTTCAGCAAAAAGCTGTTTCTCCTCCAGCTGAAAGCTCCAAGCTGCGAGCGCGATCACAGCTTGTGTGGTGACGTCGCGTCTAAACACCCACCCTACGTGTTTCGTCATCGCACGTCTTCCAGGTGAGAACACATAACCATGCATTTTACTGATAGTATATTATATTTTTACAGGATTTAAGGGTATTGAATGTGATATCTTAATAGCCCTATCTCTTTAAACTAACATTGTGTATTGACATATGTATTGATACATACATCATTTGGATTGCTGCTGTTCCCTTGTTTTAGCTAAGTTTTATAGACTGTGGTGCAGTTCAAGAAATCCTCTTTATATTACCTCTCCCTGTGCCACAGTCCCAGTGCTAAATGCAATAAAGGCAATGGATAGTGGTTTTTTTTTTACATAATTGACTCTTAAACTAGATATTGACCTACTCCCTTACTTCTCCAGAGCAAATGGGTATTTAATGTAAAGTTGGTCCCAATGGCCAATAGGAGGGCTTAGAAGATAAAAGGGGTTGGAGTCCAATTCTCCAGTTACAGCACAAGTAGATCTTTTTATATGACTATTATATATCTCTAGACTGGACTTTCTCAACCTTTTTGAATCCTTGAAATAATTTTCCAGTTTCATGGAACCCCTTCTATTAATACATTATAACTACAGCTTACGGTACATTTGAGTAATGGTCAGTGGGAAAAGTTCTCCTTACATTTGTGGTCAGTTGGAAGAATTTTCCCCCTTACATTATTGGAGTCTGTGGTTACTTATCTGAAAGGCACAAATTGCTCAAGGAACTCATAAAAAAACCTCTGGAAAAAAACCCAGAGTTTTATAGAACTCTGGTTGGAAAAGGCTGCTCTACACCTATTGATCACTTTGGTAATTTCTGCTTATGCATTTCATCATATGCTCAGTCTGAATTTCAATTTTCACACTGTTTTTTTCTACATACCAAATTCACATTCTTTATCCCCACTTAAAACACTTCAGTTGAATGTAAATGAAGCTCCTATTAAGAGCCGCTGGCTGGATTGTTTGACATAGACACTTGTCATGTGTTTGTAGATGATGGATTTTATTTGTGTTGCCTTGGACTTGTGTAATGCGCCTTTAGCATTTTCCACTTTGAAACTTTGAAGCATAACAAGCACTGATGCATTTTACTCTTTTATTTCCTAAATACAGGGAGACTCTGGAGGCCCCCTTGTGGCTCTACAGTCTAATAACAGGTGGTTCCTCATTGGAATTGTAAGCTTTGGATACGGCTGCGCCATAGCAAACAAACCAGGTGTTTACACCAGGGTCCCATATTTCCGCAACTGGATTACACAGAAATCTGGAATATAAATTTTGCCAACTCTAGCAGGATGAAATCATGTAACTGATTTACAGAGAACTTATTTCCTTATGTGAATGCCAAACATAACATATGTGTCATCAAGGTCACAGGAGAGACCAAGGAGTTAAACTTGAGTACTCAGGACTCGACATTTGGATACTGAACTGTTTAAACAAAGAATAATCAATGAAGTCAATGCATATTTTAGTTTAGCATGTGTTTTACCGTACCTGGCACCGGTAACTTTAAACGTTGCTATAAAAGGGCATTTTAATTTTGTGACGTCGACCAGATCATTTCTTACAAATAATACATTTCATGTTGTACATGCAAAATATTTATTTATTTATAAACTTTGTGGTATAAAAAAATGAATCAACTCAAAGCGGTATCAGACCAAAAATAGAAGAAAATAGAACTCATTTTAGTGCATAACTTTACAAAGCACATGGAGTTTGTTAGTAAATGTTATAGCTGTGTAAGAGGTCTCAGTGGACATACAGGATTCATTGTGAGGGAGGGCAGAAACCCTGTCATGTTTTTCTGCACTATGATTTCATTGCACTAAAATACAGATATCATCAATTGGTTATTAGGGCGCCATTGGGCCTGCAGTAGCAGCTGGATACGTGCCATCAGGTAGCTTGTAAAATGTCTGTTACAAAAATAAATGATCTGATTGCAAATAAGGTAGCTCATATTGTGGATATTCATTCTGAGTTTGTAAAATGTGTCTGTTTACAAAAATAAATTATTTGATTGCAAATTGTTATGCTGCTGTATTTGTGTTGTAACACTTAATCGTTATTTTTTATTTTTGGCCGAAACTGCTGAAAAGTCCATTTCCTAGTCCATATCGCTCATTCTGTACTCTGTACTGTACATTCCCTATTCAACATCACCTCATTCTGTAAACTGTACTGTACATTCCCTATTCCACATCACCTCATTCTGTACTCTGTACTGTACATTCCCTATTCCACATCACCTCATTCTGTACTCTGTACTGTACATTCCCTATTCCACATTACCTCATTCTGTACACTGTACTGTACATTCCCTATTCCACATTACCTCATTCTGTACACTGTACTGTACATTCCCTATTCCACATCACCTCATTCTGTACTCTGTACTGTACATTCCCTATTCCACATTACCTCATTCTGTACACTGTACTGTACATTCCCTATTCCACATCACCTCATTCTGTAAACTGTACTGTACATTCCCTGTCCCACATCACCTCATTCTGTAAACTGTACTGTACATTCCCTGTCCCACATATGTCTAAACTTTCATAAGGAAAACAATGTTCACTTGAGGCTGCTTACCTGCCCTTCACACCTGTCAAATTACGACATGTAGCTTGTCCGTACAGCCGCTGCATCCCCAAAGAGTAACATAGGTTGCCTGCATTCATCTTCAGGTGGCTTCAGCTGTATAAACAAATGGCTTATAAATGCTGCATAAGCCATACTGCCTGTTTGAATTAAACCTAATGATTATAAAGCGCTGCATAAACTGTTAAATAAATCCTGTATAATAATAATGATTATGTAACATTTCCCCTTACATTGTTGGTCAATGGAAACAAAAAAATGCCCTGAAGTGGGCGGTTAATGGGAGGGAAATGCCTGGTGGAAGTGAAGAAATGGCCCAGTTTCAATGGGAGGAAATTGCCTGGTGTTACTGGTCAGTGGGAGGAAAAACCTGCCCTCAAGAGGGTGGTTGGGGGAGAGAGAAAAATGCTCTGCTGTTCATGGTCAATGGTAGGAAAATGGCTGCCATATTGGCCAATGGGAAAAAAATGACCATGTTCATTGATCAATGGACAAAAAGTGCAGTGCATTTTTTTTGGCAGCAAGGGGCTCAGTACTGTGTGGTGTCTATAATAAGGGGTGTCTGGACTGAGGGGGTCTGAACATAGAGGGGTCTGTACTGAGGGGTGTTGGTACTGGAGGGGATGTACGAGGGGTTAGGCTGGTCTGTACTGTGGTGTTGGGCTGGAAGGGGGGATTTAGGGTTTTGGAGCAAGATCTCTGCTGGGGGAGATTGGAGCTATTGGTAGAAATCTTTGGGGAATATGGGCTTTAGGGGGGATTTGTACTGGTAGGAAGTGGTCTTTTGGCTGCAATCTGTGCAGTGCACTGTGCGCTACTCTTCTCTGAGCCCTGCACATTGTGTGTTAAAGTGTAGGTACAATTACTGTGACATGTCTGTTGTCCATGCAGTGAGTAGGTTCCGGTTTTATTAACCATGTCCATTTAAGCCCTTCCCACTGTCTTCCTGGGTCCCCTGCATGCTTTGTAGCTTCTCATATGCTGTTTACTTTGCATTTCCAAGAACTACATATCCCATGGTACCTTGCTGCCTGCAAGCAGTGATATCTGCACTTACTCCACCTCTTGAAACTCCTCTGCAGCTCAGAAGGCAGGCTCTGTGAATTCTGTTGCACAGAGTATATTTCTACTTTAACCCCTCCTTTTTTGCAATATGGCACTGCGTTGCTTTAAATAACAATTGCGTGGTCATGTGATATTGTACCCAAACTAAAATGATGTCCTTTTTTCCCCACAAATAGAGCTTTCTTTTGGTGGTATTTGATCAGCGTTTTTTATTCTTTGCGCTATAAACCAAAAAAGAGTGACAATTTTGAAAAAGAAAAACAATATTTTTTACTATTTGCTATAATAAATATCCAAAAAAAATGTAAAAAAAAAAACAAATTTCTTCCTCAGTTTAGGCCAATATGTATTCTTCTAC
The DNA here is from genome assembly GCA_018402905.1 of Glandirana rugosa. Taxonomy (NCBI): domain Eukaryota; kingdom Metazoa; phylum Chordata; class Amphibia; order Anura; family Ranidae; genus Glandirana; species Glandirana rugosa. Next base: position 1,109,539 of record BLSH010389339.1, read on the forward strand.
ATATTTTTGGTAAAAAAATCCCAATTAGTGTATATTGATTGGTTTGCACAAAAGTTATCGCGTCGGCAAAATAGGAGATAGATTTATGGCATTTTTATTATTATTTTTTTTTTACTAGTAATGACGGTGATCTGCGATTTTTTTAGTGGGACTGCGACATTGCAGCAGACAAATCGGACACTTTTAACACTTTTTTGGGACCAGTGACATTTATACAGCGATCAGAGCTATAATTATGCACTGATTACTATATAAATGACACTGGCAGGGAAGGGGTTAATACTAGTGGTGATCAAAGGGTTAAATGTATTCCCTGGGAGGTGTTTTTAACTGTATGGGGGCTGGGCTGACTGCAGGAGGAGAGAGATTGCTGTTCCTAATCACTAGGAACAGACGATCTCACTCTACTCCCCTGACAGAACGTGGATCTGCTTTGTTTACACTGGCAGATACCTGTTCTGCCTCTTTGGAGTGATTGTGGGTGGCCGGCGGACATCAAGTCCGCTGGACCCGCTGGTTGGCTCCCCGCTAGCGAACGGGGGTGCGCGCGCCCACAGATCGTCATGTACAATGACCACGTTTTGAGCAGCCGAGCCAATCTGCCGTAGTAAAACTGCGGTGGCTGGTCGGCAAGCAGTTAAAGTCAAATTTAAAGCGGAACTAAACCCTCATATCCTTTTCAGCTAAGGAAGCTGCCATCTTAGCCTTTGTTTGATCTGCAGCTGCCATGGTGCTGCACATGTGATCAGTTAGGACACTTGATGATTTGACAGTTTAGTTGAAACCACAAGCAAATATGACAGTTAACATTCCTGGCATGTCAGGATTGTCACTTTTTTTGAAACTGTTAAATTGATGTTCCGTGTTAAGTTTTCAGTTTTTCTTTAAATAGTTTGTTTGGGCCAAGCTGGCTCAAATGAACTATTTCTAGTAAAAATTGATAGACCCCCTGTGTGTGCTGCAATGTATTGTAGTTAGCATTGGATAAATACAGTAAATGGTCCCATGTTGCGGTAACAGTACAGGTAACTTCCCACCTGCTACTGGAACATTCAAGAGAAGCCTTGTATTTTTATCATTGTAAATACAAAGCTTCCTATGACTGGCCAAGGTGGAGAGGCAGGCAGGTGATGTCAAGTCTTCCACCACCGCCAATCAAAGGAAGCCTCGTATTCATTGCTAAAAATACACAGACTCTATTTAGTTCCAGCAGCAGATGGGAAGCCCCACATACTGTTGCCAGAACACAGCACTGCTTACTGTATTACTTAATGCTACTACAGTACATTGCAGCTCACACAGCAGTCTCATCAATGTAGCCCAAATTAACTATTTAAAGTGAACTGAAAGCTGGAATTCTACTTTAGGCTGCATTCACACCTGGGCGTAGCATTTTCAGGCAGAAATACACACGTTTTTTACCGCTATTTTACAACGATTTTAGCCGCGATTTTGTACAGGTCAAAAGGTCACCAATGTAAAAAGTAGAAAAACACCCAAATCAAGCTACAAAAATACTTCCAGAACTTGTTTGAGCTTCAGGCGTTTTCAGGCTTTTGGCTTCAGGCATTTTGGAGTGGAGATGTGAACCATCTCCATAGAGAATCATTGATTTTTTTCCCTCCAGCGTTTTGTAGATTCAGGCTTCAAGCTACAAAACACTCAGGTGTGAATGGGGCCTTGAAGTGGAACTAAACCCTCCTATCGTTTACAGCCAAGGAAGCTGCCATCTTGACCTCTGTTTGATCGGCAGTTGCCACGGTGCTGATCAGCTACAACACCAGCTATTAGACATGTATGATTAATTTTGTTACAAATCTAAATTCGGACAAAATTTTTGTTAATGGGAGATTTGGATATATATGAATCTTTGAATCACAATAGTAATGCATTTAAACTAACCTGAAATAAATTATAAGGAAACAACAAATTAATTTGTGCTTCATTCGGATTATATGATGCAATCGTTTGGGCCTTTTCTTAAAGCAGAACTCTGGGAAAAAAGCTTTTTTCCATGTCCTTGTTGCTGATCTCCTACCTTCATTAACTATTCCATCCATCTTCTGCTGAGCTCTGTAGTTCCTCTGCAATAGCCTGCTAAACTTGCTGAAAAACCGTTATTGCCCAGTGATTTCCTGATTGTAAGACCGCTGGCTGATATTTCTCCTGTACTCCTAGCCAGCGTTCTTGTAACTGCCCACTTGTAGTTCTCCCAGCCGAGCAGGGATTTCTATTTCCGCCTGCTCGGTTGTAGTGGGCGGAGGGGGTCTCACAGCCACCGGTCTGTACCGCCCATAGAGGTAGTTTTCTCCTACCTTCTCCTCCCTGCCAGCACTGCCCCCGCCCGCCATCTCTCATCAATGAGAGAGTGGAGATCTCTGACTGCCCCCGCCCGCCATCTCTCATCAATGAGGGAGTGGAGATCTATGACAGGTAAACCTGGTATGCCTGGCATGCCTGCTATGTGAAACACTGCTCGCTGTAACTTCCCTCCTCCTCCCAGACCCGTATTGGAACAGTGCGCTCTGTGCTGTCTATCACAATGTGGGTCTGGAAGCAGGGAAGTTACAGCGAGCGATGTTTCACATAGCGGGCATACCAGGAACACCTGTCATAGCAGAGATCTCCGGTCTCTCATTTATGAGAGATGGCGGGCGGGCGCTGTTGATCTGTCATTGATGCCCACTTTGAACTGGTGAGCACTGGTGAGACCACACTGGTGGGCACTGATAAGCCGCACTGATAAGCCACACTGGTGAGACCGCACTGATGGGCACTGATAAGCTGCACTGGTGGGCACTGGTGTGACCGCACTGACGGGCACTGATAAGCCGCACTGATGGGCACTGATAAGGGGCACTGGTGTAACCATACTGATGGGCACAGATAAGCTGCACTGATGGGCACAGATGAGAATGCAATTATGGGCACTGATAAACTGCACTGAGGCAGCACTAATGAGGCTGCACTGATAAACTGCACTAATGGGCACTAAAGCTGCACTTATGGGCACTGATATGCTGCACTGATGGGCAATGATGAGGCTGCACTGATAAACTGCCCTAATGAGCACTAAGGCTGCACTTATGGGCACTCATATGCTGCACTGATGGGCACTGATGAGGCTACACATATGGGCACTGATGAGGCTGCACTGATTAGCAGTGGACACCATCCACTGCTTTACTGACAACGTACACTGCCAAATATCTGTAGGAGGGGTGTCCACCCTCCCTGCAAAGTTTGCAGCCTTTTTTATGTGTGATTTATTATTATATGTGATGTTACAATTCACAGAGGCCGGTATTGTGGTAATATTGAAGTTTATTGAGATTTCCATGCATTAGAGGGTTCCACCATTATTGTGTTATTGATTAGTAAGGCAGTGCTGCACACATGTCCCGACTCTTTCTGTGGAGCGGATAGGGATATTCTCATACACCATACCAGCACTGATTGCTTTTAGAAAGATCTCAATTATAGCAGAGTACAGTGTGTATAATATATCATTATCAGGGTGTGTGTACGGTTCAGTAATGATTACAGAGAGCATGTAGGACAATATGTTATCTCCTGTTATGTCTGGAGGGGAGAGAACACACATGCTCTGCATTTATAAGGCTGCAACTTATCCAGCCCTTCTGTGTGTGACTGGTTAGTGGGCCTGGCTACAGTATGAGGGGTGTGATTTATGTTGAAGTGGGCTTGTTCACATTTACATGTACAGGCCTAGTGTACCTCCCACAGTCACTGCAATATGAAATGCGTCATGGGAAATGTAGTTTGAGGATCGTGTAAAGAGAGAGAAAAGTATATGGGGCAATCACTGTTCTAACAGAGCCTCCTTGACAGAATACATGATGTAATTTTTGAACTGCAGAGCTCACTTCCTGAAAATTCAATTTGTATTTTCTCTTCAATCGTAAATAATTTCACAAATGTAATAACGGTTTAGTGTGGGTGGGGGGGGGGGGGTGTACTAATGGGGGATCTTTTTTACAGATCCCGGAGTTCTGTTTTAATGTTTGAAGCATCCAAATTAAAGTAACGACATAACAAATAACCCAGATTGATTTGGATCCATTTCATTTTTATTTTGCATTAACATTTTTCATTATTATAAAAAAATGCACTACATATCAAATGGAAACATATTGCAATAATACAGTGAGGTATAAAAGTTAAATAAGATGATGATTCCTACTTGATGTGTTTGGGTTGAATGGAGGTGCATCAATCAGAATCTCCGAATCATAACATAACGAATGATTACAAAATGAATTTTGCTTCATTAGTTCTTTGGGATTCATGCGACTCCAGTCGATATTATCTAATCAGCTCATTCCATTTCTCTTTGTGGGTTGGACTAGCAGGGATGACTCAGAGTGCATATGTAATTTCCCGAAATAACGAATTAACACACTAAAACAAATATAGCCAATCTTCTCAAATAGCTTCCGAGAACGCTAATCAATTTGGAACAACAAATATATGAAACAAATGTGAATACACAAAACAAATTTGAAAACACTAAATGGATTCCAAAAACGGATCATTCTAACGTAATGAATATGATCAGTGGCGGCTGGTGGGTTTTTCTTTTGGGGGGGCAGAAAACAACTCCCCCCCACTCGCTGTCTGCCGGTCGGTCTGGCACTTACCCCATCTAGGTGGTGGGTAGTGCACTGCGGCTCCGGTGTCCTCTCGGGCTCCTGTCACCTCCTCAACTCCTGCGGCTCCAGCACGGCGAATGGTGGCAGGTGGTGAGCTGAAGCTCCTATCTGTCTCCTATCTGTCTCCTCTCTCCTCCTACGGCTCCAGTGTCATCCAGCACGGTGGACAGTGAGGGGTGGTGGGCTGTGGCTCCTCTCCATGTCCTTTCTCCTCCTGCGGCTCCAGTGTGCTCCAGCATGGTGGGTTGGTGGGTGGTGGGCTGCGGGCAGCAGCTCCAGTGTCCTCTCTGTCTCCTCATCCTAGGATCGCCTGACGTCTTGGACAATTGTGGAAACGGGTCTCATGACTCGTTTCCTGTTTGGCAGGGAGGAGATTTAGCATGAAAATAGCGAATATTCATTTGCTATCGGCACACAACTGGGTGGGATCATGGCGCAATGCTCTGCTCCCCGAGCCCACCTTTTTCTGAAGCCTATTAGAGCCTCTGGCTCTAATCACGTGCTTCAAAAAAACACATACCCCCACTGGAATCCATAGTCCAGCAACCTGTATGTAGATCAGGGAGCTGGGAGCATGGATGGGGGGCGGCCGCCACTGAATATGGCGGAATGAAATGATTAACTTAACCACTTGCCGACCGCATAACGACTATAAGCGGCGACAGTGTGGCTCTGTCCCACGAATCGCCGCTTATAGTCACCACTCGCGGGCACGACGGCTAGGGGGCACGCTCCCTGGGCAGGGCCACGGGTCGGGCGGACTCCATGTCCGCCGGTGACCCGTGATGGCCTGTGGCAGAGCCAGAACGGTTCCCCCTTCTGACAGGCGGCATGTCAGAGATCTACTGATCCCTGTACTCAAAATCAGTTAGATCTCTGGTGCCCCTGGCAGCCCAGCCCCCACACAGTTAGAACACACGCAGGGAGCACAGTTAACCCCTTCACTGCCCCCTGCAGATTAACACCTTCCATGCCAATGACATTTATACAGTAATCAGTGGATACTGATCGCTGTATCAATGTCATTGGTCACAAAAAAATTTAAAAATGTCCGACATGTCCACCACAATATCGCAGTCCCAATAAAAATCGTAGATCACCCCATTACTAGTAAAAAAAAAAAATTGTAAAAATGCCATAAATTAATTTTCATGGTTTGTAAACGCGGCAAATTTTGCGCAAACCAATCAATAAACGCAGATTGTGATTTTTTCAAAAATATGAGGAAGAATATAAATCGGCCAAAACTGATGAATACGTTTTTATTTATTTATTTTTATTTTTTTGATATGTATTATAGCAAAAAGTAAGAAATATTGTTTTTTGTTGCAAAATTGTCGCTTTTTTTTTGTTTATAGCGGTGATCAGAAATGACGCAGGAGTGATCAAATACCACCAAAAGAATGCTCTATTTGTGGGGAAAAAAAGGAAGTAAATTTTGTTTGGGTACAACGTCATGCAGCGCAGTGCCGAATCACAAAAAGTGCTCTGGTCCTAAAGGGGGAAATCCTTCCGGGGCTGAAGTGGTTAAGGAGTGAATCCGGAATGAAACAAACAAATTTTTTTTCATGTTGTGCACGTCTCCATCAGCCATTTGATAGCTTGACAGTTCAGTTGAAAGAAAATGCGACTGTCACCGTTATCATTCACGGAATGCCTTTACTGTAACTGTTTTTGGGAACAGTTAAATTGATGGGTTTAGTTCCACTTTACCTGCAGGTCAAATGTACCTGTCAATGAATTCTGAAAGATCCCAGACCTGTTTCAAACAGATGTCAACCTGATGTCATCAACACAAGCCCGTCAGCAAATGTTTGATTATATTGTAAAGCACTGCGTAAACTGTTGGTGCTATATAAATCCTATATAATAATAATAATAATAATGGTTTTAACATTCTAACAATCCCAAAATGATTGCATAGATTAGATGTCAGTTCTAGATTTATAAATGAGGGGTGCCCCCCTATTCTTGCAAAGACACAATGAAGTATACTTGTGCTTTCCCCCCCTTTTTCATTTCTGTGCAGTGCGGTCCTCATGATAGAACAGGCGTGGCTGGATTCTGCTTAAGATTTCTGTGATGTCATGATGTCACAAGGTTTGTAGAACATGTTTTTTTCTATTGTGGGAGAAATGCTATTCAGCATGTCTGGGTACATCTGCTGCTATGTGCTGCGGCTGCTGAAGAGACCCTATATATCACCCCCCCATTAGGCTAGCTCAGCACATGTCTGCAGCAGCAATTTCTGGAGAGAATGCCACCCTGCCATGTCAGTATGTAATTCTTGGTGCATGTCATTAACAAACTCTTGTCTGCCTCTGGCTAGTCATGAATGCAGTTCTGTTCCCTGTGTGTATTCCCTGCAGGGGGCAGTTGCTAGGGTGACCAGCATTCCCCCAGCTCAGCCACAATCACACACAAACTGGTTACTATTGCTTCTATTGTATGCAGACTGGAGGTGACGAGCAGGGAAGCCATCCAATACACTCTGAATTCTAACCACACATTACACACCCACCCTCAGCACATGCAAGGGGTTAATCATCCTGTTATTTCTATTTCACACCGCAAGCTAATGAACTTTAAGCATATGCTTCACCTGAAAGGACATAGTATGACGAAAAAATTCTATTTGCTTTAAAAAAGGATGCCAAGGCTCTATAGCTCTCTCTTGGATCAGCCATGACTTCTTCCTTTGTTTTCAGCATCAGAATGGAGAAGACCTGCGCTAAGTAGCAAGAATAAGGTAGGTGACATAAAGAACATGACTCTCTTTTGTATGGAAATACTATAGCCTGCTGGGCTGGCTGTGTTTTTGGCTGCTTACAAGTAACACTTGTGGTATACATTCCATAGGTAGTCTTAATGCATAACCCTTTTTTGAACCGGTTGCTTACTGTGCATTGCAGAAGGTTTGGGAAAAAGGAGGTTATGTAAAGTAGGAGAAGGATTTTTCGCATTTTTTTATCTCTTAAATCTATAAAAAATGTAAATGGAAAAAAGAATAATGCAAATATGCACAGGACAGCTTTGAGTAATAGTTATGGCTTTATAAAATTTGGCTAATAACTAAGGTTTAATCTGGGAACAAATGAACAGGCAATATTAGCAATATAAAGCTACGTATGTGATGTATATAGCAGCCTTTCTCAACATTTTACCCCCGAGAAACCCTTGAAATAATGATAATATCTCGACGGACCCCTGCTAAAAAATTATTGTACATTAGCATCATTAGTAAGTTGTAGATGCAAAAATAAATAAAAGAATAGGGATAGTGAGTTATTTGGTAAATGCGACAACCAGGGCAGATCGTTTTATTACCTCCTGAACTAGAGACTAAATTGGTTTCCGTGATGATCATCAAATTAAATTATTAATAATAATGTTCAGAAAAGAAACACAGACATTAAAAACTGTAGTGGCTTTTTACGTGGTCAACAGAGAATTGAACCCTTTCATTCAGTGGTCATTGTAGGGCTTCTTTACACTATATGTCAGTAGGAGAGGTACCCTAGATTAGTGGTCGGTGGGAGAAGGATGTCCTTAAAATTGTTGGTCAGTGAAGTGTCTATCACGAGATAAATCCACCAATGTCCCCACTACTCAAGCAACTCCTAGCAGCCTCTGAAGGAACCCTAGTTGAAAAATTCTGGGATATAGTAATCTAATCAGGTAAGGTTAATCGTTTATAGGAGGAGGGTTTCTAACCTGTAAACAGCAGTTTTTATACTTGCATGTAATTAAAACTACCTATTATCTTGTCACTGTCTTGAGATGATATCAAGGTGTGCCTTGACAAGAGAGCAGTCAGATAAGCCTTTCTTCTCATTATAGAGCAAGCACAAATACTGAAAAACATACACTGCCAGGATATCATTTAATGGCATGCTCAAGAAAGATCTACATCCAGTTCCGCACTGCATTACGTGCATATGGAGTATTTGTACAACACGAGCTAAATCATTCAATATATTTTTATATAAAAAAAGAAGAGAGATTTTTTTACATAGGCTTATGAGAAAAAAAGAGAGATTTTTTTTACATGATGAGTTCCATAAATAATGGTGAAAGTAAGACATTACTTTAAGCTGCAATATGCTCTTCAGACATGAATTCAGACTTTGCATTAGAACACGCTGAGGTTGATTTACTAAAACTGGACAGTGCAAAATCTGGTGCAGCTCTGCATAGAAACCAATCAGCTTCCAGGTTTTTGTCAAAGCTTAACGGAACAAACTGAAGTTAGAAGCTGATTGGCTACCATGCACAGCTGCACCAGATTTTGCACTCTCCAGTTTTAGTAAATCAACCCCACTATATCAATATGTATAAATATTTAGCAGATAGTTAACCTTCAGATTCTTGCCTGCAGTGACAGTATCACAAACGTTACTGCCGAGAGTCCATGGGGGGCTCTTAGCAGTTCCTGAGTATGTAGGGGATTTATTATAAACCATATGCTATTTTTTCATCAACATGGGGGAGATTTACTAAAACTGGTGCACTCAGAATCTGGTGCAGCTGTGCATGGTAGCCAATCAGCTTCTAACTTCAGATTGTTCAATTAATCTTTGAAAATAAAACCTGGAAGCTCATTGGTTTCCATGCAGAGCTGCACTAGATTTTGCATCATGCAGTTTTAGTAAGTAACCCCTAATACATTTGTGTTACTTGAGTTCACACAGACCAATTTGAAAATAAATGACCAGTTTAATACTATCATACATTGTCTGCATATAGTAGAGGCAGCACTACTGAAGATCAACAACCTGCACCAAAACCCGCTCGAAGGATGAACCTAAAGTATTCCTGTCACAAATCTGGGCAGTACTCATGCAAGAACCGCCTTTCTCAACCAGGGTTCCTCCAGAGGTTGCTAGGGGTTCCTTTAAAAATTAGAAACTTCTGCCTTTCAGATGAGTAACCACTGACAACAATGATCTTTTTTGGCTACCTGTAAGGGGCGTTATTCCCAATTACCATAAATGTAAGAAGCATTCCTCCAAGTGACCATCACATTACACTAATGTACTGTAGGCTGTAAATATAGTAATTATTAGTTCCCTGAAAGATAATTTAAGGGGTTCCTCCATGTTAAAAAGGTTGAGAAAGGCTATGCTAGATGTTTCACAAATATAGGATCATGTTTATATACTTAATTTGCATTTGAGTTGTGTCTGCATTGCTTTGGGTGCATTTGGCCTGGGTTTCTTTAGAGAAAGCACATCTCTTGGAAACACTTCAATGAAATCCACACTACAGCATTTAACCAAGTGCACTGAATGCAGCATTGTTCTGTTTAGGTGTGTTCAGCAGCTGACTACAGTCCTTGGTGAATTCTGTAGAAAAGAGCTCTTGGTTGTTTTTTAGTGTGGAAAGGATGTGTTCACACTCGCTATGCTACTGAGTTAAGTACTTTGTTGGCTTTATTAAACTGTACCAACACCCCATGGAACTGGCTTTATCAAATATGACCATTGGGATAGCTACATTTAATTTTGCCAACTGCATACAATTTGTTGCAGTGAAGACCCTGTGATGACTGGAGTGGGAATGTCTGTGTGCTTTTAAGAAGTTTGGATGTAAAAGAAGTTATATTTTTCTGTCTTCCAAACCACTTTAAATACTAATCTGAAAACTAAAAAAGCAAGCAAACTGATGAAATCTGTGATTTTATTGTGCTTTAGTAAACTATCATTTAGGTAAATAATAGTTGATCAAAACACACAAATTAAACTTGAAAAGCTGTAAACATGTCACATAAACTTTGGAGGCATTCTTTAGTCTTGAGACCACCAGCAGCAATGACAGATTTATGTATGCTTTGAGGTTTTACAAGGTACACCCATCAATATTAATTTGACACAACAGGTCATATGAAATAGAGGATCCTTAGAACAGTGAGTTCTGCCACTGCTACACAGACTGTCAAGATGGAGAAATATGAAAACTTGGGGCTGGTGGGAGAAGGTTCTTATGGCATGGTGATGAAGTGTCGGCACAAGGAAACTGGAAGGATTGTAGCTGTCAAGAAGTTCCTAGAAAGTGAAGATGACAAGATGGTTAAGAAAATAGCAATGAGAGAAATCAAATTACTGAAGGTAAGCCTGGATTTTCCATGTTTGTAGGATCGCATGCAGAGAGCAATGAGAATCTTCAGGAGTCCATCCATTCTTACTATTTTCCAATGTCAATGTATATAGTACTTACAATGCATACCTTGTCTTATTATGTAACATATTTCCTTCCTGCTTGTGTAATTTATTAAAAGATCATTATTGGTGATAGATCTTCATTCTAAACTCCATTGCAAAAGCAAGCCTGCTCACATGCAGTACTCTTGGTTCTGCTTAATAAACAACCAAGCAAAAACCCTGTGGACTGCTATGGCAGTAGTACCATCTCTGGCGCATACTGTAGAAAAATGGTTGGCTATATATTTAAGTGTAATTCATTCTGGGACAAGAGGTTCTGTGTAATAAAGACCTCAGGGAAGGCATTCTTTCCCTAAATCCATAAGAGTCCTGTAGAATACTATGGCAGTAGTATCAACTCTGGTACATGTACAGTTCTGTAGAAAAAAAAGGTTGGCTATATAATTAAGTATATTTCATTATGGGATACAAATTTGTAAACTGTACTTTTTTCAATACAAGTAGACTGAAGCAGCAAGAGATGAATGTCTAAAACGTTTTGTGATCAAATATTTATAGTTGCATATAATAAACTGGCTTTAATATATGTATAGCTAACTATCCTCTCTATTTAAATAGTGGATACCACCAATATTTGAAGTGACACTAAATATTTGTCAAAATATAATCCATATGCAACCCCTACATAATGGCACTGTAATCTATTTTTTTATGAAATAGTTTTTCTACTTCCTGGTAATGTCCTCTGTGAGCTCCTGATCCTCTCCTTTGCCCCTTCACTTTAATTTGTAAAAAGCATTGTAAGTCGCGTTTGCTCATGTACAGTACACTGCTCTATGCATTCTATGTGGTTGATTTACTAAAACTGGAGAGTGCAAAATCTGGGGCAATTCTGGCGCCGAGCACACACAAATATGTGGTTTCTCAGCGGCCGGGCCTTGGCACCAAGGGGTCGCACATTTGGGTGCATTAGCGCCGATAGTGCTGTACCAGCGGCTTACGAAAAGCTTCTGACTGTTTCTTACAATCGGGAGTTTTCTGATCATGTGACCGCTGTGACAGCCAATAACGGCAGTCACATGGTCACAAGCCCGGTCCCGATTCCCAGAATGCCAAACCCCTTAAAGGGCCAGGGGGAGTCAGCGCAAAGGGGTTAGGCTTTAACAAAAAAATAGAAGCTGACTGGTTTCTATGCAGTGTTGCACTAGAATTTGCACTCTCCAGTTTTAATCGACCCCTTTAAGTCCCTACTCCATCTCAGGAGTAAGCAAGAGATGGAGGTGATATTCCTACATACAGTGGGACCATGGAGAACAAATGTATCCATCCTATAGGTAGGTTTTTTAGGTAGTTTTACCTGCAACACGTGTCACCGAGAAAAGTGTTGTTCATCAATTGCTCACCCCACCTATGTATAATGCCTTGATTTTGGGAAGTTTGAGAAGTCCCCCAGAAGCTTGTCCATTTTCTTTGTCCAATCCTGTAGACCTCCTTGTTGGAAATCTCAACCAGAATATCTGAACCAGTGGAACTAATCCATCCGATACAGCACATTTTCAATATTCCCTTGTTTCTACCATTAGACTCTGACTCAGCTTCATCCCTCTTTATCCCAATACATGCATTTCTTTATCACAGACAGCAGGTGGATTCTTTATAGACTGCAGATTTAGGACTACATTGCTGTAAAAAAATATAGTACCTTATTTGTGCTGACACACGCAGTTGTAAATAAAAGATTTATTTTTCAGAAATTAATTTAGTAATGCCAAATAATTATCTTTTAATCTTTTTAATTAAACAGTTTATATGAACAGCTTGTGAGGCTTCTATAATACACTTATCAAAACACCAATTAGTAAGGAATGTTTTTACACATGTGGAGATTCATTGCAACATTTTACACACTGATCCTTGTCTTATTAAGCAGACATGCATCTGTACGTGACCGTTGCCTCCATTATATTATGCCTACAGCATGGGTCCGGAGCAGAATAAGCATGAATGAACCATGTTATGAAACTGAGCTACTTTTTTCTGGTCTAGTTCTATTCTGCTGTGACATCCTGAAGAGCAAAGACCACATAAAATAACAAACTTGCACATTTCTGTTTATGTTTTTCCAAAAAATAAGGGGTTATGTTATGTGTTCAACATAGATGTCAGTAGTTGTAATAATGGCCTATATTATAAAAGAATTATTAGGTAACAAGAAGGCTACACACCAATGATATCACTTCCCTTGAAACAAGCTCCAAGTTCCTGCTGCAGAAACCTTCCTGAGATTGGTTCCCCTTGGTGCACTTCACCCTTAATGGTTTAATCCTAGAAACAGGAACAATCTTGGGGAAGAGTGCTTTAAAACAGTATTTAATTAAGCCTCTTAAGCATCCTTAATTGCATCTTAAGGGCCTGTTCACACCAGGTCCGGTAAGACTATGTTGGGTAGTTAACTCAACACAGTCCCACCGCAAAACAAGGCAAAATGCCTGGTCTCCTACCTTGTTGCTGTGGTGTGCGCTGGATATAGTACTGCAAATGCTAAGCTGGACCAATGTATTTATGTAAAAATATCCGCACATGAAATTCTTTTTTAACCTCCCTGTCGGTATGATTATTTCAGATTTTTGGTGCTGAAAGCGGTACATTATTTTGTATGGAAATTTGGCATTTTATACTGTAGGCCTGTAATTCTTAGGAATAACTCACTTAAATCTGTCCAAACAAGAGTCTAGTAGACATCCCGGGTTTGATAAAGTTTGAAACAAGAAATCATAAATTATAATATAATAAATAACCATAAATAATTATCAATAATAACAATATAATAGTGATACAATTTATTCAATAATGTAATTAAATCAAAAACACTGAAATTTGCTCATTTGCAGAATTGTCGCTGTTGTCACTTTCAGTGTCTGATGATAAATTTCCCCAAAAATCAGTTTTTACTATCGCTGTTTACTATCTGGTCAAAAACCACTTTTGACGTAAAGGGACACTTTTTGGTTGCCATGGACATTCTCAAGTTTCCAGGCAGAAAGAATGACATAAATAATATAAAAGTGCATGCAGGGCACTGGGCAAACCACTAGGGACAAAGGGGATGTGAAATGATTTCATACAGTAATGTAATCTTACAGATTACAGTGCACTGTATGTTTACTGTGTGTTTCACTATTTGATATGGCCGCTGGTCTCCACCCCCGTGCGACGCTCTCAGGGAACGGAGCACACAGAGGCATCGGTCGGAAGACACAGCCTATGACATAGTGGGGGGACATGGCTGGATCCAGGGGACAAGGTGAGTAACGCTGCCTGGATCCAGCGATGCAATCCCGAGTCTGGCTCAGGGTTTACCACTCTTGGTACAGAAAATTCACCCCGAGCCACAATGGGGAATACTGCCAGGGGGGTTAAGTATCCAAAATACTTCTCTACTACTTAACAGGGAAAATTGGTCACCTTCTATAATGGGGCGACCATCATTGTCAATGACTTGAATTCTAAACAACTCCACAGTGGATCCACGTGTGTCACAAATTGAAATAATTATTATCATAAGGTTCAGTTATGGTGAAAAAAAATACCCTCAAAATATATCTGTACTTAAAAGAAACAAATACTGTAGCTGCTGACTTTTAATAAAAGGACATTTACATGTCTAGGGATCCAGCACTGTCTTTGCCCTGGCTGGTTCATTACCGGTCTTCGTATCACGGACACCGGCATGTTTACTGTTGGAGGCCGGCTATGACTCCTTGCAGCTTCACAGCAGGCTCCCACTGCACATGTGCGAGTCGCTCTGTTTCTTATGAATGGACCCACAGCCTCCTGGGACCTCTGACATGTCCCAAGAGGTTGCGGGCAGGGAGGGGGGTTTAGTTTCGCTGGGATCACCTAGGTGATTCCAGCGGAAGTGGGAGCAGGAATCTGTCAAAACTAGGTACTCGCTCTCTTAAAAAATACCTCAAAATGAGGATAAGGAGTGGGGAAGGAGGACATAAAGCAGAACTTACCCTTTTAGGTGCACTTACACTTTAAAGTAGAACTAAAGGCAATTTTTTTTTCAGTTTGGATAGGATTATGACTCCTGTCAGGTTTTTTTTGCCATCTGTGTCCCATTGGAAGGATTTTTCTTCACTTCCCATAGCCAAAACAGGAAGTGAGAGGAAATCAATCCAAAGTGAGAGAAACCTTATTGTTTTTCCCTTTTGTGTGGGAAAACCCTTGTCTTGTTAGGGTGAACACTTGATTCAGTTTGACTTTTTATTGTTATAATTGATACAGACATAGAGCTGTGAGGATTGATGGCTGTAACACATGTATAAATAATACTTTGTTTCCTATACTACAGATACTATGATAGATATTAACATATGTTAGTTTGATGCTTTCTTTATCTATCTTTTACCAACGATGAATTCAAAACATGCATGTTTGCATTGCACCTTATGGCTTGTACACACAATCAGAAAATCGTTCGAAAAATATTGCTTTCGAAGCTAACGTACGATAATCTGATCATTGGTGCACAACTTTCTAGAGCAGCTCGAAACAGTTCATCCGGTATTATCCGATGGGACAAGCACAAAAATTCTCTCGTACCATACCAGATTGTACTGTTTTCATTTAATCAGTACAGCCGTCGTTCGAAAATACAATACAATATATTACATCACTTCTAAATTTTTATTCTTTCGTACGAGAATTTTCGTAACTTTGGTAAACTCTTCATCTTTGATATGAGATTAGCATGAAAAAAAAACTAAAAATGGACGATCATTCATCCGATAATCTCTTTGTGTGTACCAGGCATAAGAGGCATATGAAACTAAATGTGTACTTTGGCAATTTTTATCTTCTCTGTAGGGTGCAATTAGTATTACTAGAAGTCACCTTTAAAAAAATGAAGGCATCCCTGGTTGACACCAGGGTCACCAGAACTAGTGTCCCCATTGGAAGATTTCCCCTCTATTCCCCAGAATTTAGGATTTTTTAACACTTACTTTCAGTGATAACAGTAAACTAGACAATCGGAACGGGGGAATCTACCTAACACTGCCCACTCCATCCAAAACTAAAAAAATGCTATTAGTCAAACCAGCTGCATCTGTCCCCCCGCCGGTTCTGCAGTGAGAACTGATCGATCAAACACCACTGATCGCTCAGTTCTCGCCCTCCACTCCGAGGAGAGAGCTGTGACTGTCAGTCAGCGGCTCTCTGCTCTCCCCTCTAGCACTCACTGGAACACTGGGCTGTGGAAGGGGCAGGAGGAGCTGGCTAAGGCTCTTAGCGGATCGTTGAGAGGCTGAGCCTGGTGCCGATCCAGGCTTCTGCGTGGGTTCTGACCATATGGTCGTGATCTTTTCAGAGCCTGAACTGGCTCTGTGGCGTCAGCTGACAACGGGTCACAGGAGTGCAGAACAAACTACTCCTGTGACCCTTAGGAGAAGTATGGGCAAAATAGTTTTGCCCATACTTTTCCTTTAAAAGGAAAGAAGTAAGTGTGAAACATTGTATGTATGCGGAGAAAGCATGTGACTGAATAATACCCAGGAAGCCAGCTCTTTTTGTGAATTTTGCTACAACAGCAATTTTGAGTTTGCCAGAAGAACCTGCACAGGCAAGATAACAATACAATATTTCCATCCTCCCCACTGCTCTGTTATTGTGTTGGCATAACAGAAGCAGAGAGACTATTAGACAGGCAAGATCACTCAGCAGTATTCACTTAGCACCTCTGGAAATGCTGTGTTGATGAGCTGGGATACTTTGTCTTACTAATTAATTACTTTCTCTTAGAAGGACGGTTGAAAAATGCAAACGTCTTATATTGATCAAACAGTTATTGTGATCCCTAATATATATTACAGAAACCAGACCTGTGACATACATAATGCAGTAAGACTTCAATTGTTGAATTCTGTGTATGTTATTTTTCTGTCATCATTACATTTTATTTATATAGGACAATTTGTCATGAGTGAAAACCAGGGTCTTTTATTCTTGACTTCCTTCTGAAAAAGCTAGTTGACTGGTTGTTTTGCTGATCCCTTGGTCACTATTGCTTTTGATGTATTGAAATTGTTTACTTTGATGTGTGCAATAGACACTGCAGCAAGTCAGACAGACCCTTTCTTCCCCAGTCTTATGCCCCTGGCCTGCCCCTTCCATTCATTTGCTTACAGTCCTTGCAATCCAATATTTGTTTAGTGTAGTCCATGGTCCACAGTGCTGCTCTGTCTGGTTATAGGGACTAGGCTACTGTCACTACTGCTGCCCCCACATATTAAGCTGTTAAGGACTTATGCAGCCACAGAGGAAGCTAAAGGAAAGCCCCATGCACTACCCGAGAGCAATGATGAAGCTGGACATTCTTTCACCTGGGGCAAAGACTCAGTTCTCAGGGGGCAGTGGTGCTTAGTGAGGGGGCAAGGGGGGCAGTGGTGCTCAGTGGGGGGGGGCAAGGGGGGCACTGGTG
>BLSH010389339.1:1127427-1150206 GCA_018402905.1 Glandirana rugosa
GGGGGAGTCAGGGGGTCTTGGTGCTTAGTGGGAGATAAGGAGGGCATTGGTGCTCAGTGGAGGCAGACAGGGGGTCCTAGTGCTTAGTGAGAACAAGAGGGGCATTGGTGCTTGCTGGTGGGAGATGAGGTGGGCTCGTTCTTAGTGGGGGCCAAGGGGGGCATTGGTGCTCAGTGGGGGAGATGGGAGTCCTGGTGCTTAGTGGGGGACAAGGGGGAAATGTGGTGCTCAGTGGGGGGAGTCAGGGGGTCTTGGTGCTTAGTGGGGGATAAGGAGGGCATTGGTGCTCAGTGGGGGGAGGTGGGGGTCCTGGTGCCTAGTGGGGGGAGTGCCTAGTCTGCTGATCTTTCTCCAGACACAGATGCAGTGACAGTTGATTCGACCACAGCTGCCACATGTGAACAAAGAGGTGGCAGCAAAAGAAGACTTCCTCTACTCACTTATCTGCCAGGCTCTGACTGATGACATCATCCATTGCAAAGCCCAGTAGAGGAAGGCAGTCATGGAAGTCTTCCTTAGCTGCAGGTCTTTGTTTAGTTAGCTGAGCTGTTACTGCACTGTCATCCCCGCCATCCCTCCAGACGTGTAGGCCACAGGAATAGTAATTCTGCTCTCACTACTCTTGTCAGTGGTGACACCTCTCTCAATGCGGCGCCCAGGGCACATGCCCCCCCCCCCCCAGCTTTGTCCCTGTTTAGGATCACAGAGAGAGAAAGATTAAATTGAGCTGCTTTGGACTGCGGAAAGGAAAGAGCCTACTGGGTACAACCATGATTTGTGGGAGATGTAGTCCCCAGACAGACTGAGCCTGTACAGACCGGCATGACCTTACCTCTCTGGAGAGGAAAAGGAAGGTCTGTTCCCAGGCTCGAGGCAGATTTGGTAAAGACATTGTGGGAGACAGGCTGCGCTGCAAGGTGTTAGCAGAATGTTGCGCCATTGCATCAGGGATGCTGAGAGGCAGAGTGGTGGACATCTGAGGTACATGAAAACACCACTGACCGATCATTGGGGGGAATGCCATTGTTGCTGACTGATGCTGCTACCTGATTGTTGGGGAGCACACCACTGTCACTGTCCAGTGCTGCCACCTGATAGTGGGAAGAACTACACTGCCACTGACTTTGCTATGCTGCCAAAGGAGAACAGAGTGAGAGGTTGTTGACCCTACTGCACTCCATTGAAGAGGAACAGTATTGTTTGCTTGGGACACATCGCAGGTGCCTATATCCAGGTTAGTAGGAACGTATCTTGAGCGCTCCAATAACTAGATCTGGGCCCCAATGTGCTAGCCAGCAGGGAAAGGGTTTAATACAGACTCACAGACTGTAATTGTAACATTGTCACTTATAGAATTTAGAAATTCTTTAGACTATCGGCTTACTGCCAACTGTTTATCCTACTTGCTACTGCTTATATATTTGATTGCCAATTGTATACCCTGTTACCTACAGTTTTTTTTTTATATTTGTTTGAGGGGTTGTTGCCATTTAAATTTTTCTGGTTGCTGCTAATATATATATATATATATATATATATATATCCATATCCCCAGACTCTAAAAACAGGGGAACCAAGAACACAGCGGCTCCTTCAGGGTAAAGTGCTACAGAAGGAATGCCCTTTCCTCGAGACTGACATCCGAGCTATATTTATATTTACATAACCCCTTCCAAGACACTATTTGCATCAGGACTCAGAAGAGTACTGAGGCAGGGTGCCATGATGTTTTCAGGAAGCTATGTATGGCATCCTTCTGGCCCCTGCCACCAGACATGATCTGCATGCATAGCACAGAAAAGCACAGAGACCTGTCATGATATCATCGGGTCTAAATTACGGTATTTTATGAAAACAAATTCAATTCAAAATGCCTTTAGCATGTATAAAGGATGGACCGGGAAGGCAAAATATGTGATTAAACTTTATGTTTAGCACAAGCAATAGCCAAATGATTAGCATTTGCAGCCAGACAGATCTGCACTGCCTCTCTAAAGAACATTTCTCAAACAACTGCAACAAGCCCAGTTTTAGGATTCTTCATAAAAAAACTATACTAGACACTCTTTGTAAAGGAACCAAATTGCATAACACTATTATAATTTTATTTTATATATATATATATATTGTGGGGGGTTAGCTCAATGGGGATCACCTTCCCTGGAAAAACGCAGGCCAAACGGCAGGTTTGCTTAAAATCTGGCTTGTAGCCAGGTTTATTTAAAAGGTTGCATATTGAAATCAAAATAAACCAAACAGAAAATAAATCCTCACCATCCAGGCACTAACTAAACCATACAGCTTTCCTAACTGACCGGTGTAGGGCTTCTCCCAGACACCCACAAAACATAGACCGCACAAACCTTTTGTCTCAGTCCATAAGCAAACTTCCCTGTGTCAGCTCTCTCAGGCTGATGGTTCCTGAGTTCCAGGCCAGAGCAAAACTTTACTCTGAACCTGGTTATTTAAACCACCTGATGGTGGATTCCAGTGGACCACAAAATCAACTCTGCCTGGGTGGCTGGTAAAACCTGGACCGGATTCCACCTTAGTCCACTCCAAATTAATGCATGCGAGGCAACACATAGCAACTATCGATCACCTCGTCTCACATAACGTCACATATCCCCCCTCTGCTCAAGCCCCTGCGGCTGAGCAACTGTCCCAACCAGACAGTAGACACGGGAAAGGGCATCTGCATTATTCTGGAGTTTCCCCACCCTATGCTCCACTGTGAACTTGAAAGCTTGCAGAGCGAGGAACCACCTTGTCACCCAACTGTTTTTCTCCTTATTATTACACATCCACTCAAGAGGGGCATGGTCAGTGGCCAATTTGAATGGTCTCCCCAATAGATAATATTTCAGTGCATCTAAGGCCCATTTAATGGCTAAACATTCCTTCTTAACAATGGCATCGTTTTTCTCATGTCTGCTGAGTTTTCTGCTAAGATAGACCACTGGGTACTCCTCCCCGTCTCTGACCTGGGACAGTACAGCACCCAGTCCCACATCAGAGGTGTCTGTCTGTACCACAAATTCCTTTGTGAAATCTGGGGTCACGAGCACAGGTTGTGCACAAAGGGCTTGCTTCAACATTTGAAATGCCTTCTCTGCCTCGGGATTCCACTTGATCATGGACCACGGACCCTCTCCCCTTTGTCAGATCTGTCAGTGGGGCTGCAATGGTGGCAAAATTGGAAATAAAACGCCTGTGATCCCATAGAATGCACAAACTTGTTTTTAATTTATAGGTTGGGGCCACTTCTGAACTGCCTCAATTTTATTGATTTGGGGTTTGATTAGCCCCCAAACAATAAAGTAGCCAAGGTATTTGGCCTCCTCCAAGCCTATGGCACACTTCCTGGGGCTGGCCCCAGGGAATCTACTACTGCCTGTACCCGGGGCAAATGGGATTCCCAATCTGGGCTGTGGATATCTACATCGTCCAAATAGGTGGCTGCGTATTGGCGATGTGGTCTTAAGAACTTATCCATCATTCTCTGGAACGAGGCAGGGGCACCATGCAAGCCAAAAGGCATCCGTTTATACTGGAAGGATCCCTCTGGGGTAGAAAACGCAGTTTTCTCTTTCGCTGACTCCCTTAGAGGTATCTGCCAATAACCTTTAGTCAGGTCTAACATAGTTATCTACCAGGCACTACCCAATCTGTCAACAAGCTTGTTGACGCGAGGCATTGGGTACACATCAAATTTGGACACGCTGTTTAACTTTCTGAAATCATTACAAAACCTTATCGTTCCATTTGGTTTTGGGACCAATACTATGGGATTGGACCATTCACTGTGGGACTCCTCTATCACGTCCAGCTCTAACATGTTCTTTACTTCGTTTGCAACTGTTTTGCGCCTGGCCTCAGGTATTCTATAAGGCTCTACGTTTACGCAAGCACCTGGTTCCGTAATTATGTCATGCTGTATAACTGTGGTCAGTCCGGCCAAGTGAGAGAAAAAGTCTCTATTCTTATTTACAAATTAATTAACGTCTTTTTGTTGGGCCACTGACAAGGTTTCAGTTATGGGTACTTGAGGAGTCATGGGGCCAGGTCCTTTTGGGGGGTTGGCCTTGCCAGTAAAATCTCTCTGTCCTTCCAAGGTTTCAAGAGATTAACGTGATATATTTGCTCGGTTTTCCTTTTCCCAGGCTGGTAAACTTTATAGTTTACCTCCCCTACTCTTTCCATGATTTCAAAGGGACCTTGCCACTTTGCTAGGAACTTACTCTCAACGGTGGGGACTAGTACTAGCACTCTATCACCAGGGTTGAAGGTCTTGTCACCCTGATTATAAACCTTTCTCTGGACCTCCTGGGCTTGCTCCATGTGTTCCCGCACAAGCGACATTACAGCAGCTATTCAATCTTGCATCAGTGAGATGTACTCAATAACGCTTCTATAAGGCGTGGTCGCTGTCTCCCACATTTCGTTTGCAAAATCTAGCAATCCCCTTTGATGTCTCCCATGCAGTAGTTCAAAAGGGGAGTAACTTGTAGATGCCCAAGGTACCTAACGCATGGCAAACATGAGGTATGGCAGCAAAAAATCCCAGTTTCTCCCATCTTTGCCCACTACCTTTTTTAACATGCTTTTGACGGTCTTGTTAAATCTCTCCACAAGACCATCAGTTTGTGGATGGTAGACAGAGGTACAGAGATGGGAGATTTTGAAGAACTTACACAATTCTTTAGTGACTCGGGACATAAATTGGGTGCCAATCTGTCAATAGTTCTTTTGGAATACCTACACGACTAAATACCTGGAAAAGCTTTTTGGCAATAATTTTAGGTATTACGCAAGGGAATGGCTTCAGGATATCGCGTGGCATAGTCCAGTATTACCAGTATGTGCTGTATGACCCTGGGCAGACTTTACTATTAGCCCCACCAGATCCCACTGAATGTGTCACCATGCCCCAAGGTGTATCAATCTTAACCATAGTAGTCTGGTAATAACGTGTGTCACCATGTATGCAAATAACCCCAATAGTGCTAGGGTGTAACTTTGAAGGATTTACACAATCACCTTTGATTAAGGTTACCACACTACCAGAATATAGCAGAGCTGTGACTGGCTTTCCATCAACTGAAATTACACACATTGCCTTTTCCATGCATTCCGGACATGTTGCAGTAAATGCTACCTGTGCAAAAAGAGACATGTGTTCTTTCAAGTAAGCATTATCACATTGCATAGGTTCATCATCTAGGGAACAGTTAGCAGCAATAAGACCAAACGTATGGCAGCGATAACATTTTATATGCTCTGTACCCAGTCCTCTAAATGGCCTCAGAGACCTTCCTGACCTATTTGGCCAGTTTCCAGGTCCTGAGCCCATAGTCTCATTATCTGTGGCAGCAGACTTGTAATTTCTTCCCACGCCCTTGACCCCTGGAACAGTCTTACTGGATCCTTCGGATGATTTTTCACTCCTAGAGACATTGGAGTGGGGCACGGATGAGTGCAACAAGACCTCGGCCGCAGTGTATCTCTCCACGAGGTCAACCAGCTGGTTTGCAGTCTTAGGGACCCCATGGCTGACCCACTTCCATGACCACAGGCTTCACAATCTTAGGGCCCGGCAAAGTTTTTGGCTGCAGCCATTTCTTGGTGAGGTGTATCAAATCAAACATTTGGGAGAGGGGTGGCTTGTCAGGACTGTATGACCAGCGATGCACCCATTGAGCCCAGACTGCAATGGTGACGCCCATGCGTGCAAGCATCTCGGCTTTCAGTGTCTCATAATCCTGGGCAGCCTTTGCTTCCAGGTCATAATAGGCATTTTGGGGTTCTCCTGTCAGAAAAGGCACTAGCAATTCTTCCCATTGCATTTTTTGCCATCATTCTCGAACAGCGACTCTCTCAAAAGTCGCTAGGTACGCTTCCACATCATCTGCAGGTGTCATCTTCTGCAGGAAATAGCTGGCACACACCATTTTCTGTTCCACTGGTAAAGGACTTGCAGATCCCTTCTTTAATTCCATCAGGGCCTCCACAAACTGGTGATTCATCTCCTGCTGGGCTGCGATGGCTTGGTGACTCGCCTCATGCTGCCTGCGATTTTCCTCCTGCTGCGCTGCAGTGGCTTGTGTGATCTGGCTATATGTTTCCTGCTGGGTTGCAGTAGACTGCAACAGGGCTTTTAATACATTCTCCATCTTCTACTTGCTCAGGAAGATGCCCGCTGAGTCCACCACGTGTGTAGGGTTAGCTCAATGGGGATCACCTTCCCTGGAAAAAGGCAGTCCAAGCGGCAGGTTTGCTTAAAATCTGACTTGTAGCCAGGTTTATTTAAAAGGGTGCATATTGAAATCAAAATAAACAAAACAGAAAATAAATCCTCGCCATCCAGGCACTAACTAAACCGCATAGCTTTCCTAACTGACTGGTGAAGGGCTTCTCCCAGACACCCACAAAACATAGACAGTGCAAACCTTTTGTCTTAGTCCATAAGCAAACTTCCCTGTGTCAGCTCTCTCACGCTGATGGTTCCTGAGTTCCTCTGAATCTGGTTATTTAAACCACCTGATGGTGGATTCCAGTGGACCACAGAATCCGGTCTGGAACCAACCCTGCCAAGGTGACTGGTAAAACACAGACCAGATTCCACCTTAGTCCACTCTAATTGAACGCATGCGAGGCGACACATAGCAACCATCAATCACCTCGCCTCGCATAACGTCACAATATATATATATTATAAAACAGTATCATTTTCTGTGACAGAAACAAAATTTTATGGTGTCCTCGTGCCTTGTCTGCCATCTCCAATTACAGTGATTTCAATTTTTGTGTTTGCATGTAGCCTTGCCTCCATCCTAGCAAGGTGTTGCTGAGGGTGTCTGATATGAGAAAAGTTCTCACACAATCTATTTTTAGATTATGCTGCTCTAAAAACAAGTGAATAATGATGATCTTCTGCATCGGCTTCACCTCTTTTCTTCACCAACCATGTTGCTAACTTATTACAGTGTTACAAACAGAATGTGCTACTGGATGCCTCATGATTTCATGACACAGAACTGAGAAAAGCAAATAATAAACTGTGTGTTATATGACCTACAGTTCTGCTACTCACAAAAGAAGCTGCTACTAAGACCTCTGCAATTATGAATTCCAACTCTCAGGGGCTAACTTTGGGGTCTTTTTTTCCTCCCCACCATTTAGCAAAGTCCTGGACCCACACACCACTTCCAAAGAGTAAAATCAACTTTATTGTTTAATACAGGCATTCTATGATTAGCCAGTAGGAGATAAACATGTTAGACAGGGGATCATGAATGTAATATCTATGATCTGTGTTTTTGAGTGGGCTGAACAATAAAGTTGATTTTAACTTTTAAGAGTGGTGCGCAGCTTATTAATATATAAATTAAAAATGTTGATCTAGGGCAGCCATTCTCGATTTTTTTTTTCAACATAGAGGAACCATTAAAATAACTTTCTGGTCTCAGGGAGCCCCAACTAAAAATTACTATATCTACAGCTCACAGTACATTAGCGTGATGTTCACTGGGAAGAATGCGCCTTACATTTAATGTCATTGGAAAATATACCCGCTTACACATAGTAGAAATACAAAACAACAGTCACTTCCAGCGCTGAAGAGATCTTTCATAGTTTTAAGGACATCAGTGTTCCAAACACCAGGAGGATGCTGCCCTCCTGAGATGGGGTGATCCGATAGAGACTACAAAACAGAACAAAAGGAAGGTGCCCACACCTAGTACATTACCAAACACATTTAATAGGTGTTTTAGAATGTTAAAATGCATACTCACAAATGTGGCAAGCGTGGCTCTGAGGAAGGTGATGTGCCCCCAAAACGTGTCAGCCTATACCCGTGTTGTGTCTGCACTGTTGATATTGTGCAATTTTATGGCTCCCTGTGGGTCACCACTCTTGTGCATATCTATTTTAATTTTCTAAAACACCTATTAAATGTGTTTGGTAATGCACTAGGTGTGCGCGCCTTGCTTTTGTTCTCTTTTGTAGCAGCTTACACATAGCTTAAAAGATAATTGTTGTCATCGGTTACTCACCTGAGACGTGGAAATTGCTCATTGCTCGAGGCTCAATGAACCCCTAGCAACCTCTGGATAAACCCTAGTTGAGAAAGGATGATCTATGGAGTATCGAAATGCTTATCTGGATCAGTAAGGAATTTTCCTGTTCAAGCTAATTGGACCATTTTTAACCATTTTTTGTGCCTTCTTATGGATAAACTGTGGTGTTTTTGGTTAAACCTGATGGATATTGATGACACGTAAGCAATTAAAAAACTCCAGTTTAAAAATTACATACATTAATATGTACCAGTATCCAACATGGTGTTGATCTAACTCCTGAAGGACTGTTCCAGCTGCCAGCATGCCCTATCTTTCTTTCAACCTTCTTATTTGTAGTAATAACAAATGTGGATTTGCAGCCTGTGGTATCAAAGGGTACCCCCCCCCTTCCCCCCAGAGTTCCCTATTAGGTTTGCAAAGTGTTCTGCTGTCGCCCCCCTCATTTCTCAACCAAAGCTTGATTAGAGAGGAAATAGAGTTTTTTTTTATTTTGGTTCTGGATCCTAAAACTTGAGATCTGCTTTAAAAACGGATCAACACAGCGCTAGCTCTTGGAAGGTAAATAATATTGAAACTAAAGGTATTACATTTATTTGTGGAACTTGTGAGAGCTTTTCTTGTGAACTGTTCCACACCCACCAACATAGTGAGCTGTTTAGAAGTCTAAAGGACCCCTAAAACAAACTCACTTAGCAGTGTCATTCACCAACTTCCTGCCCATAGGGGTGACATGCAAGTCCCCATTTGTCAGCATCCTAACCCTATCATATAAGATTCTAAGGAGCATAGAGCCTGGAGCCCATCAGACACCACTGCTTTGAGAGGGAATGTAAGATGGTAAGGGGCTCTCCACCTCATTGCTGTGGAAATACGAGCCTGCAAGCCTGGCAGCTGGGCTGGTGCTAACTGGAAAAGGGAGATCATTTTTTTTTTTACTTTTTTTACTTTGAACTGGGCCCAATGTCACTCATTGGAAAATACACAGTTGCTTTGTTTAGTAATTAGGGTTCTACTTTTAGTGTAAATGAAAAACAATTTTTTTCAATGATCAGAATGTTAGAAACTAAAAAAGCATATGCTAAAACAGGAAAGGGATGTGAGGAAACTTTATTCTGTACAGAATGCACTGTGAAAGCACTGATAGCTAAAAGCTGATAAATAAAAGAAAATATCAGAAAAACTATATGCTGTGATCTAGTAGAGGAGAATCTAGAGCAGTGGTTCTAAACTCCGGTCCTCGGGACCCACCAATAGGCCAGATTTTAAGTATTACCTTGGGGAGATGCAGACTAGAATACTGCAATCACTGAACAGCAAATGATATCACCTGTCATGTATTACAGTTATCCTGCAAACCTGGCTTGTTGGGGGGTCCCGAGGACCGGAGTTGAGAACCACTGATCTAGAGTAAAGATCTCTTGTTGCGAGAGACTCACCTTGATTCCTATGCTTCCATGACCCCAGTTGTGTACTTGCAATAATGGAAAGTGTGCTCAGTGGATGTGATGTATCTGCCTATGCAGAGTTCTGTTGGTAAGCTGCAATCCCACCATGTGTCCCCTCCACGTGGTCATTTGACATATTAAAGGGTCTAGAACAGGTGATCGGTTCTGTGTTCTGAGTTCTCTCAATCAGTGTAAGTACGAAGCAGGAAAATGAGGTGTTGGTAGGGGGGTGCCTAGCAATGGGGCAAATAGGTATCATTACAGAGGGGGCACTAATTTAATTGCAATAGGGGGCCTTATGTCACCACCCTACCCTGTCTACAGAAGCAGTTGCAGCATCTTGTTGTAGTGCTGTAGGCTACACTGTCACTTAGGCAATGGCCCTGAAGCCATTTATATCATATGCCAATCTTATTCAGTGTATAGATAGTTTGAAGTAAACCTGAAACAGAATTAATGCTTTTACATTCTTCCTGTAGGGTTAACGCTCAAAAGACTTTACTTAGCAAACAAGTTTTTCCAGTATGAAAAAGACAATTACAGAGCAATTTAACTAGAGATTATTACATCTTTTGTTGTTCTACGAGCAGAAGACAAAAGGCAGAAATAGTTACCATTGTTTACGCTTGTGTTTCCTATGTCAAAGCTTCTCAATTGGTATGCGTAGGTATTTTCCATTTTCTTCTACTTCTCCTCTTTTCAATTATTTTACAATTCCATTGCTCATTCATCATAGAAGTCATCAAAAAATTGCATTTCAATTTTACATACTTTTCAATATCCGTGCTGAATGTGTTTTATTTAAAACGTTATTTTTATTGACTGATCATTCAGAATATTTAAATTGTTCCTAAAGTATGCACATTTTTTTGTATGGTGTATCTTTTTCATTTTGCATAGAGAGGTGAAGGACTTTTATTGCTGTCTGGGGAAATTCATCTTCTCTATTTGTCCAAGTGACCATTACTTCCACACAGTTTGAGTTGTCACGAGAACAGGAAAAGTGAAGAAATCTTCCGAACAGGACACTTATTGCTGTTACAACTGGGATTTCCCTCAGTTTAGAGATCTGCAATCTCTTTCTTGTTAAACAAGCAAATTAAATATTAAATACCTTTCATTTTTATTATTTTAACCTTTATAATTATGTTCTTTCTAACAATATCTCCAATTAAACCAATAGATTTAAAAAATAATACTTTTAATTTTCTACAACTAAATAAAGCTACGCAAGATGAATGCAATAGGTAGTAGTCTAATTTAAAGTGGAACTTTAGTCAGAAAGTCATGCTAGATCATTTCAGAATGGCCCCTTTTGCAGGGATAGCTATGTAAAACATTTAAAATTAGTGCCTATACTGTTTAACCACTTGCCGACCGCCCGCCGCAGCATGACAGTGACAAAGTGGCTTGTTATCACAAACTGGCAGCGGCCGCGATAACTAGTATTGTGAGCGTGCTCACTGTGTTCCGGGGGGGGGGGGGCAGAGAGCGGGTAGGGTGGACTCGATCTCCGCTGGCTACCCGCGATGGCCCCCCCACAGTGAGAGAACGGAGGTCTGTGTATGTAAACACGGATCTCCGTTCAGGGGGAAGGGCTGTGATCACAGGCTTCCTGTATATGGAAGCCATGATCACTCCCCTCCCCCTGCCAGCCCAGCTCCCATACAGTTAGAACACGTCTAGGGAACACAGCTAACCCTTAGAGCGCCCCCTCCAAGTTAACCCCTTCACTGCCAATGACATTTACACAGTAATCAGTGCATTTTTATTGCACTGATCGTTGTATAAATGCCAATGGTCCCAAAAAAGTGCCAAAATGGTCTGACATGTCCGCTGCAATATCAGAGTACCGCTAAAAATCACAGATCGCCACCATTACTAGTAAAAAAAAACAAAAAACCCAGAAATGAATTCTCATCATTCGTAAATGCAGCAACTTTTGCGCAAAGCAAACAATAAACACCGATTGCAAAATTTTTTACCAAAAAATATGAGGAAGAATATAAATTGGGCAAAACTGATGAAAAGAATGTTTTTTTATATATTTTTTTGGATTAGTATTTTAGCAAAAAGTAAGAAAAATAGTTTATTTTGCAAAAATTGTTGCTCTTTTTTTGTTTATAGCGGCGATCAGAAATGATGCAGAGGTGATCAAATACCACCAAAAGAAAGCTTTATTTGTGGGAAAAAAGGGACACAAATTTTGTTTGGGTACAACGTCGCACGACCGTGCAATTGTCAGTTAAAGCGATGCAGTGCCGAATCGCAAAAAGTGCTCTGGTCCTGAAGGGTGAAATCCTTCCGAGGCTGAAGTGGTTAAAACCAAGTAATACACTGTCTCACCCTGCTCTGCACATGCTCAGTTGCTCTCCAATCTTGTAATTTTTTGGCATTGTGCTGAACACAAGAGGTTGATCTGTTGACAGCCTAATGATTTACTGCTGTTCAGGGGCTCTGGGCTTCAGCAAAATGGCAGCCTCCGGCAAGGGGAAACAGGAGCAATGCTGGAGGCAATGTACAGCACACACTAATTTTGCTTGCCGACAGAAACCTATAGCAGTTTCCTGCTAGAGGACAGCAGCTGTATATATATGTGATCCTACACTTCTGGGTAGGGGGCAAGTGGCAGAAAGCCGATGGTCACGTGTCGGGTACTCAAAGTCCGCTGGCACCCACCAATCGTCAGACCGAGAAACAAAACTGCGGTCAGCTTATGTAAACAAGGCAGATCACCGTTCTGACAGGTGGAAAGGGATAGAGTTAATAAATTCCATCTCTTCCCCTAGTAAAAGCAGCTCACACAGTTCACATAAACACTGGCTAGGCCCACAGTTAACCCTTTAATCACCCCTGATTTTAACCCCTTTCCAGCCAATGTCATTAATACAGTGATAGTGCATATTTTTAGCACTGATCACTGTATTAGTGTCACTAGTTCCCAAAAAGGGTCGAAAGTGTTAGTTAGTGTCAGAATGTCTGCCTCAATAGTCACTGAACATCGCCATTACTAGTAAAAAAAAAAATTAAAAATATCCCATAGTTTGCAGATGCTATAACTATTGCGTAAACCAAGGAATACAAGCTTTTTGGGATTTTTTTACCAAAAATTTGTAGCAGAATACATATTGGCCTAAATTTTTGAAGAAATTAGATTTTTTTTCAATGTTTCAATTTGATATGTATTATAGCAGAAAGTAAAAAAGTGTTTGTTTTTTTTCAAAATTGACGGTCTTTCTTTGTTTAACCACTTCAATACCAACAGTTCCCGCCCACACCAATTTTCAGCTTTCAGTGCTGTTGCGATTTGAATGAGAATTGCGCGATCGTGCGACGTTGTACCCAAACAACATTTTTATCATTTTGTTCCCACAAATAGAGCTTTCTTTTGTTGTTATTCGATCGCCTCTGCGTCATTTCTGATCACCGCTATAAACAAAAAAACACCGAAAATTTTGAAAAAAAAAACATTTTTCTTTGTTTCTGCCACAAAACTTTGTATAAAGTACATTTTCTCCTTCATTGATGGGCACTGATGTGGCTACACTGATGGGCACTGATGAGGCTACACTGATGGGCACTGATGAGGCAGCACAGATTGGCACTGATGAGGTGGCACTGATAAGGTTGCACTGATGATGGGGCACATATGCAGCACTGATGGGCGGCACTGACAAGCAACACTGACGGGCACTGATACATGGCACTGATATGCGGCACTGATGGACACTCATAGGCGGCACTGATAAGTGGCACTGGGCACTGATGGGGACTGATAGGTGGCACTTTTAGGTGGCACAGGTGGGCACATTTAGGTGGCACAGGTGGGCACAGGTGGGCACTTATAGGTGGCAGTGGTGGGCACTGGTGCAACAAAGAACTGTTAGGGATGGCACTGGCAGGCATCATACATGGGCACAGTGCCATCCCTACAGTGCACAATATTGCCCTTACCTGGTTGTCTAGTGGGGGCTCCCTGATGGTCCTGGGCGGCCTATGTGGTCCTTCCCTGGTGTTCCTGGACGGCCTCTTTGTGATGTCCGGGGGGGGCTCCCTGGTGGTCCTGGGCAGGCTCCCTGGTGGTCCAGTGGGGTGATCCTGAGGGTGGCTGCGCTGATAAATGTTCAGCGCAGCCCCCCCCCCTGTCAGGAGAGCAGCCGATCGGCTCTCCGCTGCTCAGGTCTGCAGACCTGAGCAGAGGAAAAGTCGATAAACGGCTCTTCCTATTTACACTGTGATCAGCCGTGATTGGTCACGGCTGATCACATGGTAAAAGGCTTCGGATGGAAGCCTTTTACCTCAATCGGTAATGCGGTGGGTCAGACTGACCCACGGCACCACCGATCACCGCGATGTGCGCCCCCAGGGGCGCGTGATCGCGGATTATCCTGAGGATGTCATTAGACGTCCAGTCAGGATAATGAACCACCCGCCCGGACGTCATTTGTCTATGCTCCCGGCGGGAAGTGGTTAAAGCGCAAACAATAAAAACTGCAGAGGTGATCAAATACCACCAAAAAAAAAAATCTATTTGTGGGAAAAAAAGGACATCAATTTTATTTCGGTACAGCGCCGCACGACCGCGCAGTTGTCAGTTAAGGTAACGCAGTGCCGTATCACAAAAAATGGCCTGGTCATGAAGGGGGGTAAATCTTCAGGAGTGGTTAATGTGACTACTGCTTGCTGTACCATGACTAGGATAAATGGGAACCCTCACAGACAACTCAATAGAGAGTTTATCGTGCCATTGTAATAGGATAATTATTTTCCACTTCAAAAAGCCCCTGGAACAGATGGGCTTTAAATATCTTGCAATTATTTTTTAAGCATACTTGTTAAAACCTTCAAATCTAAAGATAACCAGAACTCTTGCCAGCATCAGTCACTTAAAACACTTGTCTCCATAAACGTAATCTAATTGGGAGTTAGGGGACCATATTAATGTGCAAGCTTACAATTCATTTTATTAATAGTTATTAAGGCTAAAATATTGGCAACATTGCACACAGTAATTACTATAAATTTGATTCAATTTGCAATAAAAAATAACAGATAAAACTACACTTTTAATGACAGCACAAAAAGTATTTTTTTTTTTTTTAATGAATGCAAACATAAATGCCTGCAATTTTTGGAGTTCCACTTTAAAGAAAAACAAAAGAATATCTTTCTTCGCAATTTAAAAATTAAAGCTGAACTACAGGAAGATATTAAAAGACACAAATGAATGTAGTTCAGTATTAAATAATAAATCATTAAATGTCTTATTTAAATACATGTCATAAATCATTAAATGTATTTTTTTAATGGTTTGGAAAGACTAAAACAATTGCATAGTTGAAGCTTTCTCCAGAAGTCTAGAGGAGTATGACAACAATTTATGAATTCAATTAGGTCTCCATTTGAGAGATTTACCCTCATTTTAATGCTAGGACAGACAAACGGAGCCCCAGGGATCTGTAATACTTGCCAGGGGTTCTAACCATTCTCCACTCTGAATCAGTCTCTCCATTAGGGTCCCACCCCCCCATCCATTCGTCTGGCCCTTAATCTACATGCAGGGTGCTGGACGCATGGACTCCAATGGGGTTTACATGCAGTGCCATATATCATTAAATGTCTTTTTTAATGGTTTGGAAAGACTAAAAAAATTGCATAGTTGAAGCTTTCTCCAGAAGTCTAGAGGAGTATGACAACAATTTCTGAATTCAATTAGGTCTCCATTTGAGAGATTTACCCTCATTTTAATGCTAGGACAGACAAACAGAGCCCCAGGGATCTGTAATACTTGCCAGGGGTTCTAACCATTCTCCACTCTGAATCAGTCTCTCCATTAGGGTCCCACCCCCCCATCCATTCGTCTGGCCCTTAATCTACATGCAGGGTGCTGGACGCATGGACTCCAATGGGGTTTACATGCAGTGCCATAAATCATTAAATGTCTTTTTAATGGTTTGGAAAGACTAAAAAAATTGCATAGTTGAAGCTTTCTCCAGAAGTCTAGAGGAGTATGACAACAATTTCTGAATTCAATTAGGTCTCCATTTGAGAGATTTACCATCATTTTCTTGCTAGGACCGACCCATGGATTCCAATAGTTTTTTTTTTTTTGAAGCACGTGATTAGAGCCAGAGGCTCTAATAGGCTTCAAAAAGGGTGGGCTTCGGACGCAGAGCACTGTTGTTGGGTTATCGCCGCCATCCATCTCCCATGGGGGCGGGGGGTATTCGCCACTGGCCGTCTCGCGCACGCGAGGGGGGGTAGCTGTTAGTTTGTGCTGCCCCCCCCCCCTGGCCTTTTGAGCACCAGCCACCACTACTCTGAACTTGCCTGGACATTCATTCAAATAATTTTAAAGCATATCTAAAACAAAAATGTTGTATATTTCAGCTTAGCAGTCCATCTGTTTTGCACTTCATTAGTTCTGACGTTTCAGACTAAGACCATTTTCAGCAAGCATAGAAAATACCTGTTGATCTAGCCAGAAAGTGTCTGCAGTGTCACTTCCTGTGAGATAAAAAGGAAGCACAAAGAACCCTTTCTTTCTTGTGTCAACTACTAGTCTTATCAATCTACCAGGTAGTGGGGATCAACAAAAGCAGACAAAGTCCAACTTGTGAGCCAGCCATGAAAAAGCATGAGCATAAGGGAACATAAGAAGCATAGCAAGTATTTTAATGCAGGAAAATAAAAAAAATGCACTAAAACAAGAAACTATTGTAGGCGTTACATCTAAGGAGTAGTAAAGTGTAAAGCATTCATTTTTTATTCTTGGGTTTAGATCTGCATTTCTCAAGCAGGGCTTTGTGGAACCTTAGGGTTCCTCCAAAGGTTGCTAGGGGTTCCTTGAGCAATGGTCAATTTCTACCTCTCAGATAAATTCCAGATGATACCATTGATCTTTTTAGCTATCTGTAAGGGGGTAATGCCAATGACCACAAGTGTAAGGAGCATTCTTCCCATTGACCATCACACAAAGGTATCATAAGTTGTAGATTGTTCATTTTTAGCAGAGACCGGAGAATTATTTCAAGGGTTCCTCGGTGTTGAAAAGGTTGAGAAAGGCTGGTTTAGATACACGTTAAAGGTTATTTTTCTATGTGTTTTCCTGCTGCTTTCCTACAATGTTGGTCATTTTGCAACAGTCTAAAATTAACAGCTCCAAAGTGATATCTATCACTCAATATGATCTGTCTCATTAAAATACATTGAAAAGGGCTAAAAAGTGAATTTTATCAAAGATTATATATTTAATTGAGTTCCTCAGTAATGACTATTAGGAATTAAAAATCGTTCAATTCCCTGAATGTGTTACATTGTGAATATATAACTGGGTCTACTTTGCTACACATAATATATTAAAGCCACTCTAAAGGATATCATTATTTTACAAAAATAATTCATACAGATGAATTACTTAATGGCCCCGTAATCTGTTCTCCTTTTACCCCCTCACTTCCGTTTGTTTGGAACAAGCAGTTGGGGTTGCTACGATCCTCCATACAGTGGGATCATGGAGAACAAACGTAGCCACCATCTAACAGGAAGTCAGATCACATTATAGTGCTTAGTCTAATCCAGAGTTTCTCAACCAGGGTTCCTCCAGAGGTTGCTAGGGGTTCCTTGAGCAATGAGCACTTTCTGCTTCTCAAATAAGTTTCCACTGACATCATTGATCTTCTTAGCTATCTGTAAGGGGGTAATTCTTCCCAGTGTCCACAAGCATAAGGAGCATTCTTCCCATTGACCATCACACTAATGTATCACGAGTTGTAGATTTTCATTTTTAGCCAGGGTTCCCTGAGACCGTAAAGTTATTTTAAGGGTTCCTCTTTATTTAAAAGGTTGAGAAAGGCTGGTCTAATCCATTCTAGCATTATCCCTCTACCTTGCTGTTTGCTACAGGAGGCTCAGGGTGAAATGCAGTATTAGCTTGTCCAAATGACATTGGTTAAAAAAATATATAGCCTTTGTATTACTAAAACACAAAACTCCCTGCAGGAGACTAGAATATGTATGGCTTTATGCAATCAGCTACTAGACTGTCCTTTCTCTTTATTTTCAGCTATATGGATTCGAAAGAACACGCGTATATTATTTTTTGTTGCAATGGTATTTTATGTTTTATGTTTACCGACTATGAAAGTCAAGAACAACACTAGTCTATATAAAGGCTGCTACTAGGTTTTCCATTTATCTTTATTTTCAGGTAAATAGCTCCAAATGACCAGTTTTCTTTACAATATGTATGTAGTTTTTTTTTTTTTTTTGTACATAACTGGGATATTCTGTGTTTACCAAGCATGGTACTCAAGTACGGCGCTAGTCTTGTTATGTAATTGAAAATCAATCGTTTCTCTGGTTTCTGTTTCTTGCCCTTTGCTGCCTGGTTTATTTTCTCTGTTAAACATCTAGTGAATAACACCTTGGCAACAAGCTTGAAATACACTACATCAAGCATGACGACAGTGGCTGCGCTTGGATGAATCTGGCACAAGTATTCTCCAAACTATGTGGCTTATATTGCCTTCTGCTTTGTATCAATAGAGGGGCATAATGAAGTGCATTGTGGGTTAGACTACTTAAGCTAAATGTAATCCAGGATGACTGCAAGGTGGAATATGTGGCAATTCGAAATAAAAATAATCACTTAGAAGCTATATCTATATATCTGCAGGATGAAATGCTTGTCCTGGTGCTAAGTTCATGTTTGTCAATTGCCCTGGGTCAGGTTTGGAAATTGGACCTTATAAATGTCACAGATTCTGGACGTTGATCAGCTTTTCTTTTTTTTTTTTTTTAACAGAAAGTTAACTTTTCTTTTCATTTGTTTATTCATAGCCATAATACATTAACTTTACTTTCCATTCTTCAGTATTATTAGTTACTAGACTTTGTAAATTATTATTATTATACAGGATTTATAATGCGCCAACCAGAGGCGGCTCTAGGCTTTGTGAGGCCTTAGGCAAAACCTAGACGTGAGGCCCCACTCACCCCCATAATGGGAAAAATAATTCAAGCGAAAAAAAAAATAACTTTATAAATTGCATATATTAAATTAGCCTATTTTATATAATTGCATATATTATATTAGCTTTAAAGTGCTGGTGTCAGTACTCTCTATCTCAGCGCTGGTGTCAGTGTCAAATTAGGTGGTTGTGAGGCCCCTGTGAGTGTGAGGCCTTAGGCAACCGCCTAATTTGCCTAATTAGAGAGCCGCCTCTGGCGCCAACAGTTCACCCAGCGCTTTACAATGTAGAGGGGGACAGTACAATTACAACAAAATTCAATACAGAAGGAATAGGAGCACCCTGTTCATGAAGCTTACAATCTAAAGGGAGGGGGAGGTGGTACAAAAGGTAATAGCTGTGGGGGACAAAAGGCAATAGCTGCAGGGGGTGTAAATGTAGTGTAGAGCTGTTCCAATCTCTCCACTGACTTCTGTACAACCAGCCTGTGGGAAAATCCTCCCTCAATCAATGCTGTTGACTATAGTTGGTGGTGCTGATGAATGTATTCTGACAGTGGGGAAGTCCCCCCGCTGTCATCTGACAGTGGGGAAGTCCCCCCGCTGTCATCTGACAGTGGGGAAGTCCCCCCACTGTCAGAATGCAATAGCTCTGTGGAAGGGATTCTTCTATTCACCTTGAATGTGTGGATGGGGGAATCAATTAATTAAAAAATCATGCATGGGTTGCCTTACTTCTATGCCTTCAATCCGGAGATCTTCAAGCATTAAGTTCAGGAGTCCCCATGCTTTGGCTCCTAGCACGCCACTCTGTTCTCGGCTGGAATCATTTATTGGCTCCCAATCCCCTTATGACTACATTGACAAGTGGCTACATACAAAGTATAGTAGTGCAAGTGCTCCGACCCCTAAACTCTACACATCTGAATCTCTAGATTTGGGTCAAGAACTTAAGTACAATACACATCATTCCACTAAATTCATCCTGATCCACATATTTTTTCCTTCCTGAAGTTATTTTTTTTAATGTGATGTAATAAATTGTAAAAAAAGGAATATTGTGATTCGGGTTAACCAAATATGCCACAGTAAGATTGTAGGTTATGGCTGTCCATGAAAACATTGTGAATTACTAGCTCAGGAACATTGAGTCTGCAGTAAAGTCTTAACTACATGTTGACAACAATAGCTAGTAGTGCTGAGTGTTTAGTGGGAACTCATAAAAGTAGAAACATTGCATAGATGATTTGGTAAGGCCATTCTATTGCTTATGTTGTAAATGGCTTAAAGCCTTTGTTACCCCAACACTTTATATTCCTGATATGTGCCTACTGTACCATGTACTTGTATGAAAAAGTATCCTGTTCTCTTTGTTATGCTTCATTTATTTGAAATCCCTGGTGTTCCTGTTAGTCCCCTTGCTTTTCTATTAAAAACTGACCCCACTAAACAGGAGAGCACACCGTGGTCTGTTCTCTAGCTATGCTAGGAACTCAGCCTGCTCTCCTCCAATGATCAGACTTGTCCTGACACG
This sequence comes from Glandirana rugosa, assembly GCA_018402905.1. NCBI lineage: Eukaryota > Metazoa > Chordata > Amphibia > Anura > Ranidae > Glandirana > Glandirana rugosa. The sequence goes on from BLSH010389339.1 coordinate 1,147,462, forward strand.
TTCCCGATGCGCTGCCTTTCACTGGGAAGCTCAGTGTGCTGCTGTTTCTCCTCCCCCCAGCTCTTATGCAGCTGAGAACAGAGGGAATGTAATCACGTATAAAAATGGGAAAAAGGTATTTATAACATTTGTTTTTTTCATATCTATACAAAAATGTTTTGCCTTTCATTTCTATTTTAAACTGAGTGGGTTGTTTTACAAGGTAATTGTTTCCAATCACTTTAAGCTCTATTGTAAGCCTCATGGTTATAAAGTGTTAATGTGAGATATACTGGAATGATCTGTTAAAAGTGGCTGAAAATGAAGCCTTTGGCAATAGTCAGGAAATAATGTGTACACTGGAGTTTATATGAACACCTCCTGTAAAAATGGGATCTATGCATAACTGAAGCTATTAAAAGACTTTATCTTGCTATAACATGTACAATCCAAGTATCATGTTTTAATAGTGACAAAATATTAATATGTCTTGCTAACTTGGCAAAAGTATTTTTGTACAGGTCTTCCAATAAATCTCACTGTCTCTCTGCTTTTCAGTGGTCTGCACAATTCACAGGAATAGGTTTTTAGATATCACTAGCGATATGATTCGGTTTACTGTTGTAAGCCCTCCTATTTTTATATGGATATATGCCAAATGGATTACACTATTTTACTTCTGGGATTTATATAACACCTGTATATTGATGTAATGTTTCCTTTTTCATTAATGGATCCGATCATGTCATTACAGTAGTCATACCCTCCAACTTAAAGGGTAAGTGCCCCCAGTGAGTTCATCTAGCCACCCACCCTCCTCCTCCTCAGCCGCATACTTAGCTATTTCTGATACCCAATCCAGCCTCACCTAGTTGCAAAGTATTTTTCTGGCCAGCCTCTCCTCTTATTCCATCTGCTTGCAAGTACATGAACATCAGGAAGATGCCAACCCCCATCCCCCCATCCCTTGCCCAGGTAGACACTGAGGCAGGGAGGGTGCACAACAACTCTACAACAAAGCATGGAGCTTTGGGGATGCCTAGTTGAGCTCATGGTGGTAGGGACAAAATGATATGGAATCTTTGTTTGAAATTTACCCAACCCTTTAAATTCACTTTCATGAAAATGTTTAATAAAACATAAGCATATAAAAAACTTTTTATTAAGTACCCCAAACTTTTTGTAACCTGTATCACTGCACTATAGTAGATTATGTGATATGCAACAAGCCCTATCATGCCAAAAGCCTGTTTTTCCATCATTATTCAGTGGCAAAAATGAATACTGGTGCTTTATATTATAGTATTTTAGAGGCAAACTGTTTGTAAAAGTCAATACTTAAAACCCGGTAGTGCATACATTTAAGCAAATAGCTGTAGACTTTGCTTGCCTTTGTTTCTGCTGTAGGTCACAAAGCCAGATTTTATGCATGTTAACTGGTGATTTTTATTTTCACGGCAGTTCTTATTTCAGTAACTACATATTTAATACCTGTTGTAATAAAAATGAAAATATGTTAAATATAATTAAAATAATGAATTGAGCCCCGCAGACAAGAACCGAATGTCGTAAGATATCGGCCGGTTCGAAAAAACAAATGGCCGACATTCAGCCCAAGTGTATGCCACCCTGTCCAACAGAATCCGGCCATTTGGCTGGCTTCTGTCGGATGGGCATGCTGGAAAACCAGCAGCCGACCGACTCCCAATCAGTACTCTCAGCCAATGGCAGAGAGCATTGATCGGAGTGTTCTGGCGAGGGGGGCGTTTACCTGTCAGAACACAACAGATCAGCAGGGAAGATCACTGTTCTAACTTCGCATAGTTAATACAGCGGCTCCGACTGGAGCTGACAGTTTTTTTATGTTCAACCCGCTGGGTTGAACGAAAAAAAAAAAGTTCATAGTGTGTACTAGTTATAAGACTTTCCCAATGTATTGAAGCAGTCAGTTCACAAGCACAACGCATGGCACTTAAGACTACTAGCAGTTTTATTTATAAACAAGTTCCATGGAGATGGCGGAAAATCCTCTTGTTCAGTGTCAGAGTGCACGTAGAATTTCACTTTAGGGCTGGATGACTGAGAAGATGCCAGAAATGCCAGTTATCTGATACCAGGCAGAGTGACAAAATGAGCAAACTGCCAGCATCCTGCCTGATGAAAGTGTGACCTACACTTGAACTAGTTGAGCGTGTTCCTTACTGCTTTGTTATTTTTCTATAGATTGTGAAAATCATGGTAACTGTACTGTCAAATGAATCTGCAATGGCAATTCCAATAAAATATACAGTATCTCACAAAAGTGAGTACACCCATTGTAAATATTTTATTCTATCTTTTCATGTGACAACACTGAAGAAATGACACTTTGCTACAATGTAATGTAGTGAGTGTACAGCTTGTATAACAGTGTAAATTTGCTGTTCCCCGAAAGTTTGTCCTGAAACATTGTATGTTAGTGCAAATAAAAAAAGTATCACGGACAGTACTCAATTTTCTCTGGCACTATTTCACTAATATGGCTACAATCACCTCAAGCTGTTCCCTCAAAATAACTCAACACACAGCCATTAATGTCTAAGCCACTGGCAACAAAAGTGAGTACACCCCTAAGTGAAAATGTCCAAATTGGGCCCAATTAGCCATTTTCCCTCTCGGTATCATGTGACTCGTTAGTATTACAAGGTCTCAGATGTGAATGGGGAGCAGGTGTGTTAAATTTGGTGTTATTGCGCTCACTCTCTCATACTGGTTACTGGAAGTTCA
>BLSH010389339.1:1150216-1165149 GCA_018402905.1 Glandirana rugosa
CAATGGCAATTCCAATAAAATATACAGTATCTCACAAAAGTGAGTACACCCATTGTAAATATTTTATTCTATCTTTTCATGTGACAACACTGAAGAAATGACACTTTGCTACAATGTAATGTAGTGAGTGTACAGCTTGTATAACAGTGTAAATTTGCTGTTCCCCGAAAGTTTGTCCTGAAACATTGTATGTTAGTGCAAATAAAAAAAGTATCACGGACAGTACTCAATTTTCTCTGGCACTATTTCACTAATATGGCTACAATCACCTCAAGCTGTTCCCTCAAAATAACTCAACACACAGCCATTAATGTCTAAGCCACTGGCAACAAAAGTGAGTACACCCCTAAGTGAAAATGTCCAAATTGGGCCCAATTAGCCATTTTCCCTCCCTGGTGTCATGGGACTTGTTAGTGCTACAAGGTCTCAGGTGTGAATGGGGAGCAGGTGCGTTCAATTTTGTGTTATGCCTCTCACTCTCTCATACTGGTCACTGGAAGCTCAACATGACACCTCATGGCAAAGAACTCTCTGAGCATCTGAAAAAAAGAATTGTTGCTCTACATGAAGATGGCCTAGGCTATAAGAAGATTGCCAAGACACTGAAACTGAGCTGCAGCACGGTGGCCAGGACCATACAGCGGTTTAACAGGACAGGTTCCACTCAGAATAGGCCTCGCCATGGTCGACCAAATAAGTTGAGTGCACGTGCTCAGCATCATATCCAGAGGTTAGGAAATAGACATATGAGTGCTGCCAGCATTATTGTAGAGGTTGAAGGGGTGGGGGGGTCAGGCTGTCAGTGCTCAGACCATACGCCGCACACTGCATCAAATTGGTCTGCATGGCTGTCATCCCAGAAGGAAGCCGCTTTTAAAGATGATGCACAAGAAAGCCAGCAAACAGTTTGCTGAAGACAAGCAGGCTAAGGAATACTGGGACCATGTTCTGTGGTCTGATGAGACCAAGATAAACATATTTGGTTCAGATGGTGTGAAGCGTGTGTGGTAACAACCAGGTGAGGAGTACAAAGACAAGTGTGTCTTGCCTACAGTCAAACATGGTGGTGGGAGTGTCATGGTCTGGGGCTGCATAGGGAGCTACAGTCCATTGATGGACCAATGAATGCCAACATGTACTGTGACATACTGAAGCAGAGAATGATCCCCTCCCTTTGGAGACTGGGCCGCAGGGCAGTATTCCAACATAAAAACCCCAAACACACCTCCAAGATGACCACTGCCTTGCTAAAGAAGCTGAGGGTGAAGGTGATGGACTGGCCAAGAATGTCTCCATACCTAAACCCTATTAAGCATCTGTGGGGCATGCTCAAAGGGAAGGTGGAGGAGCGTAAAAGCCATCTCTTACATCCACCAGCTCTGTGATGTCACCATGGAGGAGTGGAAGAGGACTCTGGTGGCAACATGTGAAGCTCTGGTGAACTCCATGCCCAAAAGGGTTAAGGCAGTGCTGGAAAATAATGGTGGTCACACAAAATATTGGCACTTTGGGCCCAATTTGGACATTTTCACTTAGGGGTGTACTCAATTTTGTTGCCAGCAGTTTTGACATCAATGGCTGTGTGTTTAGTTATTTTGAGGGGACAGCAAATGTACACTGTTATACAAGCTGTACACTCACTACTTTACATTGTAACAAAGTGTCATTTCTTCACTGTTGTCACATGAAAGGATATAATACAATATTTACAAAAAAGTGAGGGGTGTACTCACTTTTGTGAGATACTATATATATATTACAAAAGAAATTAATCTTTTTTTTTTGGGGGGGGGGGGGGTACACTGCACAACATTTTTTTTTTCTACACCTTTATCCCTTCTCATTGTTTAAATTCATCTGTCAATCAGGATTTCTGGCTGATAGCTGAATGTGTCAGATGGAGATGAATCACTGGTTGTTGGGGTGGGTTCTGGTGACCTAACAACCAGGAGGGAGCTGTCACATTTAGCAGTGATAATAATGCTACTGTTAGGCTGGCCATACATTTGACAACCTTCTTGTACAACTGTCCTTTAGATTTACCAAAACCATGTAATAAGAGCTCAAACCAAAACACTTTCAATTTGTATGCAATCAGATAGGCCCTTGCACTACTTAGCTGAAGGTAAATCTAAATAAATTTGAATAAGAAAATTGTATGGTGTATGGCCAGCTTTACTTCACTTAACTCTGCAGCTGAAGATTTGTTCAGCTGAACACTCATTCGTTTAACTGTTTGCACAAGATTCTCCATAGACAGCACATATTTCATTATTTCCCCTGCTGGTCAAATATTCTTAGCCTATAGTTGAACTATTTTCTCTAATGATGAATGTTAACTTTGATGGTGGTATTTTTCTTTTCTTATCACAGAATGCAATGTAACTTGCATGAAAAGAAGAATTACAGATATTCATCAAGCCTAAGGGTCACATTAACTAACTAAAAAATAACATTAAGTGAAGAATGTATATGTAATGTTGTATTATATATTTTATTTACAAGTACAGGAGAAAAACAGAATGAGAAAAACTGGTATAATGTGTAAATTGTGACACGAAAGTTATTGATGTTCATAGACATGACATTTATTTGATTTGGATGTTTTCACAACTATATTTTTCCTATGGGTCTTGTAGACACCCACTAGATGATGACTCTGGAACAACCTTTCTCAACTTTATTTTAACACAGAGGAACCCTTGAAATAACTTCCAGGCCTCAGGGAACCCTGTTAATAATTACTATATCTACAGATCATGGTGGGGGGCGTGGCCTGAAGCTGCATGGAGTAAGATGCGATTGAGCAGAGCTCCATCAGCAGTGTCATTTATCTTTTATCCAGCTACCTATCCTGTGATCCTATTCACCCGGAAAACACTCACAAAACTTTTGCTAACAGCAGAGCCATGTCTCCCCCTCGCAAAACGGGGGATGCAGTCGCGAAACTGGACAAATACCGCCTTCAAGACTAGGACTCACAGGGAGAAAATGGCGGGTCCTCTTTCTCTGAGCTGGAACTGCTTGCTGCAGATACCAACAAAGTGCTGGAGGCAATCTCTACCTGCCAGATGACATTAACATCTAAAAATGAGGAAGTCAAGGTTGACATCTCCTTGATCCGCCAGGATCTTCACAAGCTGTGGGACCGGGTATCTGATACGGAACACCACCACGGGGAGGATGCCATTCCTCCTCTACAGGCCTCTGACCAAACGAGCTGACATATTGCTCAACTGCAATCGAAACAAGACAACCTGGAGAATCAGTTGTGCTACAACAATCTGTACTTCACAGGTCTCCCAGAGGGCTTGGAAGGGGCTAATTCTGCCACTTTTCTGGAAGATCTACTTATCACCACATATGACAGAGAGGTCTTCTCGCAATCCTTTTTAGTACTGGCCAAAGCACCGCCATAAGGTATTCCTCCACGGGTCTTTTTTGCTAAGTTCCCTAACTAAGAAGACTGTGATTTTATTCTCTGCCTGTCCTGAGAAAAGGGTAAAATACCCTGTTATAACACTCAAAGTCTCGCATTTCCCGATTTCTCTGCGGAGGTTCAGTGGCAAAGTAACTGTTTCACAGAAGTCAAATGACGTCTCCGAGTTCACCACCTCAAGTATGCAATGTTATTCCCAGCCCGCCTCCATGTTGTTGGGGAAGATCGAGTCCACTTTTTTTAGGAACCAGAGGTAGCTACTGCATGGTTGGATCGGATATACCCTATCTGAGTTGTGAGTACTTTGTGGATCTTTGCCCCTTTCATTTTCCCCTTGTACAAAGGAAAGCTGCCTTTGACGTTCGGGTGATGTTAGTTCTTCATCTGCCTCCAGTAAGACATAGTGCTTATTTAAAGTTTGTTAACATTTAGTTATCAAGCCAAAAGAAAATGGTTCTCTTCAGGAAGCCTATGCTGCTCTTGTTACAAGTTCTGAAGTTTTCTACCAGGATGCAACTGCTATTTCTGATACACTTACATCTCGCTATATCGCTGTTGATGGGGCTGGGAGGTGTTTGGTGGTCGGATTTGTGCCATCTTTGCTGAGCACTGACAGTGAGCCACCTGTGTCCCTTTACATCCACTGCCCTTCAGCTCATTTTTGCTCCCCCCCCCCCCAATGAACTACTACAGACAAAGAGGATTTTTCTTCAAGTATGCTGCCCCAGCTAGTGCTCTGTTGTCATCTCCTACTTCAGGCATCATGCTGGCATCTGTTTATGGTTGTTCTGTTTACTACACAGTGTGTAGAGCCAGGTGGGTTAGGGTGACATTTATTTATGTGCAACATAGCTCTTCGAGCCATGATGATGCACACAGTTGTTATAATGACCCATAAGGTTTTATGTTAGATATATGTTGAATACACCTGGGCATTCCATCTCCACCATGCCCACATATTTTCCAAAATCCCCTCCATGGTCCCTTTGAAATTTATAGCCTGGAATGTCCATGGTCTCAGAGATAAACTAAAACGCACTGCTGTTCTGTCAGTTTTGAAAGGTCAACATGCAGATGTCATAGTGTTGGTGGAAACTCATGTTGTTGACTCTTTGCAGCATGCGTTGAAAGGACCCTGGGTTGGGTGGGCATTCCACGCCACTCATACTACCTACTTCAGGTGTGTATTCAGACTCATTGCCAAATCAGTCCCCTTTGAAAAAGGATCTGTGGAGCTGGATCCCCAGAATAGATATATTTTCTCACCAGCCAATATTTCTGGTAACCTGCTTTTGATTTTAGCCTGGTATGTACCTCCCCCTTACAATTCTACTATTTTAAACAAGGGCTTTTCCTTTATGTCCTGACACTCATCTGTACTTGCTATTTGGCTGGGCGATTTTAAAATGGTAGCCACCCCTAACCTGGTTAGAATGGGCCAGGAACCAAGAGCACCACAGCCAGATCAGGCAACCAGGTTTAGTCGCCTCCTGGCGGACTTTGCACTCATAAACACATGGCGACACCTTTATCCCAGACAGAAGACCTACTCCTGTTTCTCTACTCCTCACTCCACTATGTCTTGGATTGATTTTATTTTGCTCTCCCAACAATTAAGCCCTAGACTACAGGCGGCTGGTTTTAGTTCCCGTCTATTGTCAGACCATGCCCCATACTAGGTCACCCTAACACCCTTTACTAATACTGGAGGTTGAATCCATTTTGGCTGTCTATATTACCTGATACTGATAAATTGAACAGATCATGGTACATTAGTATAGTGGTCAGTCAGAAAAATGTTCCTTACATTGGTGGTCAGTGGGAAGAATTTTCCTTAGATTGAAAATCAGTGGGAAGAATGTTGCCCTTACGGGTAGATAAACAAGAGTCATTGAGAAGCAAGTGTGTGCTGGAGAAAGAGAAGGAGTGTATAGATAGGAGGTTTAATTTACTGGGCATCCCATGACATCCCAAATCACTATCCAAGTTTAACCCCCTAATAAAACAACAATACAAGGTACTGTCCTGTTCTTTGTGACTCTGGATGAGAGGAAACAGTGTGACTGAGGGCAGAGTGACAGGTGAACCACTACATCCAGCAGCCCCTACGGGGGGTACTGCTACAGTAGTTACACTAAATACACTTTATAGACCATCCCATCTATTTGAATATCACTTCTTGGGAAAGATTTATAGCATAATTAACATGTGATAGCAAAATATTTAACAAATTTGCATTCTATTCTCAATTAATCTGAATTATTTTTTTCTTTTCTGCTCAGCAATTGCGCCATGAAAACCTAGTAAACCTATTAGAAGTTTGCAAGAAAAAGAAACGCTGGTATTTAGTCTTTGAATTTGTGGATCGGACAGTGCTTGATGACCTTGAACAGTTTCCCAGCGGATTGGATTTCAACAGAGTACGAAAGTATTTGTTTCAGATTATCAGAGGAATTGGATTTTGCCACAGTCACAATGTGAGTAGCACAGCCAGCAAGTAACCTTTATTAATGTGTTACACATTGTTTCCACTTCAGTGTACCTTATAATACCTAATTTGAAGACTAACAAAAGCCTAGATTAACATTTACCTGTCATAAGGTAAAAACAGGTTAACACCACATTATGTGTAGAAGATACGGTAGTAGTGATGACTAAAAGGATTAGCAGGATTGGACCTGAGTGTAAATCCATACTTGGCCATTTTTCTGTAGGGAAAGTGTCCTACCCAGATGCTTTCCACTGCACTAAGCAACGCTGTCATATGCAAATATGCAGTCCAAGATTGCTGGTCATACAGCTACTGTATATGGAACCAAAAAGGTGGTTAATAATGGAATGCTGGAGTTCCCCTTTAGGGTGCAATACACTAAGTTAATGGCATGCAGGTCTTGGATAGTTTCCAAAGGCCTGTGTGCAACTAGTCCAATGAGTACATAAATGTAAAACCTCTGCTTAAAGCGGAGTTCCACCCAAAAGTAGAACTTCCGCTTTAAGGGAAGCTGACCCCCTGACATGCCACAATTGTCATGTCATTTTTTTTGGGGGTGGGGGGGCCCAGAGACCCTGTTTTCACAGGGTCTCCAGTCCCACTTCCTCCTCTGGCGCTGCGGAGCCAGAAGGAAGTTCACCTTCCTCCCCTCCCACCCGGCTATCTTCTGGGACACGTCACCGGTCCCAGAAGATACACCAGCCATTCACAGTGTGGGGCACGACTCACGCATGAACAGAGCTAAGGCCGGGTGCCCTCACTTGTGATGCCAGCGCCACCGAGGGGAGGGGGAGAAGAGCGAACCTTCAGGCGGCGCATTGCTGGAGCATGGGACAGGTGAGTGTCCGATTGTTAACAGTCAGCAGCTACACTTTTTGTAGCTGCTGACTTTTAACTGCGTGGAACTCCGCTTTAAGGTAAACCTGATTTAAAGGAAACCTGTATAAGGCCCGGTTCACACTGGCGTTCTGACTTTATGAGCACATGTTGCATGACTTGTATAAATCAATGATTTCCTATGAGAGCCGCCTTAGCTGGTCCAACTTGTGCTGGTCCGACATTGGAAAAGGTTCCTGCACTACTTTGGTCAGATTTGGTCCAATTTCAGCCCATTTAATATCACTGATTTAATATCACTGAAGTTGTATCCAAGTTGGATCAGCATCTTAACTGATCCAACTTGTGACATGTGACGTGTTCAGAGGCAATGTTAGCATTGCAAAATGTATTGAAAAAAAAAACCTTAAAAAAACAAAACAAAAACATAAAGAAGGAAAAACAAAATAAAAAACTACATTTATACCAGACCCAAGTTGTACTCATCTCTAGTCCGATTCTGTTAATTAACCTCTCTGGCGGTATGATTATACCAGATTTTTGCTACTCAAAGCGGTACATTTTTTAGCATAGAAATTTGGCGTTTTATATTGTAGGCCTGTAATTCTTAGGAATAACTCACTTAAGACAAGAGTCTAGTAGATATCCTGGGTATGATAAAGTTTAAAATAGCAAAATCATAAATTATAATATATATGAAAAAAAAAATATATATATAATATCATAAATAACTATAAATAATTATCAAAAATAATAATATAATAATAAAAACATGTATTCAATAATGTAATCTAGTCAAAAAAAAAAAATTGTCGCTGTCGTCACTTTCAGTGTCTGATGATACATTTCCCCAAAAATCAGTATCACTCAATCCTGCAAGTGATTCTTATTTACTATCGCTGTTTTCTAGCCGATCAAAAAATGCTTTTTACGTAAAGGGATGCTTTTTTATGCCATGGACGTTCTCAAGTTTCCAGGCGGAAAGAATGGCATATATAATATAAAAGTGCATGCAGGGCACTGGACAAAGCACTAGGGACAAAAGGGATATGAAATGATTTGATACAGTAATGTAATCTTACAGATTACAGTGTACTATATGTGATATGTGTGTATCACTTTTTGAATTTCCCACCAGGCTCCGCCCCTGTGTGGCGCAACGCTCACAGGAAATGGAGCCTGGCATCACACAGGCATCGGGCGGAGGACACAGCCCGCAGACACAACGAGGGGACATCGCTGTATTCAGGGGACAAGGTAAGTAACCCAGCCTTGGATCCAGCGATGCAATCCCAAGTGTGGCTCTGGGTTACCGCTGTTTGCAGTGAAAATTCACCCCGAGCCACACTCGGGAATACCGTCAAGGAGGTTAATGTCTGACCAATGTCTGACCGATGTTGCAGGGCAAAGTTGGATCGGCAGTCATGGAACTTTAATGTTGGAGCAGTGTGAACAAAGTAAAGTGCAATAAAAAAGGCACCACAGGGTGTCTTTTCCTATGTTGGCAACACCACACACCTCCCAATCTACTGCTGGAGAAACCCCTACACAAATACAGTGTTTTGGTAAACCCATTCTCTCCAGGCAATGTTTGGGCTTCCAGATTAGCTTCACTTAGATAGTAATCTCTGAATTGTGGGAGACTATATATGTATGCCCAAAACTGTACTATTTTTTCAAGGGCTTTAGCAGTGCATCAGAGAGGCAGGGGTGGCTTTAACGAAGAAGGGGCAGATACTGGCATCTGTAGTATTGTGCTAGTCACAGTTTGCTATATACAACTTTGATACAAATTAACTTTAATTAAGGCGCATCTATATAGTAACAGAAGAGTATTCAGCTCCTGCACACCTGTTGTAATGAAAAGCTTAGCCTGTGTCTCACTGATGTTTAGATTTATTTGCAGACTGGGACAAAATTGGGGAAATACAGTTATTTATTATATGTAGCCACTCATTAATTTCTTCTCTGGTTGTGCTACTAATACTAGATTTCAAAGCCTGGTGGCACAGCATATAAAACTATAAAGTGCAGTATCCTAATAAATTAAGCTTCCTTATTCCTTTAGTTAATGTTATTATTACTTATTTGAATAAATTAGGATGAGCGCAGTGGACTGTGCACTTGAATGTTCACATACATTTCTTTTTTTCGAGTCACATACACTGTATTATTGGTTTAACCAGTCTGTTTCCATGGTACATCTATTGTCATGAACAGGCTTGTGTATTTGGTTGGAGGGGAGTTGTTAATCACTGAGAATTAAAATGTGCATATTACCCAGTGGTCATTAAATATCTAACAATGGGTTTATAATGATCAATCTGCAGCAAACACAGCCACTTGTAGTGACTGATAATTTAAACTTACAATAGGTTTATACAGTGCTATTATTTTAAAAACCCCATGCCCTCCTGGACGGAGATGTATGTATTCATTCTAGAAAGGCTCAACTGTGGCTGCAGAAATCATCCTGAGAAAATGTTCATAGGCAGCACTAGACTCTACTTGCCTATTAAAGAACCTGAAAAGAGTTCTCACCAGCCCACAAGCTTTGAAAGACCAGCATTTTTGCCACATGCCAAAACTGATATGTTGCCACTAAAGGTCTGTCACATCACTCTACATGTGGGTCCTTAAATAGAAACCCTAGATACATTTTCCATAGGGCTAGTTTTTGTGTGCGTTCCCCTGCAATACAATTTGGCAGGAATGGGCTGCAAATCATACTTTGGTACCATGCAATCTGGTGCCTGCAAACTCACTGTGTTTGCGATCTGTGTTTGGGGTGCCATTAACAATGTATTGGCACCCACAGCTAATCCCAAAAGTGTTTTGAATACAGTGTGGGAAATGTGCACGGAACACGCCTTTCCCGCACCAGGTTCTGGTGTGAACCGGCACTTAGGGAGAAGTTGTCTTTCTATGTACATGCACAAAGGATTAAGGAAGTAGAATTCTTCCTCAATATACAAGGCAGATTTTGTGGGCACAACACAAGGCAAACATTTAAAAAGGTATATCTTTATTACAAAATCCAAAATCCGCCTTGTATATTGAGGAGGAATTCCACTTCCTTAATCATTTGTGCAATTAATTGGATGTTGGTATGGTGGGGCTCCTCCTCGCATATTTCTATGTACATATCTCCAGTATTACATATGTATTTGCAAAACAGGTATGCCTGGTCTGTTTAAGGGTGAAACAATGTATAACAAATACCAGCAGTAGGGTTTAGACTTGATATACAGTATGTGGGTTGCATAACAACATCCACAATCCTGTCACTGCACTGGTTACACTTGACTGCATCTACAGGTAGCAACTTCCAATCCAGGGTTTTGTAAGCTGACAGCATGCTATATACAACAACAGGCAGGAGTTGCCAGAACAGTGACAACACCCAGGACATGGACAAGACTTCATACTATTGTATCCTATCTAAAGTTGAGCGAACCCAAACTGTAAAGTTTGGGTCCATACCGAACTTTGGGGTGTCCGTGACCCGGAGCCAATCAACAAGCTTTTCACTGGTTTGCCCTTAGAAGCCATCACAGCCATGCCTACTAATGGCATGGCTGTGATTGGCCAGTGCTTCATGTGACCCAGCCTCTTTATAAGCTGGAGTCACTTAGTGCTGCATGTCACATGCTCTCTGGGTAGTGTAGGGAAAGGATGCTGCCGGTGCTGTGAGGGACAGATTGCAGATAGATAGATAGGTAAAGATTACTACTACTACTGCGTTTAGGGACAGATTGCAGATCTCATCCTGCATTGCAGAACGATCTGACTGGACTAGATAGAGTCTACTGCTTAGAGGGACAGATTATTGTTCTAAAATCATCTTCTAGTTCTATAGGGTCAGGTTCCTGCTGTTGCTGTAAGGGACAGATTATTGTTCTAAAATCATCGCCTACTCCTATAGGGTCAGGTTCCTGCTGTTGCTGTAAGGGACAGATTGTTGTTCTAAAATCATTTTACTTCCTTTTGCAGCCCTCTAGCACTTTACAGGACTTTTTTACAGTCATTTTTGTGCCGAAAAGTTTGGGTCCCCATTGACTTCAATGGGGTTCAGGGTAAAGTTCGGGTCAAGTTCGGTACCGAACCCGGACTTTTTCCCGAAGTTCGGCCGAACCCACCGAACCCAAACATCCAGGTGTTCGCTCAACTCTAATCCTATCCTAATCTATCTTATCCTTTTATTATTGTAAAAGAGAAATGCAGGAAGTAAAATGGAGTTTTGGTTTCTCCTCTATGCTGGCCATACATTCCTGGTGAACTGTCCAAAACTGTCCAAAAATTGAGCACCTGACTCAGAAGATTTCCATCTGAAAATCGAAGGAGCTGAGTGGAAACTTCTAAGATGAACAGCCAATCAGATGCATTCACTTTTCAGAAGTAGCAGCTATCAGAATACAATAGCCGGCAGAGAAGATTCCTTCATCTACGCTAATTAGCTTTGATGAGGAAATCTACTGATTTCTCTCATTCAATCCCCATGGGCTAAATGAGAGAAATCATTCATGACGTGTGGATAGACTAAAGTCGACTATACATAGATCTAAATTTTGTTCCATGTATGGTCACTGTGGTTGTACAGACGTTGATCTACCGATCGACTTCTGTAGAACCACCCTGCTAGATTTTCCCCACTCAATCAGCGCAGCAAGCTATAGCCCACAATGCTGATATGTGTATTCTGGTAACCAACAGAGCACAATGTTGCAGCAGGGAGGATTCCCCCATCCACCTTGAATGTGTCGATGGGGGAATCTGTTCAGTTTTTTTAGGTCAACCCTCTGGTTGAAATAGACTATTTCTATTATGTTTTTTAAAATTCTACTTCTTTATCTAGATCATCCATCGGGACATAAAGCCAGAAAACATATTGGTTTCTCATTCTGGTGTAGTAAAATTATGTGATTTTGGATTCGCTCGTACATTGGCTGCCCCAGGGGAGGTTTACACAGATTATGTGGCCACGCGTTGGTACAGAGCACCAGAGCTTTTGGTTGGGGACATCAAGTACGGCAAGTAAGATGATTTTGCAATAATGTACAATAGTATACATTTCTTGATTGTGAAAGTTTTTCAGTAACTAATACTGTTGTAATTTTCTTACCAGAGCTGTTGATATATGGGCAATTGGCTGCTTGGTAACAGAAATGCTGACTGGGGAACCACTTTTTCCAGGAGACTCCGATATTGATCAATTATACCATATCATTAAATGCCAAGGTATTTTTCATTTCATTTCATTATTAAATGTGTGTAAAACATAAATAACAGCAATTACAGTATTTCAACAATTGGTGAGAATGGCATTAATTTTTTATATGTACAGCTACTAATATTATCTAGTCTGAGCTGGATTTCCATCACTGAAGTCTGTAGGCACACAACGAAAGTATCATCTCTTTGTTAGGATCACCTCTTTTAAATAGAACACTTCTTTGCTTTAGTGGTCTTAACCTGTTTCAGAATATTGTGAAAAATGTAAATAGGCTTATAAGGGATGGCTGTATTTTATATTGATCATGGTAAAATATTTGTGAACAATAATTATACAAGGAAAAGTCACCTCTTTGCCTCTACCGACACGGGTCTTCTCTTTCTAAGGCTGTGTTCACATATGAACCTCATGCGGCTTACAGCAGGGGTCTGGTGAGTCTGGGTTCACCGTTTCAGGTCAGATTTCAGCCCAAATGTTGGGCTGAATTCGGACCTGAAACGGACCAAAAGTCGCACAGCGTTTTTGTGAAAAACACACCGGACGTGCTGAGGAGATATGTGAAGCGGCTCCATAGAGAATCGGTCAACATCTCCTACTATTGCAAATTGCATGCGGGAACCCGTATCCAATTCGCAATGGTGTGAACCCAGCCTTAATCTGGCCTTGTGCCCTGTGTCTTTTGCAGAGCAATAGCCTTTTTATAGCCAACACTCTTCCAGGAGTGTGGCAGAGGATGCAAGTATCTGACACTTCCAGAAGTGTCAAATGTAAAGACAAATGGAGGTACAGACCGAAGATTGCAGGAATGTGTGGTAACTGCTTTAAATAAGAACGTTCATGGAATTTTCCTTGAGACAGTGAGGATAGGGCTGCAGCACAACCAATGGGTGCATTGCCGGTTCACCTTCCTATGTGCATCTCAAAGTTAGACTGGAACTTGCTAAAGCAAAACATATAGAGGGTAGAGAATCAGCAGACTGAGGGCTATGGAAAGAGAGCAAGTCAAATGCTTATTGTGTTATGAATATATAATCCATTTGTTTTACACATTTTGAAAAGCTGGGAAATTAGATATTTATAGTAAAAATTATTACAAAGATTTTTGTGAGTGGGTATAATTAGAATTAATAATTATATAATTATAATTTGTGGAATCTGCTGAGATTTTAATACAGCTACAGCAGTGTCTAACTGCAGTCTTTGAGTTTAGAATAGTTTCACTATAGGACTTTTCCTTCTAAGCTTGGTTGAGAAGGCTGGGTCAGCCTACTAACCATCTGGACAGCATATTGACATAATTGAGTGTATGCATCATGAGTTGAAGTTTTGGGACTCTTGGCAGTGTACTAAATACATATTTGTATTGCCCTTTATCCCTACCTAATGTGAATTTGTGTCAATTAGCTATAACAATCATGCTAATTTACTAAAGGGGTTCAGGATCTTTACTCAATAAACTAAGTTCACATTCACTTCATTTATCCGATCATGTAAAAAGCATTTTTTTTTTGCACAAGCTTGGGTATTCAAAGTACACAACTAACATATATTGAGAGATTTCCATCCATTTAATTAAATTAGCCACGTGGTATCAACTGTGAACAAAAGAAAATGTCATTGAGAATAGTAGGCCTGCTTATATGAGAAAATGTACACTTTTCTACAGCTATATTTACAAAAGAGTAAATGTGTGATGTACATTGATTACGTTTTTAAAAGACACATTGGCTAGTGATGAGCTCAGTTGTGTCCAGATCCTGCCTGAGCTATCCCACCAGGAAGCTGTCATGACCCCCAGCCAATCATAAGCAGCTGAGGCTATCCCTGCCCTGCAATCGCATGTATATAAGGGGCATGGGATCCCTGTTACAGTGACAGCTGTAATTATGGTAATTCCCCTCATATTAATCATTAATAGGAGCAGAAAAAGATGTAATAAAAGTGGAACCGTTTTTTGATTAATTTATAAAATGTTAAATGCATGCTTTGGAGGCTGCTTAGATCACTGTCCATCAGGTATGTCAAAATAGTAAAAGTTAATATTTTTTGTCAGTTACAATCTGTCCTGTGTCAGATTAATAAACACAATGGCAATCAAGGATAATGTGAGTTTGTATACAAATATTTCATTTAGCGAGCACCACAGAAGACTTGGCTGGTAATGATATAGGTCTGTCAATGAAATAAGTTCATAATAAATATACTGTATTTACATTTACAAATTACAAATCACTTAACTGTATATTGTAGGTAACCTGACCCCACGACTTCAGGATCTCTTCTATAAGAACCCACTATTCGCCGGAGTGTCCTTGCCAGAAATTAAAGAGGTTGAACCTCTTGAAAGACGATATCCTAAGCTTTCTTCTGTCATATTAGATTTAGCCAAGGTATTATTTACTAATATACAAATAACAATTATATGCTCATTATGATCAATGTTGTATATCCTATTCTATGTTTGGCTCCCCTTTAACCCCTTCCTTACCCGGCACTTAAACCCCCCTCCTGCCCAGACCAATTTTTGGCTTTCAGCACTGTCGCATTTTGAATGACAATTGCGCGGTCGTGCGACGTATTTCCCCTCGGTTTGTATCTTATCCTATATGTTGTAACTAGTATTACTCGTATATTAACAATAAACATATAATCATTTATTATGGAACCGATTTAGATTATACTGTCTTCTTTCGAATCCTATAGCAGAAAGTTCTCCAAGTTGGAGAAATTAAAGACCGTTCCTGTGAGGCCGCTTATCACCCAAGAATATCTTCTCTAGGACTTCAGCACCCCAGTCCAATGGATGTTATATGTCAATTCACTAAACATTAAACATTTACATTTATGTCATATAAATAATACTTGAATAAAGTAACTGTCTGGATATAGTAATGGTCGGTTCAGAAGACACCACGAGCGATTTACTTTATAAA
>BLSH010389339.1:1165159-1178805 GCA_018402905.1 Glandirana rugosa
AGTCACTCTAGACAGTAGGGTTAACCAGCAGGGGGCAGTGAAGGGGTTAAATATGTTCCCTGGGTGTGTTCTAACTGTGGGGGGGCAGGGCTGGCCGGGACATGACAGATCTCACTGATCCCAGTGACAGGGATCAGTAGATCTGTCATGTCCCCTGTCACAGAACGGGGAACCGCCGTGTTTACAACGGCGGTTCCCCGTTCTGAGGCTCCTAAAGGTGATCGGCGGGTCCGGGCGGACATCGAGTCCGCCCGACCCACGGGCACGCTCGCGCAGCGTGCGGCGCGCGCGCGCCGCCGCTGCCGCCAGGGGGCGCGCGGGAGCATGCGCAGTGGAGGACGTCCATGGACGTCCTCCGGGCATTTCAGATCCGCGCTGGAGCCGTACTTTGGCTATAGCGCGGATCTGAAGTGGTTAAAATCCAGTGCAGAGTGAAATGACTGTGTTACTCATAGTAAATATATTGACTCCATCTATCATTTTATTACAGGTTACAGTATAAAAGTTGATACCTGATACGTTATTTAGGCAACACTGTTGACTCACAGCCATAGTTGGGGCCTAAAGGGCTGTTTGTAATCATCTTTTGGTTCCTGCTATTTGGACAAGCTTTTTACCAAAAACGATAAACTAATGTCAGCACTCAAGTTATTTCTTCAACATAATGTATTATTTATTTTATTTTTTATTTATTTATTTTAGGTACTTATATAGCACCGTCAATTTACGCAGCGCTTTACATATACATTGTACATTCACATCAGTCCCTACCCTCAAGGAGCTTACAATCTAAGGTCCCTAACTCACATGCATACATACACATACTAGAGGCAATTTTAGGCAGGATCTAATCAACCTACCAGCATGTCTTTGGAGTGTGGAAGGAAACCGGAGTACCCGGAGGAAACCCACGCAGGCACAGGGAGAACATGCAAACTCCAGGCAGGTAGTGCCGTGGTCGGGATTCGAACCTGCGACCCTTTTGCTGCTAGGCGAAAGTGCTATACACTACACCACTGTGCCACCTGTATTAACAATTTTTAATTGAGTAAAATAAATATAATATCCCAGAAGTTGGCTCTGATGAAGAAGTGCTGCCTCAAATTGTGTTAGCCAGTATATTAGAGGTTGACCTTTAAATAAAGCACTAATAAACGTACCAGTCCATTTGTTGGTCAATGAGATGTTCCTTATGAAAAGGAGAGAAGAGTGTCTTTTTATAACTTTCGTGACTGCGATATATTTATTTAAACTAATTAAAGATTTTTTGAGGATCTTACGCTATGCCAGTGCACTATCTGTTTCATTTACAGTCAACCTGTAGTGCGAAATATGTGTTATAATGTTGCACGTGTAACAACATACACTTGCAGTTAATCATACAATTGTGCATCTTTCAAAAGTCAATCTTTTAAAGTATGAGTAGATGCAGGGACAATTATTGTGTATTTGTAGAAAAAAATGTAAGCCAATTAGACTTCACTTCATAGCACAGTGCAAGGGAAACTTAACAAACAGGGGCTTTGTTTGCACATGAATAGATGATTGAACTGAACACAATTTTATATTATTTACTAAGATAGGGGAACAGTCTCTACTTAAGTCATTACATCAGTGACCAATCACTTATCAGATGTTTGAGTACAAGATTTGAATTAGACAAAGGGAGCTACGAAGCAAGCTGTCTCTGTAACTAACTTATACTCATAGTGCATTGGGAACACTTTGTCATGTATGAACTGTTCTTGTAAAAATTATTTTCAGCAGCTATCGGGGCGTTTTTAACCCCCAAGAAGGGGTTAAGAAAGGGTTAAAAACATCTGTGCTGCGGTGCTTTGGAATGGCTTTTCAAGTGCTTCGGAAGTGCTGTCTATTCATTCTAATGGACAGGGGAGGTTTGGGAGCACTGTATACAGCGCTCCCAACCCGCCCCAAAGATGCTGCTTGCAGGACTTTTTCTCCCGTCCCGCAAGCGCACCGCCCCAGTGTAAAAGCACTCAGGCTTTCACACTGGTGCTGCAGGGGATGCAGTTTTCAGGCGCTTTACAGGCGCTATTTTTAGCGCTAAAGCGCATGAAAACTGCCTCAATGTGAAAGGGGTATAAGTCCCGTGGCTTTTTCCTGCTCCGTTCTTCTGTTATCAGCATGATAACTTCTGATTTGGTTCTGCCTCAACTGAGATAAAAGCAGCCTGAATTTTGTGTCGGGGAGGTTGCTATAAATAGATTAGCAGACAGCTAAACTATTCACAGGACAGCGCTGAGAGTATCTGCCTATGGGGAGGGGGGGGGGGGTGTGCCTTTCCTCTAATCAGCTGTTTTGGCTGTGTGCCCAGACTTCACAATCAGTGCTGAACAGGTAGAGAAAATCTCTATAACGATGTGAACTTTCTAAAGACTATATATAGTTGAAGACAGCAGATATACATGTAAAAGTTATGTAGGGAGATTTGTTTAATCTCTGTGTATCATCTGAGGCTGTTCACTTCACTGGGTATATGTGAGGGTTTACATCCACTTTAATTGAACAAGCTAAAGTTAGAAGCTGATTAGCTACCATGCACATTTGATTCAGAGTGCTCCAGTTTTAGTAAATCTCCCCCACTGTTCATTAAATGCACACTAAAAACAGGATCCTTCTAATTGGTATAGGCATTTATATACATTGTGGAACATTATGTTCTGTGTTAGGGGTGGTGCTCATGGGTATACAATTTGCTGCATACTGATCTGCATTTATATTGATCTGAATGCGGCAGTATTACATGTTATGGACTTACGAACACTGCTCCGTTTTGGTCTGTTTTTTTTTCTTTTTTGGTCTGCACGGTTTAGCTGTGTAAACCAAAAATAGAAAGATCTGTGTTCACCACCTTGCATATATAGAGGTTTTTTTTTTTAAACCGTATGCTTATAAACATTTTTGCTAAAAAATACATGTGTACAGCATACATGAACCCTATTGGCTGCTGTTTCTCAGGGTGAAAAAAATATATATTCTGATAACTGCAGGTGCTTAGTATATTTATTTAACATATTTATTTTTATTTTTATTTTTTTGCACATGCTTTTATTTACCATTTACAGGCAGATCAAGCTGTCCAAAAAATGACAGTGACAGATGTTGGGAAAACTATAACGCTGCCAGAGGGTACTTGAGCATTGGCAGCAACTGTTTTAAAATCCTGTCACTGTTACTTTTTCTGGACAGCTTAAAGTGGATGTAAACCCACCACTTCACCCAGAATAAACTAATGGCGCAATATTTATTTATATATACATGCAAGCCTCCTGCATGTATCCCTTCCTTGCAAATGTCCTTCATTTAAGATATAGCAGCGGTGTAAAACTCTGAAATCATTGGGTTTCTCTCTTTGCTGGAACTCCGTGGGTGAAGTTGTGATCTCACAAGCCTCCCCACTCACCTCTATACTGAGAGATTGAGGAGGGAGGGAGAGGGGAGTGTAAAACTTTCTCTGCTCCGTGAAGGAGATAAGCAAATTGCTTGTCACTCACAGAGCGCGGGGCTGATACGTCTGTGTATTTCCTTGTTAGTCTGACTTTCTCTTCCTGAAAAAATATAAGGTCATTACTCACAGTTGGATTAACTCTTTGTGGCAAGACTGGGCACAGATGACATGACATGCTATACTCTACTAGGCAGACATGTTAATTAATTTTTTTTTTCGGGTTTACATCCACTTTAAGCCTGCCATACATGTATCAAAATTCGGCCCATTCAGAAGGGACCAGTCAAATTTCAAAACATGTGTGGGCAGGCTGGTTGTACAGAAGTCAATCTACTGATCAACTTCTGTACAACCACCCTGCTGGGTTTTACCCAATCGATCAATGTATTCTGATGACATGGAAGTCTCCCTGCTGTCAGAATACAATAACTCTGCGGTAGGATATCGAGTATGTGGATGGGGGAACTGGGTCCGTTTTTTTTTGTTCAACCTGCTAGTTAAAAGAAAAAAAAAATGAAGTATGCATGGGCTGCCTTAGTCTGCATTTAAACCTTAGAACAGGTAGAACGAAATTCAGCATTTGTGCTGAACGCTATAATTACATGTACAAACTGCATATTGTTATCAGAGTACAGTTTTTTTTATAGTTGGCTTTGATTTAAAGTAGGCCATTGTACACTACAGAAATACTATAAAACACCATAGTTAAAATACTAATGGGAACACTTAAAATGACTATCATTAACTTGTGTTACAGAATTGCTTACAAATTGACCCAGACAAGAGGCCACCCTGCGTGACCTTGTTGCAGCATGACCTGTTTAAGAAGGATGGCTTCTCTGAGAGGTGTGTATAAAGCAGAACCTGTTTCATAAAAAATGTTCTTAGCTTTGAGCTGCCACATATTCTTTATTTTTCCTCTTCAAGGAAATCTCTTTAGCACATGATACTCTCACAAATGCATATTTGTTGACTAAACAACTAATAGGAAATCTATAGCCATTTTTTGCCATTAGTTGTGTGTGAAGTGGGAAATAGTTTAACCTCCCTGGCGGTATGATTATTTCAGATTTTTGGTGCTGAAAGCGGTACGATTATTTTGCATGGAAATTTGG
Source organism: Glandirana rugosa (assembly GCA_018402905.1). NCBI lineage: Eukaryota > Metazoa > Chordata > Amphibia > Anura > Ranidae > Glandirana > Glandirana rugosa. The sequence goes on from BLSH010389339.1 coordinate 1,169,744, forward strand.
CGTTTTATATTGTAGGCCTCTAATTCTGAGGAATAACTCACTTAAATCTGTCCAAACAAGAGTCTAGTAGACATCCCGGGTATGAAAAAGTTTGAAAAATAAAATCATAAATTATAATATAATAAATAGCTAAAAATAATTATCAAAAATAATAATGTAATAGTAATAAAATTTATTCAATAATGTAATCAAACCAAAAACACAGAAATTTGCTCATTTGCAGAATTGTCGCTGTCGTCACTTTCAGTTTCTGATGATAAATTTCCCCAAAAATCAGTATCACTCAATTCTGCAAATGATTCTTATTTACTATCGCTGTTTTCTAGCTGATCAGAAACCACTTTTGACGCAAAGGGACACTTTTTGGTTGCTATGGACGTTCTCATGTTTCCAGGCAGAAAGAATGACATTTATTATATAAAAGTGCATGCAGGGCTCTGGGCAAACCACTAGGGACAAAGGGGATGTGAAATGTTTTCATACAGTAATGTAATCTGTAAGATTACAGTGTACTGTATGTACTGTGTGTGTTTCACTTTTTGAATTTCCAGCCGGTCTCCGTCCCCGTGTGACGCAACGCTCGCAGGGAACGGAGCCCGGCACACAGGAGTCATCTGGCAGCGGACAGACACGCTGACACCGCAGGGGACATCACTGGATCCAGGGGACAAGGAGAGTAGCGCTGCCTGGATCCAGCAATGCAATCCCGAGTGTGGCTCGGGGTTACCGTTCTTGGTACTGAAAATCCACCCCGAGCCACACTCAGGAACAACGCCAGGGAGGTTAAACTCCTTACCAACATAGTTTTTCTGTCTGACTCCGATTAACAATATTTTCTTGCACTTGCTGTCTCTTGACCTGAGAGTAGATCTCTCCAAAAGAGGTGAATTTTCCTTCCTGATTCGGAGACAACACAAAATTTAAGATGTTTTTCTTTATATTTAGTGCAGGTGGCATTATTCATCGGGACAAATAAAGAGGGTGAATCTCTTTAGCATGGGCACAGACAGAAAAATAAGCCTGACAGAAATTCTAATCCCAAACAAGGATAAAAGTCACCATTAGGTCCCTGCAAAATCACATTCCATAATGTTACTTTTATTTTTCAGGCCTAAGGCCTTTTGCACACAGGACATTTTTGGACATTTTTACAGCAGCTGTTTTTAGCTTCAGACATTTTTTTCTACAGTCAATAAACTCTCCATCATGCTATCCTATGTGTCCATGCACACATAGGCTGTTATCAACTGTTTTGGGTAGGGGTGTTTTTGGGCTGTAAAAAAAAATCCAAAACTAGTGGGTTCTAGGGGAGGTTTTCAGTTGTAAAAATGCTCAAACGCCGATAAATGTGCAAAAATGTATCTCACCAGTGATTAACGTTTTTGATCCATTGAAAAAAAAAAAAAACCTAAAAAAACACTCAACGCTCAAAAATGCTAAAAAAAACGCTCAAAAATGCTAGTGCAATAACGCTGAAAAACTCACTACAAAGTTACTGACGTTTTTGCAATGTTTCCTTAACCTCCCTGGCGGTAATCCCGAGTGTGGCTCGGGGTGGAATTTCAGTACCATTAGCGGTAACCCCGAGCCACACTTGGGATCGCATCGCTGGATCCAGGCAGCGTTACTCACCTTGTGCCCGGGATCCAGCGATGTCCCCCGCCGTGTCTGCGGGCTCTGTCCTCCGCCCGATGCCTCTGTGTGCTGGGCTCCATTCCCTGCGAGCGTCGCGTCGCACGGGGACGGAGACCGGCTGCAAATTCATTACACACAGTAAACATACAGTACACTGTAAACTGTAAGATTACATTACTGTATGAAATCATTTCACATCCCCTTTGTCCCTAGTGCTTTGCCCAGTGCCCTGCCTGAACTTTTATATTATATATGCCATTCTTTCTGCCTGGAAACTTGAGAATGTCCATGGCAACCAAAAAGCGTCCCTTTACGTCAAAAGTGCTTTTTGATCAGCTAAAAAACAGCGATAGTAAATAAGAATCATTTGCAGAATTGAGTGATACTGATTTTTGGGGAAATTTATCATCAGACACTGAAAGTGACGACAGCGACAATTCTGCAACTGAGCAAATTTCAGTGTTTTTGGTTTGATTACATTATTGAATAAATTATATTACTATTACGTTAATATTTATGATAATTATTTTTAGTTATTTATTATATTATAATTTATGATTTCATGTTTCAAACTTTATCATACCCGGGATGTCTACTAGACTCTTGTTTGGACAGATTTAAGTGAGTTATTCCTAAGAATTACAGGCCTACAATATAAAACGCCAAATTTCCATGCAAAATAATGCACCGCTTTCAGCACCAAAAATATGAAATAATCATACCGCCAGGGAGGTTAATCACCTGTGTGCATGAGGACGTATAATATTATAATTGATGTCAACTGCAGAAAAATTCTCAGTGAAGGATGCAAATCTCTTTGTAGCAGCTCAGATCAGATTGCCAAAGTATTGCATCTATGGATGGGTGGGAATATTTGTGGATCAAACTGATTGCAATGCTTAGTTTTTTGCTCTAAACATGCAAAAGCTGTAATACATCACAAGCAGGCTATATTTCCTGCTACAGCACCAAGACTTTGTGCAGCTCTGAATTTTTTTCCAAAAGAAGCAGTCAGAAGGAAAATCCAACCAGAGATAAAACATGTATACATATGGGGAATTAGATAAAATCTACCCTTGCAGTGGGACCCCTCCCCGTACTACAAAGGTTAAATACTAGTTTAGTCTAGGGGTTCAGGGACAGGGGTTTTACATACATACTTAATTCCTGGCTTTAGAAGTCTCTCTCCATAAATACAACTGGTCCAGCGCTGCTGCCTCTCTAAGTTGCTTAGGGCTGTGGTCACATGCTCACCTCCTACACTTACAATATAGGGTTACAGGGGGTGCAGTGCACGGAAGGGGCATTCCAATAGCACATTTTGTCTAATTCCAAGAGTTCAGCTTTGCCAATGGATATTGCCTATGGAAAATAAATAACAATGTATGCAATTTATAGTGGGATACAAACAGTGAATGAGGAACATTGTTCTAATAACCGAGTGTAGCACTGCCCCCATAAGAGTCGTTAGTGTCCTGGGTCCCCACTGCTGCACAGTCTGTCACACAGCATTTCCTTCATACATTCCAACAACTTGCTTGTTTTTGATGTTTTATTAGGGGTTGATAACTTGGATGGGTAGGAAATTATGGGATGGTCAACTTGAAAAATGTCCAGGACTATGAAATGAGGGGCACATTCTCCCTATTTACAAAAGGTACTCTTCTTCCTTCCTCCTGCTGCTGATTCCTGTGGGTTACTAGTTCAGCAAAGGCCCATTGTAGGCAAGAACTTATAGTCCCTTGACAAAGTTGTGCAATGTGAGTGAACAGCATGACATTTCTCCTTCTGCTTCCCTGTGGCCACTGATCTCAGCTCCAATTGCTTGCAGAAAATGCTAGCCCTCCTGGCTGCCACCAGCCACCCCTGGCTGATCTTCCTCCAAGTCCTCCTGGCTGACTTTATGCCCCAGTCCTGCCTGACTGGCACACACACACATTAAGACCTCTTAGGGCAAGGTTAGATGAAGACTTGGCACCACGCCGTCTTCAAGAGAGGCCTGCTGCAGATGGCAGTCTCTTCTGTTGTCTGTCCCTGGACCCCGGTAAGGGGTCCCTCAAAGGAGACTGACAGCCTCTCCTCAGCACTGCTTCTCCATCTTCCACTCGACTACCCTGCTAGAATGGTCCATGTCTATTTATGGGGTTGCCTCAGCCCCCTGCTAGCCCGCCTCTGGGAATTGGCCATAAATATTCATGGCAGCTCCTCCTAACCCCTACCCTCTAGTTCTAGAAGGTTCTCCAACCTTCCAGACACCAGAAGAAGGCACCAGAGAGCTGCCATGATGAGTCATCCAGCCCTGGCCTCTAGTAACCCTGACCCAATTCAGTGACTCAGGTTATTCCTGGCCAGAATATGCTTTTTCCTACTCTCAACACAAGTAACACACACTAGAGGGTGCTACACCGGGAAGTCATAATAATTAAAGTTAACCTGTAATCCATTTTAAACTTATTAAAGGCCTGCCTAAGATTAAACACCACAAGATGCCTTATATTGCTTGTATTTACTGAAATTGTTTCATATATGCCCTCTTCTGATTCAGTTTCACGTTGTCATTGGGGCCTGACTTTCTCTGAATATGTGGCTAAATCTTTCTTCTGTCTCATGAGACTGCTGCAGTAGCTCGCAAGGGCTTTTTCATTGGACATAGTAATGGCTGTTGCCGGTATCCCTAGGTATAGGAACATGTGTGGCTGCCACTTTGGGACCTTTATCGTTCTGGTATGGCATCAGTGTTGTATACAATAAAAGAACAATATATGACAAAGCATAATTATGTCTCCTTCTGTTTCATTGTAAAGGTTCTCTCAGGAAGTCAGTGCAAAAGTCCAGAAGCTTTCCAAAGACATTCAAACACAACCTAAGAAAACCAAAAATGTTAAGAAAGAAAAAGATGATTATCCAGGTGAAAAGAAAGCCCTGGCACTACAGGTAAAATATAGTTATTTGAAAACACATCACCGAAGTGTAAACTTGCAGTAATTCATGAGAACTAATCAGCACCCAATAGTAAATTAGATTTTGTCTGTGTGACTGGTGGAGATTTTCCCTCACTTCCATCCTTAATAAAACTGTTGTCATCAAGACAGGAAATAAGGGGAAATCACTCTAATGGAGCCTGAGATGGCAGAAAAACGCAGCAGAGGTTTTAATCCTTCCCTACTCTGTCCAAAACTGAAAAAAAAAAATCCTAGATATACATTTTAGATATTTCTTGCAAGATATATTTTTTCAGCACATTGTTCACTCCTATTTACATTCAATATATGACTGTCACAAGTGACACCAGAAATGGCTGCATTCCTGCAGATATCGCAAAGTGTATGACATGCACTCTAAGACATTGAATTCAAGATTAGGTTATTAATATTTATTTGTTAGAAAGTCACCTCCAGTATAAAGTGATACAGTAACTGACTACATTAGAATGTAGGTTGAGCCAATAGTGTGAGCTTATAAATGTTATAAATATTATAGGTGTTTTTCACAGTTCTGAACAGGCCATGTAAAGACCTATTAAAAAAAAAAGATAACTTGTCATTAAAGACACACCGATGCTGCAAAGGTCAGTCTCTAATGTTATGTTACTGAAAAAACAGGATAACAAGATAATGTAGTTTTCTACAGAGCAGTTCTTAGAAAGTCATAATTTATTTTTATTTTTATATGCAGGATTTCAATATCGATCACAAAGTGAAGGAGACTAAACCTTTAAAGGTGAAAATCATTAAAATGGATTCCGAAAAGGCTGAGAAGACTGATGGGGCATCTAATGCCAGTGGTTTATTTACCGGTACCACTAATCAGGGAAGGACAGTACCTTATGTCACATTAAAAGAGTCAAGCAACAGCCTAGATCACCATAAAAGCCCACCTGGGATGATTCCTCCAATAAGCTACAACCTCACTGCCATTTCTCCGCATGTATCTTCCAATGCCACTGTATCATCTGGCTCCAGCCATGTTAGTTTCAGGTATTTGGAGCTCTGTTTTTTGTTTATTTTGTTTTATAAAACTTTAGCAACCTATTCCCATTTGCTTTTATCCAAGGGTGAATCAAAAATAGTCATATAGATGGGACTTTATAGGTGCCAAAAACAACACTGAACAAATTAAAAGCATGTTTTTTATTAAAAATAAAAATCATATTTTAAATACGTATAAATGCTTGCAACACATACACTGTATTGCACAATTTGAATATAACTCTGAATCAGCACTCCTTAAGTCTCCTACACATGTGCTGATTATTGTACGACCACACGTCCAACTTTTGTCCAAAACGGCAGTCTAGCGTACTGACGGTAGTCAAGTAATTATCCAACAAAGCCGAACGTAGTGACGTGTTACGAGCATATAAAAAGGAAGTTCAGGTGAATGTGATTTGTGAATTAGGAACGCAGGTTTACACGAACAAACACTTCCTGGATTCCAAGCATGCGTGTTTGCACTTCCAACTTTTGTTGGCCAACTTCTGTACACACGAGCCAACAATCGGCCAACGCCTTGTTGGCCAACAAAGTTTTCTAGTCTTGTCAGCCAACTTCTGTTGGATGACAATTGGAAATCGGCTGTCGAATCGTGCATACCAATGGTCGGATTATCGGCCAACAGGCTGTTGGACGACTGTTGTTGGTCAACAATCAGAGTGTGTGTACAGGCCTTTACTATATAGACTTCTGTTACCATTTATCTCTACATGGATTAAATGACACAGGACATCACAGAATAGTCCTGTTTACAATTACTGCATACGACTTCTCCAATCACAGGGTGGAGTTGTTGCAGTTCTGACATGTTTTGCAATCAGTTTCAACAAGTAGACACATGTATCCCAAGTCCATAGCTAAAACACCTTCTCTGCTAAACCTATAAAGTCCAATCTATATGACTATTTAGGATTTATACAAACAAAGGATGTGATGTCTTCAAGTCCAGTGTGGTCAATAAATGTACTACACTATATGGCAAGAAGGATGTGGGCACCTTACCATCACACCTACTGTAAATGATTAAGTTCAGGTGTTCCTGTTAAGGAGTTTGGAAAAGGCCATTTTAAGTTCCAGCATGATTGAACCCATGCACAAAGCCAAGTTGATAAAGACATGGTCTGACCAGTTTGATGTGGAAAAACTCAAATGACCTGCACAGAGCTCTGACCTTATAGTGTTAGTAAACCCTCCTATCATTTTCAGCCAAGGAAGCTGCTATCTTGGTCTCTGTTTAATCTACAACTGCTATAATGCTGCACATGTGATCAGCTATGACACCAGCCATTGGATGGTTTGACAGTTTGGTTTAGAGCACAACCAATGGGAGTGTTACATTTCCGGCACCTGACTGGTTTTTAACCTGTTAAATGCATGGGTTTACTACCGCTTTAACATTATTGAACACCCTTGAGATGAAGTGGAATGGTGATTGTGAGCCAGGTCTTCTTGCACAACATCAGTAACTGATCTTACTAATGCTCTTTTGACTGAATGGACATGAATTCCTACACACACTACACAATCTTATGGAAAAATATGGTGTATATTAAAATAAATGGAAATATATTAAATACATTTCTATATGTGAAATATTGTTTAAGAACTCTGAAAGTAACATATTTGGACAGAAATGATTAGTTATATTTCTTTGATCGTATTTGAAATGTACAGAAAAATGTCATGTTTGGAGATTAACTTTAGACAATTCTATACAATATAAAATGTTTGAAATTATGTGACCCATTTTGAAAGTTTCACTAAAATGCAGCATGCTTCAACCTGAAGCAAGGAATACTGTTAAATAACCTTTATTAGCTCTTCCTACACAAATATAAATAGTAGTTATGAGCCACAGGCATAGTAATAAAAAGCTAAAGTAGAATTATAGGCAAAACTTTTTATTTTTTTATTTTAGATAGAACAAGGGATGGTTATAACTCCTGTCATATTTTTTTTTCCGTCACCTGTGTCCCATTGTGAAGATTTCCTTTCACTTCCTGTCCCATAGCCAAACAGGAAGTGAGGGGAAATCCCTGAAAATGAAGGGAATTCCTTGGGGACCCCAGGTCACCAGAACTAGTGTTCCCATTGGAAAACTTACCCTCTTTCATTTTTCTGTTGAAAACCCAAAATTTGGAATTTTCTTTTATTTTCATTTTCAGTGATAATGGTAAACAGGACTAATAGAGAGGGTGAATCTTCTTAATGGGAGCACAGGCAGCAATAAAAACTGACAGGTATTGTAATCCTTCTGCACTCTATCCAAGACTAAAAAAAAGCTTTGCCTATACTTTAAAATCAATATTGTATTGTCTTTTTTTAAAAAGAGAAATATAAATCCCTTTAGTTTCACTTGCCTAAAGAGCAGCTTTGGGCAGCTTGTCTGCTCAGTTTGTGATAATTCAGAAAAAGTGAACACTACCAAAACATCCGAATTGTGTACAGACTTTTGGCCTCGTTTACCATTAGAACCATTCGATTTGGCAACTTCTATAATTACAGTATTCTCTTATATTCAAATCATGACTCTTCTTCCAGAGCACTACTAACTGTAGCCACTAGTCTTCCTCCAGGAACCCTACCAGCAGCAGCCACCAGTCTTCTTCCTCCACCAGTTTTAACCACTTGTCTTAAGCTGGCCATACACCATACAATTTTCTTATTCAACTTTCTTTAGATTTACCTTCAACTATGTAGTACAAGGGCCTGCCTGGTTGCATCCAAATTGAAAGTGTTTAGGTTTGACGTCCTATTATATGGTTATGGTAAATGTAAAGGACAGTTGTACAAGATGATTGTGTAATGTATGGCCAGCCTTATTCAAGGGCCCTTCTACTACTGGCAATAGCTCTCTTACCAAGCACCCTTCCAGCTATGGCCAGCTGTATGTCTCCAGGGGGCCTTCTGGGCCTTGCAGTCATGACCACTGGGAGGCACAACTGCTACATCACTACAGTACATTGCACCATGCAATTTGGAAACTGTATTTGGCCTGCAGATGACCTCCGCTTGACTTGCTTCAAGTGGGTTTTGCATTGCCATAGACTTGTATAAGAGGGGTCCATCAATACAGGCCTTAATAATATAAAAATGCAATGAAAAGGGGCCCATCGACACAATACAGTACCGCATCTTTGTACGTGTTCCCTAGTACGGGTGGAAGCACAATAAGAGGTACAAGACGAACACCGGAAAGTGTCTGACGTCAATCGATATATAACACATTTATGGGTGCTCCGTACGTCTTCTCAGGATTTTTTATAAGATTTGACGGCAGAAGACTAGAATTTTTCTTGTGCGTCGTAAAACTAAAATAATTCCGAACACAGCTACCCGGGGAAAAGTAACGTAAAAATATAATAATTCCGGACATAACTACCTGGGGAGAATATGTTCAGATACCGTTACGTTTTGGGTGAACTTCGTTCAGTT
>BLSH010389339.1:1184810-1203103 GCA_018402905.1 Glandirana rugosa
AGTCGAAAATATGTCTCAGGAGGTCGTGAACTCCTACTTGTCTTCAAAGTGGTGGTAATAAAAAAAGACCTTTGTGGACGGACAGGAATTTCGTTTGACATATGGTGCGAAACACTAAAAATGGATGTTTATTTGGATATTATTCCGAATGGACATCCATTTTACTTACAGAGTAGTTGGACATGTCAAATCCTCTGTAAGTGGGACGTACGTCGGTGACCGCAGTCGCCTCGTACTCGATACTTCCAGGTCTCCTAGCACGTCCTTGAACGGTCTTGCCTCCTGTAGTCTGGCCGAAATCAATAAATTTCGACTTCAAATCGGGGGGAAGGTTTAAAAAGAGAAATCGAAATCACTGGATTCAATTAATATAACTTCATACAGGGTGAAACTCGTCCGTTGAGTGGGGACATCTTTAGAAGGAGCGTGGTATACAGTTTGCTTTAAGGACAGGCAGGTGTTTCCAGAAAAAAATAATGGTGGTGAAACTTCTGTTCATCCTCAAGTGCTGGAGGACTCTGTATAAAAGCTGACAATCAAATACATGCTTGTTAGTGCTCCCAGTGTAGTTTTACAATACCCTGTCCTGGGCTTACTGCAATCCCAGGCTGCTGATTTTTGGTTGGGCTTGGGCTACACAGAGCATCGTTTTTTTCTGTAAAATGTATTTGCTGACTGCAAAAACTCTACATTGCTATGAATTTATTCTGTTCAACAAGCACATACTCCACTGGTGTGACACATACTATTGGGTCAGAACCTGTGCATTTTATGTGTGTTTTAGGTGCAGTGTGTTGCATGCTGCATCTTTGATGAGCTTTTATCAAAGTGCATGCTCTAAAGTATTTAAAAACAAATAAAAAATTAAATTAAACACACCAAAAAATTCACCTCAATTCAGTTGTGAACAGGCCCTTAAACTCATTATATTGATTGTACAATCTGCTTTATATCAATTAACAACAAATGTAGTACAAGGACCTGCCTTGTTGGACATACATTAATTGGATTGAATTGTAAGATAGGTCCTTATATTATAAAGCTTTGGGAAATCTAAGGGAGATTACACAGAAGTACAGTTAAGCCTCATACACACGAGCCGATTGTCGTACGATCACACGTCCAACTTTTGTCCAAATTGCCTGTCGACGGTTTTGTCTAGCGTACTGATGGTAGTCAAGTAATCGTCCAACAAACCCGAACATAGTGACGTGTTACGAGTGTATAATGAGGAAGTTCAGGTGAATGTGATTTGTGAATTATGAACACAGGTTACACGACCGAACACTTCCTGGATTCCGAGCATGCGTGTTTGCACTTCCAACTTTTGTTGGCCAACTTCTGTACACACTAGCCAACAATCTTTCAACATCTTGTTGGCCAACAAAAGTTCTCTAGTCTTGTCAGCCAACTTTCGTTGGATGACAATTGGAAATCGGCTGTCGAATCGGGTGTACTAACGGTCGGATTATCGGCCTACAGGATGTTGGACGACCGTTGTTGGCCAACAATCGGACCGTGTGTACAGGCCTTTAGAGTGTAACATGAGAGGTTAAAGGCATAAAAAAAAAAACGGGTGATCATTCATCCGATGATCTCATTGTGTGTACTAGGCTTTAGGCTCTGTTTACCTTTTGCGCATGTGTTTCCACACAAAATCATGTCGAAGTTGATGATGCGTGGAGATGCCATTGAGAATTAATCACATCCCTGCGCATCTTCTAAAGTGCAGTGTTTTCTTCTGCAGGTTGGAATGCACATGACTTTGTGCGTGTTCCCCAGCCACAGAGATGTTAACCTAGCCTTAAGGCCCATACACATGGTACAATTGTTGGCCAACAATGGTTGTCCAACAGCCTGTTGTCAGATAATCTGAACGTTATTACGCATGATCTAACAGCCAATTTCCAATTATTGTCCAACAGAGTTGGCTGACAAGACTAGAAAACTTTTGTTGACCAACAAGGCGTTGGCCAATTGTTGGCTCAAGTGTACAGAAGTTGGCCCAACAAAAAGTTGGAAGTGCAAACACGCATGCTCGGAATCCAGGAAGTATTCGGTCATATAAACCTGTGTTCGTAATTCACAAATCACATTCACCTGAACTTCCTCTTTATACGCTCGTAACACGTCACTATGTTCGGCTTTGTTGGCCGATTACTTGACTACCGTCAGTACGCTAGACATAACCGCCAACAGCCAATTTGGACAAAAGTTGGACTTCGGTTGTCCAATCGGTGCGTGTGTACGAGGCTTTGCTCTGCCTTTGTTCAATGCCATTATATGGATGGTGGGAGAATTAGAAATTTACAGAATAAAGGTAACATTCTTTTTAAGTTTCAGGTCAGTTCACAAGAAGTTACAAATATACTGCATTTTTGGCATGATCAACCAATATATTCTGTACTTGCTGAAAATGAATTGACATGGAGATTTTGTAATTGGTAATCAACTACTGTCAGTAATGATGAGCAATAAATGATTTTGTAGTTCGCAGTTCAAAGTTGGGAAAGAAAGAGAACAAGACAATCCCAGAGTCCCGCATCCCTTCTCTTGCTACAGTTGATACTCATAATACAAACACAGCCTTACCACAGGTGAGACTACTGTTTTATACAATCTGCTATGAATAAAAGCAAAAATCTGTTTTACAAAATGGATTAGCGCTAGGCGTCAATACATATCCATACACTTCATATTAATAATAAAAATAGAGCAATAAACAATGTGTTTAAATACCAATAAAGTGCCACTAGTAATGTGCAATAAGACATAAAAGTCTATAAGTGTTCTAAAAAGTTCATTAGTAAATGTGCTTGAGAATCCTATTTGACCTACTCCACACAATTCATGCAGAATTGGCACTAGTAATAATGTGCAATTAGACAGAAAAGTTTAACACCTTAGTGCAATTGGCACTAGATAGTGGCAAAAGCTGCAGGGGTAGTCAATCAAACCTTTTAGAAGTGAATCTGGGGTGCACTGTTTTGAATAATATTTTATAAAAATATGTTATTGTACTGTACTGAAGATACTTTGTTTACATATCTGCAAGAAATGAGTACTTATACTTACATTACATGTACATAGAAAGTTGTCATATGGGCCCTGTTCTGTCAATATACCCAAGTCATCAAAATCTCCAATTACCTCACTTCTGGCTACTATAAACCATCTGTAATTGGAGATTTTGACTACTTGCCATTTTGACACAATACCGGGAACCGTAAACACTCCAGTACACTATATTATGAGTGGAAATTCTTAGTCCGCTCCAATACTAACCAAGAAAATGGCTGCCTGCACGGCGCCGACAACTTTTTCCTCCTTTCACGCTGTTGTGTCAAAACAGCAAAGTGTTCATGTACCGGAGTGTTTACGGAACTCGGTGTTGTGTCAAAACGGCAAGTCCTCAAAATCTCCAATTATGGACAGTGAAGAATTGGGTATAGTGACAGAACAGGCCCTCTTACCTTCCCTTCCCACTTCCTGGTTTCTCTAAGGCACTGTTGACCTAGCTAGGGCCTCACAGATGCACCCTGGGAAGGCTATGTCACCAGTGCCTTCCAGGGAGATCTTGTTCTAAACTATGAGATCTTGGGGGGGCTTTTTTATTTTCAGCAGATAAGTGTAATGTCATATGGTGCATGTGTGAGAAGAGTTGTATACTCATCTGGCGAAAAACAAAAGCTCCACCCACCCTCAAGGATCTCAAAATACTTCACAGTAGTCAGGTTTATTAACCGCTTCAGATCCACGCTATAGCCGATTGATGGCTACAGCGCGGATCTGCTTTGCCGGGAGGGACCATCAATAGATGTCCTCCCTTTTGCTCTTGCTGGGGGCGCGCGCATCACCATGTGCGTGCCCGCGGGTCGGGCGGACTCGATGACAGATCTACTGATCCCTGTGATTGGGATCAGTTAGATCTGTTCTGTCCCTGTTAGCCCCCCCAAAGTTAGAACACACTCAGGGAACACATTTAACCCCTTCACTGCCCCTTAGTGTTAACCCCTTCCCTGCCAATGACAATAAATGGGAGCAGCAATCTCTCTCCTCCCCCAGTCATCCCTGCCCCCACACAGTTAGGACGCACTGATAGGGAACGCATTTAACCCTTTGAACACCCCCTAGTGTTAACCCCTTCCCTGCCAGTGACATTTATACAGTAGTCAGTGGTTATTTAAAGCTCTGATCGCTGTATAAATGTCATTGGTCCCAAAAAAGTGTCAAAAATGCCCAACATGTCCGCCGCAATATCGCAGTCCCGATAAAAATCACAGATCGCCGCCATTACCAGTAAAAAAAAAGAAATAATAAAAACGCCATAAACCAATTTCCATAGTTTGTAGACACTATAACTTTTGCACAACCCAATCAAAATATGCTGATTGCTATTTTTTTACCAAAAATATGTAGCAAAATATATATCGGTCTAAACTGATCAATGAATTTGTTTTTTATTTTTGGATATTTATTTTAGCAAAAAGTAAAAAATATTGTTCTTTTTTCAAAATCGTCGCTCTTCGTTTGTTTATAGCGCAAAACATAAAAACCGCAGAGGTGATCAAATACCACCAAAAGAAAGCTCTATTTATGGGGAAAAAAGGACATCAATTTTGTTTGGGTACAACGCCGCACGACCGCGCAATTGTCATTCAAATACTGGTCCGAGCAGGAGGGGGGTTTAAGTGCCTAGTAAGGAAGTGGTAAAGGGAGGAATTAAAGGTACCTTACTGATAGGAGGGTCGAAGGCCTCGTCTGAAAGCTGAAAGCAATCTCAGAAAGCTACTTTCCTGGACAAGGGAGGTAAGAGCAGGCATCTCAGAATCCATGCTGCAAGTAGTACTTGCAAATATTCCGAAAATATGTCAGGTTAACTTTAGAAAAATAATAACTCATTTGTAACATATTTAATAGGTACAATAAAATGAACAACTTTATAAATTTTCTCTCTTGCAGTTTTCAGGAAACGTATTACCCGACACCCTGGATATCACAGAAGCAAATTTTCCACCAGTAGAACATTGAAGGATCATTTAAAATAGGTTCACTTGACTAGAACAATTTGGATCTTTCCAATTTACATTAACCTCAGTAATGTAAAATAAGTGTTCCTAAATAATGATCATTATGAAAGATCTGAGACCTTATCTTGGATAGCAAATGATAATCCATTCAGCATAACATGATTTTAAAAGACGTTGTTTTACTGAATGCTGCATGAAGGATGACATTGGTTTGAATGCCTCTGGTTAAAGACAAGTCAACATATTTTTTTTTTTTTTTTTTTACTTTTGTATATTTAAATTTGTATATCGGGAAAAAAAAGCTTGCAGCTAGAAGAGAATTGTATTGAATGACTATACTTGGAACTCTGCAGACTGAGGAATCAGATAAGTCTCAATCTGAACTACATTCTAAAATCAAGTGTGTATAGTAATGTGATATACACTCTTTCCTTCAATTGTATTCATTCCAAGGATGAACTTTATCGCTGTCAGACATTTATTCCCTTTGATTTCATCACATGAAGATAGAGAACTAAATATGCAGACACTATAATATATTCAAATAAAGTGCAAGAAGCAATGATGGTGTGTGTAGTGCAATAACACAGTATATTTATAAAGGTCAAATTGTATTTAAGTTTTCTCACAGAATACAAAGTTTCCAGTCTTTCCTGCCATATAGGAAAAAAAAAATATTTGAGAATTATATAGAGAATTTATATCACACTAATGTAATTTTTCAGTTTTTCATTTTTATTGCATCTGTTTTTTCTACATTCTTGTCATTCATTTCAACATGTCTTCCTTTCATTTTACATACTCTACTCTACTTTAACTTTCCACCTCCATTTAGAACTTTTATAAGATGACCAAAAGGTGAACGGCAAAAAAGTTAGCTATCAGATCTACTGTACCAAAACAATTAACCACTTGCATAATTTACATATACGGCGGCAAAGTGTTACTGCTGTGCCTGATCACGCACCTAGTATGTGAGGTAGGGGGTGTGCACGTGCGCCGCCGGCAGCCCGCTGTGATTATACACTGCAGGAGCTGATCTGCCAGTACCGCAGATTCGATGTCTGCCGGCACCTGTGGATCATCCAGCACAGAGGCAGAAGGGCGGTCTGCCTATGTAAACAAGGCAGATTGCTGTTCTGACAGGAGGCAAGGCATGGATACCTGTGTCTCTGCAAAGCAGGGACTAGGATCCATGTCTTCCCCTAGTAAAAGCAACTCCTGCAGTACACTAAAACACTGGCTAGGCACACAGTTAACCCTTCGATCGCCCTTGATGTTTAACCCCTTCCCACTCAGTGTCATTAGTACAGTGACAATGCATATTTTTAGCACTGATGACTGGAATAGTGTCACTGGTCCCCAAAAAGTGTTAAAAATGTCAGTTCATGTCCGACGCAATATCGCAGTCCCGCAATAAGTCACTAATTGCTGCCATTACATGTATTATAAAAAAAACCCAGAATTTGTAGATGATATTACTTTTGCGCAAACCAATCAATTTACGCTTATTGGTATTTTTTTTTTTTTCAACAAAAATATGTAGCATAATACATATTGGCCTAAACTTATGTAGAAATCATATCTTTTCGAGTTTTTTATTGGATATGTTTTAAAGCAGA
The DNA here is from genome assembly GCA_018402905.1 of Glandirana rugosa. Taxonomy (NCBI): domain Eukaryota; kingdom Metazoa; phylum Chordata; class Amphibia; order Anura; family Ranidae; genus Glandirana; species Glandirana rugosa. The sequence goes on from BLSH010389339.1 coordinate 1,191,463, forward strand.
AATGAAAAAATATTGTGTTTTTTTCCAAATTGTTGGTATTTTATATATATATATATATATATATATATATATATATAGCAAAAAATAAAATCGCAGTGGTGGTCAAATACCATCAAAAGAAAGCTCTATTTGTGGGGGAAAAAAAGAACATAAATTGTATTATTTGGGTACAGTGTTGCATGGCCACGCAATTGTCAGTTAAAGTAATGCAGTGCTATATGAAAACAAATGGCCTGGTCAGGGAGGGGTCCAGTGGTTAAGAGAAGCTTTATAGTTGGTTACCATCAAATGCTTTTGTAAATTCATCAATCTTCCTTGTGCTGTATTAAGCAATACACACAATATTTACATGTATACTGTATTTTTATCTACAGCCATCCAATCACTTTTACAGCGCTTGGAAGCCCCACCCCTCCACAGTGGTTCCTAGGGCTCTTACATTCCACTTGGGAGTCCAGGACCACAAAAAGTGGTCAGCACAGCTGCCCACAGAGAAGATGGAGGGACTTTGTTCCTCCATCTCCTCTGTGACAAATGCTGTTGCAGCAGGGAAAGCAGCTGATCAGACCCAATCTGTGTTTGACCATCTGCTTTCAAGAGTGCCTGCCACAACTCAAACCTATTGCAAGGGGACTTCTTCACTCCTTTGTGATAGCAGTAAAGTTAAAGCAGCTTCATCACTGTGCATGTGCTGAAATGACGTTGGCACATCTAGTACACTGCATATCTCCTGAACCGTATAGGTTTGGGAGATATGCAGGGCACCTACAGGTAAGGCTTATTATGGGCTTACCTGTAGGTTAAAGTGGTTGTCACGAGTTGACAACCACTTTAAACCCAAAAGCAACTATTTATTACATTACAGCGTACCAATTCTTAGATGTAAGGGCTGCATTAGTTTCCTTTTTAAGGTTTTATTTGCTTTATTTTCACCTGGTGATCTGGCCAGTAAGTCTGCAATGCATAGGTGAGAATAGACCTCTATAACGCTTGGTTTAATTGAAAATTATTGCTTCCAATCCTTTACCATCTTGGTCTTCACATTGCTTGATGCAGAGAAAAAAGTGTTACTTATTCTTTCACATTCCTTTTCTGTTTTTTTGACATTTGACTTTCTAGTGGTCTTAAATTCGGGACCATCATGTTACAGCCCCTTCCTGTCTGGGCATTTTTTCAGTTTCCAGCACTGTGATAGTTTGACTGACATTTACTTGGCCATACAACATGGTACCTAAATAAATTTTATATATTTTTTTAAGACAGATAGAGCTTTATTTCTTCTTCTTATTTTCTACTATATAATGGAAAAAAGACTGACAATTTTGAAAATAATCTGTTTCCCTAATTTTCTAGTATAAATCATATCACATAAAAATGACAAAACCGGTCAAACACCCCAAAATTACCTTTTTTTGTAAAGTGGAAATCCCCAAGGGATGTAATTGTTTGCCTTACTTGTTTGGAAATTAAAAAAACCTGCTGATATTGGAGTGTTTAAAATATAAATTAAGATGCATTTAAAATGTGTTAATAAAAATGTATTGAGAGTGGAAAAACAATCCCACAATCCTTGGTGGTCAATGGCACTATAAAAGAAAAACCTCAAGCAATTCTGCAATCATTGTTTGTCAGTGGCACTTTAAGTCCTCTACCCATTCCAGAACAATCCCACAATTATTGTTGGTCAGCAGCATTTTAAAACCCCCCAGCCCATCACTGGTAGTCGCTGGCACTTTAAATCCCCCCAAAACAATCCAGCAACCCTTTAACCAGTTCCCGACCGTCTTGCGTACATTTACTGCTGTACTGTGGCAGCGTCCCATGAATCGCCGTCTATAAACGGCGGCTCATGGCCATCATGTGAGAGATCTACTGGTCCCTGTCACTGGCATCAGTTAGATCTCTTATGCCCCTGGCAGCCCAGCCCCTTCACAGTTAGAACACGCCTATGGAACACAGTTAACCCCTAGATTGCCCCCTGCAGGTTAACCCCTTCACTGCCAATGACATTTACACAGTAATCAGTGGATATTTAAATTTCTGATCTCTGCATAAATGTCATTGGTCCCAAAAAAGTGTCAAAAATGTCCGACATGTCCGCTGCAATATCACAGTCCTGATAAAAATCGCAGATTGCCGCCATTACTAGTAAAAAAAAAAAATGTAAAAACGCCAGAAATTAATTCTCATGGTTTGTAAACGTGGCAACTTTTTCGCAAACCAATCAATAAACGCCGATTGTGATTTTTTTTTTACCAAAAATATGAGGAAGAATATAAACCGGCCAAAACCGATGAATACAATTGTTTTTTTATATATTATTTTTTATATGTATTTTAGCAAAAAGTAAGAAATATTGTTTTTTTTTTTTTGCAAAATTGTCGCTCTTTTTATGTTTATAGTGGTGATCAGAAATGACGCAGAGGTGATCAAATACCACCAAAAGAAAGCTCTATTTGTGGGACAAAAAGGACACAAATTTTGTTTGGGTACAACGTCGCACGACTGAGCAATTGTCAGTTAAAGCGACGCAGTGCCGAATCGCAAAAAGTGCTGTGGTCCTAACGTGGGAAATCCTTCTGGTTCTTAAGTGGTTAAATAGATATACTTAAGATTACTGAAACATGTATCATATAGAGTATATATATATATAAACTGTATATACAATATACCTATAATTTTCATGCCTTTGTGCAATGCCTTCATTTATCATATGTATCTGGTCTGAAGTAGCGGGAAAATAAAGAGGCTTGCATGCTCTTTACCACTGGTATAATTAATGCAAATGGTGTTTTTTCTGCAATTACATAAATCCTATTTAACATTTTGATTGTTTTAATAAACAATGAGACAGTTCTATCTGCTTTTCTAAAAATGATTAAAACAAGTGTTTCCCTTCTTTATTTAGTATATGTAAGGATTTTACTGTAGCTTTAGTAGACCACATGACTTCTGCAGGGCCCAGCAGGTAAGGGGACCCAGTGTGGTCAGTCTGCATAATTATATTTTGAGACAGCAATAGCATTTGGCAAACACTTTTCAAAATAATGTATATATTGTTCTAAAACATGTAACATGTAAAGTAGTACACTGCGGTATAAACTATTGTTGGAGAATGGCAGGGATCTTAAGAATAGGATTGATTTTAGGGCTTGTTCACATCATGTGTACATGAAAACTATAGGGAAAACCACACAGATTTCACTTGCAGACACACAAGTTTACATCAGTTTACATGCGCGTTGCAGTGGGTTTTTATGCCCGTTGGCATCAGTTTTCATGCGCGTCAGTTATATTCTCCCATTCGCACCACTATGTTGATGTCACGTCCGTTTTTTTCCACGCAGAAGACTGCAACCATATTGCAGATTTCTGCGCAGAAAAGATCTGCACATGATACCAGTGTTGTGGTGTGAACAGGGCACATAGAGAACAATTGATTTTTTGTGCTTTTGCAGAACACATGCAGAAAAACTGACCTCTCTGCACTATGGTGTGAACGAGGACTTAAAGTTGAAGTAAATCCATCGATTTAACTGTTTCCCAAAACAGTTATATTCAAGCCATACCATGAATGATAACTGTCATAATTGCTTGTGATCTTAACAGAACTGCCAAGCTATTCAAATATCTGGTGTCATAACTGATCACATGTGAAGCATCGTGACACCTACAAAACAGACGGCTTCCTTGGCTGCGAAGAAGAAGGTTTGGTTTCACTTTAAGATGGATATTGAAAAGCCAAGGGCCCTATTTATTTCTATAGGAATCTATCACATATAGTTACACTAAGTACAAAGTTGGTTATAGAGAATAGTATTGCAAATGTTAAATGTAAATGGTTCTGTATTGAACAAAGTCATCTATGTAAGTTCTTATTTAATAAAATGTCATGTAAACTTTTCTATGACAACTAAATATTTGCACCCAGAAAAGTAAGAATTTATTGATTTATTGTATTCATTTCTATGGCTTTACAGAGAGCATTGAGCCATTTGCTTTAGTTTTCTGTAGAAGGACCCTACACTACAATGATCCTGCCACAGACATACAGATATACAGTATGCTAGACAGTTTTGTAAATCTAGAGAAAATAAAATGAGAACAAAAAATGAGTCGTTACCATTATTGACCAATATTTCCATAAAATTAAATGCTGATTATTTACTGACAGCAATTTCACTTGTGCTAAAATACTGCACCAGAGAGTCAGAAAAAGACAGACAAACATGGAGAGAGCCTGAATTATGGATAGAGAATTAGGCTACTGCTTGTAGTGCTCTCATATTGGCAGGGAGCTGAGGTCTGACCCTCTCAGATTCAATTCTTGCTGCACCACCCTAAGTATATGTAGCTCACCACTGTAGGGGTTGCTGTTTTTCCCAAGGTTCTTTCCCAAGCTAGTGTATCTGCAGCCAGGCATACAGTCTTAGTCACTCTTCTGGCTCAGTAGTAAAAGAGTATCCTTTTTTATGCTTTATTATAACTTGAACTTGGCTGGGATATAGGGTAACTGGGATACTCCAGTAAGTTAAGTAGTAACTTAAGGACACTTGTGTCCTTCTCAAAGTTTCCTAGCACAGTCCTTGCACAGGCAATGATGAATTGAGCTACATAGGGACGCTGTAAAGAATGTTAACATTTAAACAAAGGATGACTCTAATGCAAGAGGGACACACAGTCACTGGGATCTCACACACCGGTCTGTACATACAAATATCAGCCAGACATTTCTCCCATAAACACTCCAGGGTAGATCCCCAAAAATAAACCCCTCAATCAGATTCAGCAAAGTTCTGTAGAATAGCCCCCCAGCTAGCACAGTTGGGACCTTGATGAGCAAATAAATAAACACAACTGGACTGCCCAGAAGGGCATCAGCCATTCAGGCTGGGATCTTCTCCTCCTGGACAAATACTCCACAGATCCAGGCTTCAGACTATTTATGCTCACTACCAGCCACCATCTGGGCACCCAAAACTCAAAAGTTAGTTTGCTTTTAACATATGATTTTGGAATTTTGAAACCACATATAATTTAAAAAATTTGAGAAAAAATTTCCATCCAGCTCCTTTGTATTTGGGTGACATGATGTCAATTTGATCCCAGTAACAATTAGTGTACTGAAAGAATGCTCTGAAATTGAAAGTTTTCAAACACAATTTTACTTTTGTATTGCCAGCTTTAGACCCCTTTCACACTGGGGTGGGCGGTATCGGTAAATCCCCGCTAGTTTCAGTGGGGATTTAGCGCTGCAGGCGGGTGCGAGGAAATTTTAACTCCCCACAAGGGGTTAAAGCGGGGTTAAAAGTGCTGGCGCGCCGCGTTAGAGTGGCGGTGTGCAGCCGCTTCAGAAGCACTGCCAATTGTTTTCAATGGGCAGGGACGGTGGAGGAGCGGTGTATCACCGCTCACCGCACCGCCCCAAAGATGCTGCTTGCAGGACTTTTTGTAACATCCCGCAAGCACACCGCCCCTAGTGTGAAAGCACTTTCACATTGGGTGGATGGGGAGGGGTTTTTGAGGCACTTTACAGGCGCTATTTTTAGCTAAATAGCACCTTTAAAGCACCTCAGTGTGAAAGGGGTCTTAGTTTTCTTGTGGGTGTGACCCTTCATTGTGCTTTGGATTGACCAAACTGTGTGGAATCCATAGAAGACCTCTAGACAATCAAAAATTGTGCAGTAGACTCTTTACTTCAACCTGCTCTGTACAGAGACTGGAATACTCCAGATAGACTATTTACACCACTCAAATGCTTTTCAGACCAGTGCTCATTTGTTGAGCCTTGGGAAGTGGACCATTCCTGCTGTGGATCATAATGCTTTAATAAAACACCAACTACCTGTTGAGTATGCTCTGGTGTGTATCACCCTTTTGATAGAAGTTTGGTGCTCTTTTCACATCCTTGTTTTCACTAGCAGGCCTTACTATACAACCTGCCATAGCCGTGATGACCTCCTTAGAGGAGTAGACTTATGCGGGCAAGGCCAGAACCTAAGGTACCCAATGCAGAGAGAACTGCACATACAAAGACTAACAGGAGTTAACAGCATCCACACATATCTGCAGAGGAATTCAAGACACTGTAAGGCTCACTATTAGCAAGGCCTACTTGACTTGGACAGCATCTGCATGTGGGGTGGCTGATTGTCAGGGTGGCAGACTCAGCTAGAAATTAAGGGAGGCTATAGAAAAGGTGGCAGCTCTGGCGACCAGTGTTTGAGAGGTGTCCAGCAGTATCCCTACTATTTCTTATACTGGAACCTTTACTTGACACTAAATCACTGTCCTTAACAAGCAGGTTCTTGTCTCTTTTATAAGGGCTGCCCTAATCAAAATGTCCAAGGAAGGTCACTAGGGAATGCAGCGTCCAATTGAACAGCTTCTGTACCTGTGATGCCTTCAGAGGCTTCAGAGGAAAATTATTCCCCTAGTCTCCGCTACATCCACATCGCATCAAGATGCCACCTAGTGAATGGAGTGAGAACTACACCTGCCAACACTCAGCTTATTTCAAATGATCCAGCTACAGTCCTTACTGACACCTCAGTCGTAGAACACATACAGCTTTTGCCTTCAGCTCTACATCATTGCATTGACAACTTAGTTGATATCATCCATCATCTCACGAATGAGACTGATGTCTGTGAAGTAGATATCTTTATAGCAAATGTTTGTCTGCAGAATGTAAAAAAATATGTTGTACTAGGTGGAATCTCTGAAATTCACAAAGACTGGCGCAGGCAGATTTTGCAAAAGCGTTTTTCATGCATTCTAAAAGTGATGAGTACTGCGCCAAATTAATTTACCTGTTGTGGGAGATTAGCTCGTAGGGATCACTTTTCAGGGGAAAAGATTTAGCATGGTTGCCAGTTTCTTTAAAGTCTGGCCGCTTGCCAGGTTTATTTTTACAGGTTTGCAAGATCAAAACAGAAACAGAAAACAAAACCTTGCCATCTGGCGCTACACTAAACAAAGAGATTCCTTTCTATACAGTGTGGGGCTGTCCCCAACACCCACAAAATATAAGCACATTGCAAACCTTGTTTTTAGAGTCCAATTTAGCGCACAGAACTCTCTCAGCTTTCTCCCCCTGAGATCCACTATCGAGCTCTAGTGAGATCTCTTCCTGATTATTAAATGCAGGTGGAGAAGGGTTTAAGTGGACCAGAAAGTCTGGGCCGGAACCAGCTCTGCCACGATGGCCGGCAAAACCCGGGTCGGACTCCCGCTAGTGGCCTCAAAATGATTGCATGCGAGGCAACAAGTATCGCTCATCCATTGTGGTGCATTGCATAATGTCACATATCCCCCCTCTGCTCAAGCCCCTGGGGCGGAGCAACTGTCCCAACCATGCAGTGGGCCCGGGAAAGACCATCGGGGTTATTTTGGAGCCTTTCAGTCGGTTGTTCCACTGAGAACTTAAACGGCTGTAGGGCCAGGAACCACCCAATCACCCGGCTATTTTTCTCCTGGTTGTTACACCTCCACTTAAGGGGGGTATGGTCGGTGACTAGCCTGAATGGCCTTCAGAGCAGGTATTATTTTAGGGCCTCTAAGGCCCACTTGATGGCCAGGCATTCCTTCTCCACAATGACATAATTCTTCCTGCTTAAGTAGATGATCAGGTGCTCCTCGCCGTCTCTGATCTGGGACAGAACAGCACCTAGTTCCACCTCAGAGGCGTTGGTTTGAATGACAAACTCTTTCGTGAAGATCCCGGGTCACGAGCAGCGGCTGTACACAAAGGGCTTGCTTCAATTTCTGGAAGGCCTTTTGAGCTTCAGGATTCCACTTAACCATTCCTGACACTCTACCCTTTGTCAGTTCAGTCAGAGGGACGGCAATGGTGGCAAAGTCGGGGATGAAGCATTGGTAATACCCTGTAATCCCCAGGAAGGTCCGAACCTGGTTCTTGTTCAGCGGTTGGGGCCACTTTTGAATGGCCTCGATCTTATTGCTTTGGGGCTTAATCAGACCTCGACCAATCACATACCCAAGGTATTTGGCCTCCTCGAGGCCTATGGCACACTTCTTAGGGTTAGCTGTTAAACCTGATGCCCTCAGTGAATCTACTACTGCCTGCACCCGAGGCAGATGTGATTCCCAATCTGGGCTGTGGATGATGACATCATCCAGATAGTCCGCTGCATAGGGCCAATGCGGACTCAAAGTCTTCTACATTATCCTCTGAAAGGATGCAGGGACCCCATGCAGACCAAACAGCATTCATTTGTATTGGAAGGACCCTTCGGGGATAGAGAAGGCCGTTTCTTCCTTTGCTGACTCTGTTAGGGGGATCTGCCAGTATCCCTTAGTTAGGTCTAGGGTTGTTATGTATCGAGCCCCTCCCAACCTATCCACAAGTTAACCGCGGCATGTGTCAAACTTAGACACTTCATTCAGTTTCCTAAAATCATTACAGAACCAGATAGTGCCATCGGGCTTTGGGACCAGTACTACAGGGCTTGATCAGTGGGACTCCTCTATCACTTCTAACTCCAACTTGTTTTTTTTTTTCTCTCGCCGCCACCGCCTCTCATCTAGTCTCAGGTATTCAGTAGGGTTTTACATTTAGACGGACCCCGGGTGATTATGTCATGTTGTAGCACAGTCCGGGTAGGGAAGAGAAAAAATCTCTATTTTTACTGACAAATTCCTTAACGTCATTTTGTTGCATCAGTGACAAGGAGGACATCCGGGGTTAAGGATAACCTGTCCTTTTGGGGCGTGAGCTCCCTGTCCTTCCACGGTTTCAGAAGATTAACATGGTAAATTTGTTCCGGTTTAATTTTCCCAGGCTGGTAAACTTTGTAGTTAACTTCCCCTACTCTTTCCCTAATCTCAAAGGGACCCTGCCACTTTGCCAGGAATTTAATTTCGACCGTGGGGACTAGCACCAGCACTCTGTCCCCTGGGTTGAAGGTTCAGGTTTTGGCACCTCGATTGTAAACCCTTCTCTGGGCCTCCTGGGCTTGCTTCATATGCTCTCGTACAAGGGGCAGGACAGCTGCGATTCGATCCTGCATTATGGAGACGTGCTCTATGACGCTTCTATATGAGGTGACCTCTCCCTCCCACGTCTCCTTTGCGACATCTAGCAGCCCCCTGGCGCTACGCTAAACAAAGAGATTCCTCTCTATACAGTTTGAGGCTGTTCTTGACACCCACAAAACATAAGCACATTGCAAACCTTGTTTTTAGAGTCCAATTTAGCGCACAGAGCTCTCTCAGCTTTCTCCCTTTGAGACCCAGGATCGAGCTCTAGTGAGATCTCTTCCTGATCACTAAATGCAGGTGGAGAGGGGTTTGAGTGGGCCAGAAAGTCCGGGCCAGAACTGGATCTGCCACGGTGGCCGGCAAAACCCGGTTCGGACGCCCGCTTAGCGCCTCAAAATGATTGCATGCGAGGAGACAAATATCGCCCATCCATTGTGGTGTCTCAAATAACGTCACACTCTCTAGACTCTTATACTTGAATTTGGCTCATGCTGCACCACTTTTAGAATACACGAGAGACATTTTTGCAAAATCTGTCATGCCAAGTTTATTCTCTCCATACGCAAAAAGAGAGTTGGTCCTAATTAGCTCCACTTTTATGTTTGGCGCATTCAATGTGACACAATATAAATGTGGCGCATTGAATGCAACACAATTATAAAACTGAATTTGGTGGACAAGTTGTTGTCAGAACCAAAAGTGTCACAAATGCTACAAGAGAGATTAATGCTAGAAAAGTGGCACAGCAGCTTTATTGAATTCCCCTATTGCGTTTTATTATATTTGTACTCGGAATCTTCAGAATGAAATGGTGAGACATAAATTGGACATAAATTAAAAGGAACAGAGACCTGAAGTGTGCCGTGGTCATGAAGGTCAGTATGCCTTAAAGGGGGCATACCTAGTGTAGTTGTAATAGGAATATAGAAATAAAAGGGCTAGGGAGGGTGGGAGAAGCGTTCCCAGGAAGCCGTGCATAAGGAAGGAGGAGACTGGGTTATATGTGCCCCAGACTCCTCCTACAAATACAGGCAGGCCTGCGGCCAGCCTTAACATTTGTACTCGGAATCTTCAGAATGAAATGGTGAGACATAAATTGGACATAAATTAAAAGGAACAGAGACCTGAAGTGTGCCGTGGTCATGAAGGTCAGTATGCCTTAAAGGGGGCAAAAAGACACGGATAGGATTAGTGACAAAATTGTTTATTAAAGCAAGACAGAAGCTAATCAACCAACCGAGCAAAAGCACTGGACATCTCGGAAAAAGGTTCAGGGATATATCTGACGTAACAAAACGACTTCCATCTACCTAATTTACGGATTACGTGAGCGGGGACCCCTTGCTGAGACGCAGCCGAGGCTGCACCAATTCTGAAGGAGTGACCTGAATACTGTTTAGGGTTTGCTCCCAGCCTGGATAGCAAAATCCGTACGTGTTTGATGAATTGGCTAGTAGTAAGAGGGTTAACAGGAAACGGTAGTAGAGGTCCATCACTAGCCTTCCCCTTAAGTAGAACCAATAGGGCCTCCAGCACCTTGACCGGGCACCATGCTGTGTTGGTTTCAAAATACCTGACGTCCGAGCCTCTACCTGCTTGGCTATTCTTGCACGTATCTAAATGTAACCTGAAATGCCCCTGGTGTCTGGTGAGATGTTTTAATAAAATAGGCCGAGATCGAGAACCAGACATGGAAAACTCGCTCGGCCTCAGGAACCCGTAAAATGCCAAATATATGGCTGACTTAATGATCAGGCTGGCATGTACGCCGAAAGGAGCCGCGGAGAGCAAGTCAGACATATCACGAAACAGCTGCCCCGTGACCGGGCGTCTGCTAACTGTGGTAGGTGGGCAATTCTTTTGTAACCCCTTAAATATCGCCTTAACAGGGTATGCAGAGAATAAAGAGGGATCATTGGGGTGCTGCATGGACCTAAAATGCTGGATCCCAGCCACATAAGTTTTGATGGTGGACAGTGTTAGCTTCAGATTAAAGTGGCAAAAGGAGATGAAGGACAACACACACTCTATGCTGAACCGGTCTGCGTGGGGAAATAGCTCTAAAAAGGAGAGGAACGCTTGCCAAGCTGAGTCGTACGCCTTCCTGGTATTAGCTGCCAAAGAAGAGGTGATCAGCTCCCTGGCCCCTGCCTGCAAGACACTTAATCCATCCTGAGTGTTGAGTAACAAGGGCATGGTGTAGCCTGAAGGTCCGCCTCCGGAACCTGTCGAAAAAATAAAGGATAATTAAAACGTGACAAAGCGTCGGCTGCCACGTTCCCAGAACCTTCGATGAAACAACAAATGATGTGGAACTTCCCATGCAGGGAGAGCCAGGTTAACTTTCTTAGAAAGGCCATGATCGCTAGTGATTTGGACCTGCCTTTGTTAACAATTTCGACTACAGCCGCGTTATCCGACACGAACCTGACTGTCTGGCCACCCCACAGGTGACCCCAGACCTGAGCTGCTGCCACAAGGGGATAGATCTCAAACAAGGCAGAGGTCTTGCAGAAACCGGGTATGGATTTCACTTCATCCGGCCATTGCCCAGCCAGCCAGTGATGACCAAAAATAGCCGCGAAACCTCTGGACGCGGCTGCATCGGAAACCACTGTGGGTGAGGTATGGGCCAAAG
>BLSH010389339.1:1222503-1262147 GCA_018402905.1 Glandirana rugosa
TGTTGTTTCCAAGATTGGACTTAATTTGATCACTTCACTTGTTCATATTGATTTGTTTTAGTTACGGACACTGTTCACTCATTCACTTGGTTTTGCTTTATGTCCCTTCACAAGCGCAGCTTTATTTTTGTATAATTTGTATTTGAGGTGGAGAGATCACACTTTATTGTTGCAGCTGTGTACACAGGGATTTATCATTCGTCAGGGTTAGCGCAGTTTTCCTTATAATTTCTTTCCTTTGTGTCTCAAATGCTCCCCCAACTAAACCCTGCAGCTCACAGTGGGAGGGTTTACAGAGGCAGCGCTGCCACTCCAGGAAGCAGTGGGCAGGACTTGGTGTGTCCAGGTGATGACTGACAAGCTGTAGGCTAGTGAATTAGTAGTGACAGCACTGACAGCTACATCTCCAACAACATCTTCTCATCCTACCGTAGTACCAGCAGGCACAACCTACCTGAGGGTGAAAACTCTGCTCTGAATTCAGGAGCAGTGCAGTATCATTGCCACCCCATCCCAGGAAGCTTCATTAGGTGGGCTGCACTGGCAGGATCAACAAGTACTTGTGGAATTTTGCTGGGTGACTAAGAGAAAACTGTAAGTGCAGATACACTTATAATTTAGTACAGCAGCAGATATTTTGTTTTTCAATAGGAAGCCATAGTTCTAATTTAGCATGACCCGGGTAATTGATAATGTTAACTTGTCTGTTCCATTTTCTCATAGAGATGTAATTTCACAGCGCTCCAGAATTAGAAACACTCCGATAGCTGATAAACAAGCAATGCTGGTTTTTCCACAATGACAAAGAGACGGAAGGAACCAAGTATTCCTAAACCTGCATGCTATAATGAAGTTGCTGTAGGCCCCTAGGACCCATATGTTGCTGCTATTACTAATACCTCTATGACTGGATGGATGTTTTATAAACATTGTTTTCTTATGTGAAGCAAGATTTGAAATAATAATTTATGCATTACTTTTTTTGGTGAAAAAAACATTTTTGCAAAACTTTAGGCACTATAAACCTTGATGCCTGACTGCAAGTATTATTGCATACATGCCCCTACATATTTTAATGTAGATAAAATATCTACATCAGTATACAGACAGTTTTCAGGTACGTTTGACTATGTTTGTTTAGCCAAATCTTTAAGTGGAGCTAATATTTGAAAATAAAATTGGAGGTAGAGATTTTTGTTAAAAGATTCCCTTTTGTTCAAAAAATTATTTCTCTTAGCAAGTTTATTTATCTATTTTTTGCCTCTTTCAGTGGACAATGTACACTTTGGGTCCATTTTCAGCCATCTGTAAAATGCAATGAGTGGAACTGGTGGCTGGGACAATGCAACTCCAATGTTCACGAACTGACGCTACATCACCACTGGTCACCAAGTGGACAAAAAAGAAGAATCAGTGATGAAGATGACTGCAGTGACAATGGTAAGGCAATGGGAATCACAGGTCTGTCAGCTCTGCAGGAGGGCAAACTTATAGTTAAAGAGGAACTCAAGGCTCCTTCAGAAGAAATAAAAAGTCAGCAGCTACAAATACTGTAGCTGCTGACTTTTAATATTAGGGCACTTACCTGTCCAGGCATCCAGTGGTGTCCTCACCCGAGCCAATTTTTTAGTCGGCTCCTGGGTGCTGCCGCTGCCATCTCGGCTAAGGGAGACTGGCAGTGAAGCCTTGCGGCTTCACAGCCTGTTCCCTACTGTGCATGTGCAGAGTGCGCTGCGCTTTGTGAATGGCCTGGTTGCAGGCAAAGGAGGAAGTGGGAGCGGGTACCTGTAAAAACCTATGTATGCTGTACATGTATATGTGCACATTATATCAAGAGCCCCTTCTGCCACACTAGTAAAGGCCTAACCATTTATTACTTAAACCGCACAGTTGAATCAAATTCAAATCTTCTTACTTAGATTAAAAATTATTTTGCATTATAATAGATGGGGCCAAAACCTTAAAGTGCCATTCAGCCCAGAATATGAAAACTCTCACATGCTCACAAAGCCACTAAAGCATTTATTATGTGTATAGTGAAATATAACTGGATGATCCTGCCTTAAGCTGTCTCTCCCATCTTCTCTGTATCCCCATTGCAGCCTAAAATTGTGTAGACCAGCCGGTGACCTCAACGGAGCATGGTCCAGTTTCCGGTTCCCTTCTAAGCTCTTCACTTCCCCCTCATTCTTATCTGTGCAGTACACGTGACTATAGAGTCACACATGTGGGCATATGCACAGTGGTAAATGACACTCCTCACCCTCCCACCTCCTCCATGTCCTTCTATTGCTAAACACTATGGGGGCGGGATAGTATACAGATAGTATTGTCACGTACCTGGCGGTTGAGTCTGACTTATGCAGTGGGCAACCTCTCTTACGACCCTGATTCAGGAACCCCTGATAGAGTAAACAGGAGGCTCGGGTGTGCAGGGAGGCACGAGGGTCAGACTGGGTCACTGGTGGTGATGTGCAGGTCCTTGGTGAGCTCGTGCAAGCAGAGGCATAGTGGTGCAGGCCGGGTCGGTAACAGGCTGGCGGTGCAGTACAGAAGGGTCAGGCATAGTCCGGCACAGGCAGAGTTCATTAACAGGCGGGCGGCAAGGCACAAGGGAGCAAGCAGAAGAGTGGTCGTGGAAGCCGACGTCAGTGCAGGCAGAGATCAAAGCAGAGTCAGGACAAACCGGGTCACAGGAACAGATAATCAGGATAACAGGTTGCTCAGGAGCACACAAAAGTCATAGAATGGACAGCACTGATTGCAGGGTGCTGTGAGCTTAAATGGCCGCTTTGGCGCCAATGCCGGCACATACGCACGCAAGTGCGCACAAGCACGCGCACACGTTACGTGTGCACGTGCATAGACCTTCCAATGGCCCCAGATGATTCCTTACCAGTATGCGGATTGATTGCATTCACTGAGAAGCTCACAAAACGCTTAGATTTCATATAAATCAGTATTTAATATGTCAAATATCACTGCTAATACCTGTAAAGTAAATAAAGAGCCTTGGAGGCAGATTCCATGTAAACAAAATGAGAGCTATTGTCAATCATCTTTAACTCTGCCTACACCATATTAATGCACAACAAATACACATTTGATGTTCAATAAAGATTTATTGTGAGCTATAAAACAGTTTTTTTATAATGTAATATGAATTGCTATTCTGAAACTGTTTTTTTTTTTTTTTAATTAAAAGAGAAGTCCAAGCTTGTTTGGCTGTACTTCTATGGATCACAGGAGTGATGCACAGGAGTACAGTTCGTTCTGCACCCCCATGACCCTTTTTCAGTATACAGTGGACTGAATCCCGCTTTCAGCTGATGCCACAAAGCCGGTCGAGGCTCAGGCAAGTCCGCGACAGTAAAGTGCCTGGACCAGCACCTGGCTCAGCCTCTCAGCAGAGCAGAGAGCAGTGGCTGACAGTCACCAGGTCTCTGCTCAGGGAGCTGTCAGAACCAAGCGATCGGCAGTGTTTGATCACTCGGTTCTCAGTGTTAGAGCCAGCTGCAGCATCGGAGTGATGCTGCATCCACCTAGGTAAATATGATTCTCTTAAAAAAAACAAAACATACTTCTCTTTTAAGAGATCTGATCCGCTTGCATTTTGCAGAGCCAGGAACTCAAGCACAAAGATTTCACCATGAGTGCCCCAAGTGATAGAGGAAACTGTTGAGTTAGCTCTTCAACATCTATTGAGTTCTAATTTATCTACAGGGTGGGCCATTTATATGGATACACCTTAATAAAATGGGAATGGTTGGTGATATTAACTTCCTGTTTGTGGCACATTAGTATATGTGAGGGGGGAAACTTTTCAAGATGGGTGGTGACCATGGCGGCCATTTTGAAGTCGGCCATTTTGAATCCAACTTTTGTTTTTTCAATAGGAAGAGGGTCATGTGACACATCAAACTTATTGGGAATTGTTTTTCTTGTGAAATTCCCAATAAGTTTGATGTGTCACATGACCCTCTTCCTATTGAAAAAACAAAAGTTGGATTCAAATTGGCCGACTTCAAAATGGCCGCCATGGTCACCACCCATCTTGAAAAGTTTCCCCCCTCACATATACTAATGTGCCACAAACAGGAAGTTAATATCACCAACCATTCCCATTTTATTAAGGTGTATACATATACATGGCCCACCCTGTAGATACAACTTTTAAAAGTAAGCTTGGTACCATCAGCCCCTACAGATGACTATACAATGAAGAATGTAATTATTCTGGAGCAAATTAGAACCTTGAATGTGACTCTCTTTACCCAGAATTCACATCTTTTATTCAGTGCATGTTGGGTGATCTATGTACCCAACATGCACTGAATAAAAGATGTGAATTCTGGGGTTGTTATTGGTAGAACCTGTGCACAAAGGTAGCTCCATAAAGACATAATTTTATAGGTTGGTGTGGAGGAACCCAAGTGACCAGCACAGAGCTCTGACCTCTTCCCTAATTAAAGGGGTTGTAAAGTCTCTAGGTTATTCACCTTAATGCATTCTATGCATTAAGGTGAAAAACCTCCTGTAATGCAGCAGCCCCTCCTTTTACTTACCTGAAGCTGATCATTCCAGCGTCAAAGACATCCCCAGCAGCTGTCCTGGGAGTGGGACTTGGGAGTGCGCCCACACGAGTGCCCCCAGGGAAAGTGCTTCTCCAAGGGGGCACTCGAGAAGAGGAGGAGCGCCGCCGGGGGACCCCAGAAAAGGAGGATTGGGGCCGCTCTGTGTAAAATACTTACACAGAGGAGGTAAGTAATGACATGTTTTTTTTTTTTTTTTAACCTGCTACAATGCATATAGTGCGATGGGGCGACTCCTACAACCACAGTGACGTACCCGTACATTGCTGCCTTTCTCTGGGTTTCAGGCACATGCGCCTGCCCCCGCCTGCCTACTGTCCTGTGATTTGACACAGCGGGAGTCTGTCAGCAGGTCCTGGCCGATGATTTGGTAGAACGAGCGGTGAACCCTTGTAACTAAGTCGGAAGTGACAAAACGCATCAAGGGAGTAGCTATACGGCAACTCGTGAGCAGGCTGGATGTTCACTGCTCATTCTACCACATCGGTGTTTGAACGGAACGAAAGACGGGGACACATGGCCAAGTAGGGTCATTTCTTTGAATGTTTTTAATTGATGTAAGTCCATATATTTTTAGAGTAAAGGATTTATTTTTTAAAACGAAATTGCACTATGAGAGGCTGTATATGCTTTATTTCCTTATGTGAATATCGGTTTGCCTAAATTGAACGGTGGTTGAAGTTAATGTGGATAAAAAGACCATTGCTTGATACGCTGATTTGATTTGAATCTCTGGTAAGCCTTATTCTATATGGGTGACCACTGTGTATATTGGAGCACTGGTGGAGGCCATCTCTTTGGGCGTTAACTCTCAAGTTCCATACATTGCACTTTTGGACTTTTATGGACATTGAACAATAGGCTAATTGTGGATTCACAATTCTGAGTATATGCACAATGTTTGCACTTTTTTAGTTTTACATGCGCTGCTGTGAAATATTATTTACATATTTTCACCCCTTTTTTTATATTGTTATTACTGATCACTGTATTAGTGTAATTGGAGATGTCAGTGTGTCAGATTGCCCGCCACACAGTCCCACTATAAGTCGCTGATCACCACCATTACTAGAATAACAAAAATAAATAAATAAAAAATTCCAGTATATACAGCGGGTAAAATAAGTATTGAACACGTCACCATTTTTCTAGATAAATATATATCTAAAGGTGCTATTGAAATTTTCACCGCATGTTGGTAACAACCCATGCAATCCATACATACAAAGAAATGGCACTGCACTTCACACCAAAAACACCCCATGCCAACAGTGAAGTTTGGAGGTGGAAACATCATGGTGTGGCATATGGTACTGGCAAACTTCACGTCATTGAAGGAAGCATGAATGGAAAAATGTACCAAGACAATCATGATGAAGATGGAACGAGGGTGGACATTTCAGCAAGACATTGATCCCAAACACAAAGCCAAGGAAACTCTCAATTAGTTACAAAGAAAGAAAATAAAGCTGCTAGAATCCCCCACCAATCACCTGACTTGAACTAGAACTAAAGATCAGAGTTGATAGAAGAGGCCCACGGAACCTTCAAGATTTGAAGACTGTGTGGAAGAATGGGCCAAAATCACACCTGAGCAATGAATGCGACTAGTCTCTCCATACAGGAGGCATCTTGGAGTGGTCATTACCAACAAAGTATTTTGTACCAAGTATTAAATACATTTCAGCTTGCTTGTTCAATACTTTTTCCCTGTGTCATTCCATTTTATTACACGTAATAATCTTTGTATGTATGGATTGCATGGTAAAAATTTAATGTCAATAGCACCTTTAGAAATGTTCTTACCTAGAAAAATGGTGACTTGTTCAACACTTATTTTAGCTGCTGTATACCATCATTTGTAGGCACTATAACATTCACGCAAACCAATTAATATACACTTATTGAAAAAAATGTTTTCTACCAAAGACATTTAGCCGAATACATTTCGGCCTAAATTAGGCCTACATTTATTTTTTTTTTTATTGAATATGTATTATAGCAGAAAGTAAAAAATATGGTTATTTTTTTATCAAACTTTTCAGTCTTTTTTCATATATATATTAAAAAAAAACAGTGGTGATCCAATACCACCAGAAGAAAGCTCTATTTATGTGAAAAAATCATATAAATTTTATTTGGGCACAATGTAGCATGACTGCGGAATTGCCAGTTAGCGCAGTGCTGAAGAGCAAAGAATGACCTGGTCATGACAGGGCTAAAACTTTCCAGAGCTCCAAGTTGTTAAAAAAAATGTAATACCTTTAGCATAACATAATTTTGTAGTCCAGTCCACAGATATAGCAGAAAACAATAAGTGTGTTAGCATTGGCAGAGACTACAAGGAGTTATCAGCTCAAAATATTTCTGGCAAGATCAAGATGATTTTTGCGCTTGTATTAATCATATAACAAATCACTTTAAACTCTATGTTTACCAGACCAAAAGAAAGCGAATGAGATAAGTTCATTGTTGGGGTTTTGCTTTAACAACACATGCACAATTGTAATGAACACATATCCAACTGCTGTCTTGAATGTATGGCCAGCTGAGGGATGGAGATGGTTACAGGAAATAGAGGTCCAACTGTATCCTTACATTCAAGCCAATGGCGTTTGAGTTTGGTCCCTAAAGTTCGACTTTGATCATAAGATATTGTAAGAATTATTTTTTGCTAAATTAGACTTGGCCAGCATGTGACACTTCCAAAGGTTGACCTAGATTTGCAGGATACATATAAACCAAAACCCAGCAGGGAAGGCTCAGCCTATAGTCTTCCAACAAATGGCAACATTATACCTGCACAAGTGTAAATGTACATGTCAGAACTGCTTTGCACATCCTTGACCAAGCGTCCATTTTACCAGGTGGATAGAGAAAGGAGAAGGAATGATCTCCATTTAATTGCACTATAATTAGCAAATTGTTAAAGTGGAGAGCAGTAAAGCTTGGATGTTGTTATGTGAGGTTATACCCCCGGGAAAACTAACTTCAGGCTCTGGTATGACCTGAACAATAGAAATCGTTTTGCTATCTTATGCAGATACCTGGGATGTTAATGATTCAATTACTATTCTTAACTACTAATAATATGAACAGCAGTGGCCCTTACTGCAGACAGGCTTTAAGGTACTCGTGTCAATTTCCTGCCCCAAGTCCTCCTTCAAATGCTAATTGGCTCCTGCTGCTTTGTTGCCTGTCCTGAAACTTAAAATGTTTGACATTGATTTTTTTTTTTTTTAGAAAAACAAGCTCACAGTTTTGAAGAAACACATATGTTAATAAACCAATTCAACACGGACTAAGGGGACAATAAGGCAAAGGGGAACCAATGACCCTAGAGCTACAAACTCAATGTGCATACTGATGAGAAGATAATAAGTGGTTCTTTGTTATAGTTTGTCAATTTCAAATTATTGATAATTTTTATTATAAGACTGTTTGTACTGAGGAATATATGCCAAGAACAGTATGTTCCAGTTTTGGCACCCTGGCCCTGGCACAGAGGAGTTGGTTAGCACTGAGGATCCTTGTGGAGAAGTAAGTATGCAAATAGGTTACATTTACATAAGTTAAGGTTAACGAAAGGGATTTTAGTAGGGTTGCACTTTTAGGTTTAGGGGTTATAATGTTATGTAAGGCAGCCTTTTCCAGCCTTTTTCAAGGAACCCTTGAAAAAACTTTCTGGTCTCAGGGAACCCCTGCTAAAAATGACTATATCTACAACTCATGTGTAGATGTGATGGTCAGTGGGAAGAATGTCCCTTATAAATAGTTAAAAAGATCAATGGTGGTAGTGGCGACTTATCTGAGAGGCAGAAATTACTCATTGCGCAAGGTACCCCTAGTAACTTCTGGAGCAACCCTAGGTCTCCATGGAATCCTAGTTGAGAAACCGTGATGTAAGGTTTGGTTTAAAGGGTCAGTCAGCCCAAAAAATATATTTCTATTTAGTTCCCAGGTTTTCACACCTGCTGTGGTCATTATGTCAGCACCACCAGCACCAAAGAAGGAGTACCGCAGTGAGTCTAGGTACACACCTATGCGGCTGCGTTTTTTTTCCGGTTCTTTACCGCATTTTTACTGTGATTTTGCCGCAATTTGCGCGGGGGGGGGGGTTGATTTGTTGCTAGGCAAATTTAAAAATGCAAATAGCTCCGAAATCACAATTTAGCACATCAAAAAAACAACACTTGCGTTTCTGGTGCAGCTCCATTGAAGTCTAATGCATGCAAAATACAAACTGCAGTGAGAAAAAAAGTCCCCGACCCTTTAAAAAAAACGCAACGCCGCAAAAAGCACAGATGTGAACTACATCCATAGGAAAACATGTTACATGGACTGTAGTGCGTTTGTGCAAACTGCAAAATGCAGAAAAAAACACATAGGTTTGAACCTAGGGTAAAATCTGCTATTTTTGCTTTAACCAATGCTTGGCAATGGATTTAAAAAAACAATTCCCAACAAGCTAGAGTTCTGCCTCAAAGTTTAAACTTGGGGGTTAAGGTAATTTTGTGAAGGTTAATAAAAGGAAACCTTTCTTTTAGATGGAGTGGAGAGTGATTAACAGCTATCAGTTTTAATTTTTACAATTATCGGCCTAAAATTGTCATAAGACATCCTGTCCTCCGATAATCCGACCGTTAGTACGCTCCATTTGACAGCCGATTTTGAATTATTGTCCAACAAAAGTTGTATGAGCAGACTAGAAAACTTTTGTCTGCCGACAAGGCGTGGTCCGATTTCCGGCTCATCTGTACAGAAGTTGGACAAACACAAGTTGTAAGTACAAACATGCATGCTCGTAATCCAGGAACGAGACAGAAGTGTTTGGTCGTGTAAACACGAAATTAGTGGTTGGTGCATTTAGGTGCGTTTTGGCATTTTTTTATGCATTTTACTGTGTTCCAGTACAGTTCAGTGCAGAAAAAAATGCAGTATATTCTACTTTTTTCTTCTGGAACTGGAACGCACTGGAACTGACCACACTGGTGTGACTGTGAACTATATACAAGAGGAAAGCAGTGCCATCTAAGTGCAGCAATATGTAATTTTTAATGCAAATAAAACAAAGGAGAGGCACTCACAAATTGCATGTGCATGAGGCGCTTAGTGAAACAAGGGTTCTTCCGTTCCGAAGATCGGTGCCGCTGCAGGGATGCAACCGAGGGAGGAGGCAGCACTGGTGGCTTCCATCGCTTCGGGCTGTACAGGTACACGCCAACGATGGATATATATATATATAGATATAGGCCTGAGGAATGAGCATGCATGCTCTGAATGCCCAACACACTTGCTTGGCTTAACCCCATTAGTGACGTCATCTCCATCGCTGGAATGTACCCATACAGCCCAGAAGGACATGTTTTATTTGCATTAAAATTACATTTTGCTGCACTTAAGTGGCACTGCTTTCCTCTTGTATCTATCCCTAGAGCCTCTTCTAGTTCCTTACAAGCTGGCAGCCAGAACAGTACCCCTACAGCACCAAGGACTATTGCATACCCTCCCCCCTTGGACTCTACATATGACACTTGATGATTTTATGCTTTATGTATGATCTTAACCGTCCTAAGCTTCAGTTCGCCTAAGACATTAGGCTAGCTACCACTGCCAACCTTATCACATGGCAATGCTACAAGTCTTTAGGGTTCCTACCAGTGTTATCATACACATGGTCATCCTCATCACATGCCAGTGCTACAAGATATTAGGGCACCTACCACTGCCATCCATAGCAATGCTATGAGACAATATGGTAACTAGCATTGCCGCCCTTACCACACAGCAATGCTACAAGGCATTAGGCTACCTATTTCATATGGCAATGCTATCAGACATTGGGATACCTACCACTGCCATCCGTATCACATGGCAATGCTACAAGTCTTTAGGGTTCCTACCAGTGTTATCATACACATGGTCATCCTCATCACATGCCAGTGCTACAAGATATTAGGGCACCTACCACTGCCATCCATAGCAATGCTATGAGACAATATGGTAACTAGCATTGCCGCCCTTACCACACAGCAATGCTACAAGGCATTAGGCTACCTATTTCATATGGCAATGCTATCAGACATTGGGATACCTACCACTGCCATCCGTATCACATGGCAATGCTACAAGTCTTTAGGGTTCCTACCAGTGTTATCATACACATGGTCATCCTCATCACATGCCAGTGCTACAAGATATTAGGGCACCTACCACTGCCATCCATAGCAATGCTATGAGACAATATGGTAACTAGCATTGCCGCCCTTACCACACAGCAATGCTACAAGGCATTAGGCTACCTATTTCATATGGCAATGCTATCAGACATTGGGATACCTACCACTGCCATCCGTATCACATGGCAATGCTACAAGTCTTTAGAGTTCCTACCAGTGTTATCATACACATTGGTCATCCTCAGCACATGGCAATGCTTCAAGATGTTAGGTCACGTACAACTGCCATCCTTATCACATGCCAATGCTAAAAGATTTCAGGGTGCCTACCACTGCCACCAAACACATGGTCATCCTCAGTACACACCACTGCTAGGAGAGGTTAGGGTACCCACACATGCCACCTTTACCACGCTACAAACCAGCAGGTTACCTATCAATGATATCATGCAGATGATCATACTGACTACATGCCAATGCCACAAGACTTCAGGGTGCCTACTGCTGCCATCATACACATGGTCATTCTCATCAAATGCCAGTGCTAAAAAGATATTAGGGTACCTACCACTGCCACCTTCATCACTATAAGACATCAGAGTCCCCCCAGTCCATGGTATGTACAGTAAGTAAACCCCTCACATTTTTGTAAATATTTTATTATATCTTTTCATGTGACAACACTGAAGAAGTGACACTTTGCTACAATATAAAGTAGTGAGTGTACAGCTTGTATAACAGTATAAATTTGCTGTTCCCTCAAAATAACTCAACACACAGCCATTAATGTCTAAACCGCTGGCAACAAAAGTGGGTACACCCCTAAGTGAAAATGTCCAAATTGGGCCCAATTAGCCATTTTCCCTCCCCGGTGTCATGTGACTTGTTAGTGTTACAATGTGTGAATGGGGAGCAAGTGTGTTAAATTTGGTGTTATAGCTCTCACTCTCTCATATTGGTCACTGGAAGTTCAATATGGCACCTCATGACAAAGAACTCTGAGGATCTGAAAAAAATAATTTTTGCTCTACATAAAGATAGTCTAGACTATAAGAAGATTGCCAAGACCCTGAAACTGAGCTGCAGCAAGGTGGCCAAGACCATACAGTGGTTTAACAGGACAGGTTCCACTCAGAACAGGCCTCGCCATGGTCAACCAAAGAAGTTGAGTGCACGTGCTCAGCGTCATATCTAGAGGTTGTCTTTGGAAAATAGATGTATGAGTGCTGCCAGCATTGCTGCAGAGGTTGAAGGGGTGGGGGGTCAGCTTGTCAGTGCTCAGACCATAGAAAGCCTCTTCTAAAGATGATGCACAAGAAAGCCAGCAAACAGTTTAATGAAGTCAAGCAGACTAAGGACATGGATTACTGAAACATGCCGTGGCCTGATTAGACCAAGATAAACATATTTGGTTCAGATGGTGTCAAGCATGTGTGGCGGCAACCAGGTGAGAAGTACAAAGACAAGTGTGTCTTGCCTACAGTCAAGCATGGTGGTGGGAGTGTCATGGTCTGGGGCTGCATGAGTGCGGCCGGCACTGGGGAGCTACAGTTCATTGAGGGAACCATGAATGCCAACATGTACTGTGACATATACTGAAGCAGAGCATGATCCCCTCCCTTCGGCGACTGGGCCGCAGGACAGTATTCCAACATGATAAAGACCCCAAACACACCTCCAAGACGACCACTGCCTTGCTAAAGAAGCTGAGGGTAAAGGTGATGGACTGTCCAAGCATGTCTCCAGACCTAAAACCCTATTGAGCATTTGTGGGGCATCCTCAAAGGAGCACAAGGTCTCTAACATCCACCAGCTCCGTTATGTCGTCACGGAGGAGTGGAAGAGGACTCCATTGGCAAGCTGTGAAGCTTTGGTGAACTCCATGCCCAAGAGGGTTAAGGTAGTGCTGGAAAATAATGGTGGCCACACAAAATATTGACACTTTGGGCCCAATTTGTACATTTTCACTTAGGGGTGTACTCACTCTTGTTGCCAGCGGTTTAGACATTAATGGCTGTGTATTGAGTTATTTTGAGGGGACAGCAAATTTACACTGTTATACAAGCTGTACACTCACTACTTTACATTGTAGCAAAGTGTAATTTCTTCAGTGTTGTCACATGAAAAGATATAATAAAATATTTACAAAACTGTGAGGGGTGTGCTCACTTTTAGAGATACTGTATATAGCAGCATATGATATAACTGGGCTGCCCCCCAGGCTGATGTCTTGAACTTCTAATACTCTGGGTTGTCTTTTCTAAAGTTCCTTTTTCTGATGCTCCTGTATATGTAATAGCAATCTCTGGCCATCCCTTGTGAGATCTGATCTAAGCCCATACCCCTATCAGTGCCCAGGCACACAGGGCTGCAAGGGCAGTATTCACCTCCAGCTTACAGGGGAACATGTCAGTGGATAGAATCGCGTTGCTGGCTCTGGGCTCTCCGGTGAGTGGCTGAGCTATGCGTAGGGCCTCCATACACACATGGGCTGGGAGGAGGGGAGCACATAGTACAAGGAGAGGGGGAGTGCGGTGCTGTGTGTCTGTCACACTGATGTTTTCCACAGACCTGTCCTGCTCGCTTTCTCCTTTGGCTGGCTGCTGTTGGAGGGAGAAGACAGTAAAAAGCTCCCTCCGCGTACCACTCCACTCACTCCGCTTACTCACGCGGCGAGTGTTCTGGTCCACAGGTCCCTGGCCTTTCAGGAGCTGGATGCTAAGATAGACCCCGAGGGTCGCTTTGTGTTTCTTTACTGTAAAGTATTTAGCTTGACTCTCATTATGGCATTCTTGTACATCCCCCCTCCGTTTTCTAGGGACATCCTGCAACAAGTGCTAGCCTACCAGACAGACAAACCTGATGTGCCTACCTTATTAATGGGGGATTTCTGGACCCACAGCTAGATAAACACCCTCCTGCTCCCGCTTCGGCAGGTAGACGGGGCACAATACTTTGCCGTCTGCTGGCTGAGATGGGCTGGACGGATATATGGCGCATGAAACATCCTACTACTAGGCAATTCTCTTGCTTTTCTAAGACTCATGGTTCCTTATCCCGAATAGATCTGTGTGTTGGCTCAGTTCATCTGCTTAACAATGTGACCGGGGTTGAATACCACCCTAGGGGGGTTTCAGACCACTCCCCTCTGGTGGCGCACCTGACCACGAGACCGAACTCCTTGTTGCCAAGGGCCCCATGGAGACTCAATGCTTTTTGGCTCAAGCTATTTCCCTCTCATGAGCGCGTGACACGCCAAATTACATCCTTTTTTGCAGACCGACCTCACCATGGGGACCCCCTTCTCCAATGGGACGCCTTTAAGGCGTACCTGAGGGGGGTTTTCATCGCTGAAATAAATGGCATAAAGCGCAATTCGCGGGCACTGATGGAACAGGTGGAGAATCAGGTGAATAGCCTGGAACTCTCATTTATTACTGATCCGTCGGACTCTGCGAGGGAGGCTTGGATTGCGGCCCAGGCCTCTCTGGACCGCCTGAGATCCTCCACTGCGGAGAGAAAGCGGTTTTTCAGTAAAGCGGCATTCTATGAGGAGGGAGAGCAGACGGGCCGCCTATTGGCAAAAATTGCTAGCTCCCATGCCTCCTCCCCCACCATAGGAGCAATACGTACCTCTCTGGGAAGGGTTGAGAACGACCCGGACCTCATAGTTACGGAATTGGCCAAGTTCTATGCAGACCTATACAAATCCGGGGAGAACTATTCAGATGACTCCCTGGGAAAATTTCTCCAATCCATCCCCCTACCTGTGCTGCCACAAAAGGCTAGGAAAGACTTAGATGCCCCCCTATCTCTGCAGGAACTGCAAGAGGCAGTGAGCACATTTCCCACATGTAAGGCTCCGGGAGATGATGGCATCCCTGCGGAGGTGTATGTAACATATGGGGAGGTCATCCTTCCGCAGCTGTTAAAGGTCTTTAATACCGCCTTGGAACAGGGGCGACTCCCACCGTCTATGAATAGGGTGACCATAGTATTAATACTCAAACCAGGTAAAGACCCATTAGACCCAGGCTCCTACAGGCCCATATCTTTGCTACAGAACGACATTAAGATCTTGGCAAAGGTATTGGCCTTGCGGGTAAATAAGATAATTCAGACCATTATCCACCCTGATCAGGCAGGGTTCATGCCGGGAAAGTCCACAGCTACAAACCTCAGGAGACTATTCCTTAACCTCCAGGCTGGGGCTGACAACGTAGGATGGAGAGCGCTCCTGTCACTTGATGCCAATAAGGCGTTTGACAGCGTTAGCTGGAGATATCTATGGGCGGTGCTATCCAGGTTTGGATTTGGGGATACGTTTATAGCATGGACAAAGCTTCTGTATGGGGCCCCACAGGCGGCAATACGGGTCTCGGATAGAACGTTGCCCATGTTCGACTTGGGCAGGGGGACCAGGCAGGGCTGTCCCCTGTCCTCTCTGCTCTTTGCGATAGCCATCGAGCCCTTGGCGGCGCAGGTACGGGATGGTGCTCAGATCACGGGATTTAGGTATGGTGAGGTGCAGGAGAAAATCATGCTTTATGCAGATGACGTGCTCCTCTTCCTAGGGGACACTTCCACGTCCCTGGCGGGGGTCATGTCCCTCATATCTGAATTTGGTACCTTTTCCGGCCTCACCATCAATTGGACAAAATCCGCACTGATGCTACTGGATGAAGCACAGGGTGAGGGGTCTTCACCCCAATGCCCAATTCCAATAGTAACTACTTTTAAATACTTAGGGATCCAGATATCCCCCAAACCTTTGGATTACTGTAGCCTCAATATCCACCCCATACTCACTAAATTCAGGGATAAAATCAATATCTGGAATAGGCTTAAGATTTCCCTGGCCGGAAAGGCAAATTTGATAAAAATGATATTGATGCCTCAGCTCCTGTATCTACTCCATAACACCCCAGTAGTGATTCCACTCAAAATATTTAGAATTCTGAACTCCCTGTTTAGGCTGCTATTGTGGTCCTTTAAGGCACCTAGAGTCCGACTGGAACAGCTGCAATATCCCAAGGATGCGGGAGGCTTGGCGCTTCCCAACCCCTGGCTGTACTACCTTGACTCACAGCTGCAGCAATTGGTAGGAATTATGTCCCCTAGCCCGGCTGGCCCATCGGCCACATTGCTGTTATGGGGCACGGGGGCGAGATCTGTCCCGGAGGGACTGGAGGCCCAACAATTTCAAAAACCAAATAAACAGATGCCCACCTGCATCCTATTACAAAAGATCTGGAACAAGGCCAAACAGTTGCAGGGAGTCCAGGGATTTACGGATTTTAGCCCCATCTGGGATAACGCAACATATGAGGAGCTAGCCAAATTGCGACAAGGACAGAGATGGCGTGTATTTGGGATAACTCACCTCACCCAGATATTTCATAATGGCAGGCTACTCTTTTTCCGCTTTGCAGTCTAAATTTGCCCTACCTCCAAACATGGCATTCTATTATATGCAACTCGGACACGCGGTCATAGCACAGGGAGCAGCAGCGGAGTGGTCACACTCGCCTACTCCAATATTCCATTTAATTAAAACAGCAACAGGAACTAAGGGATTTATTTCACAGTGCTACAGCATGCTTCTAAACGAGTACCTGACTAATTATCCCCAGAAAGCTAAGCAAAAATGGGCGGTGGACTTGGGGGAGGTGACTGAGGACCAGTGGGAAGACGCTTTGCAAGCGGTCACTACCTGCTCTCTTAACCTAGCACAGAAGGTATCCCAATTGTATATCCTTTTACGAGTCCACCGCACACCAGTGTCACTACACAAAATGGAATTCTGGAGAGCCCTATTTGCAACAGATGTAAGGTGGGATCTGGTGACCTCATCCACCTTCTGTGGCGCTATCCGAAGCTCCACAGGTACTGGAGGGGAGTCATGCATACACTTAATAGTGTATTTCATACAAACGTCCCAATGGGCCCCATTTGCTGCATATTGGGTTCTTTAAGGGAGGTCATACCCGATGAAATGACAAGAGTGGCGTTCTCCAGGGCCCTCTTCCAAGCTAGGAAAATGATCTTGCTGAAATGGAAACTTGACACCCCACCTTCTTCATGGATTACACATATGGGTGACACTCTTAGACTAGAACGCTATATATATCAACATAGGGGCAGACCGGGTAGGTTCGAGCAGCTCTGGGCTCGGTGGCTGGATACTCCTGGCCTGAGCCCCCTGGAGTTGGTCAGCCTTCGGCTACTACAGGGCGTATGAGCGGTTGGGCCCCTAAGATGCACAGACGGGAAGTTGTCTATACCCTGTAATGGGGTCCATGGTGAGTGTGTAGTGGTGGTGTTTCTAGTCTGCATACCTGAGGTCCCTTTCATGCCAGATAGCCTGCTGTGAGGAGCTTGGTGATTCTGGAATGGTCAGATTGGGAGAAGTCTCGCATACCCCCAACGGGGACCCTGGCTGGATGAGAAGCCAAAGCGCCCCTTGTGCTTACATTTGGCAAGCAGCATTGATGTTGGTGGAGGATTTTCACTTATTTACAAATTTAAGAGCACTTGGTGTGTTTGATCCATTGGAATACTCAACTTTATGAACTTTTTTGCTTGATGAACCTCACTTTCACAAATTTGGGACGCTTCATATATTCGTTGATTTTTACAAATAGATATATATTATATTGTATTCATCTATGCGGATTTAATGTGATTTCAGTTCGTTGCATACGACACTTTAATATTTGTGCTAACGCTGTATTCAGTTCATTGGTTTCAGTGACCAATGAGCCGATTTTTCACATTCACTCATCTGTATGTGTTTTCATAATTGAGTGCAGCCCTTCTTTTCTTCTATTTGCATCTGGACCTTGTTGTGGGTTTGGGGTTGCTGCTCTTTTCCCTTAATTTTAATTTTTGGCTCTAGTGCTGTATATTCTTCTTTATTTGAATCTAAACTAAACAATTTTTTTCTAAAACTTACCTTTGCTTCAATGTCCCTGTCCTTTGCCGGCATCTTCTGCTAGGTGCCAGCTGTCTTCATTGGCTGGAGTGGTCAGTTTACATGCCGGAGCATGCTGTGAGCAGGCAAGTAGGTATGTGGATTTTATACAATGTCTCTTCTGCAATAAAGAGCCTGTGTGCTTGCAGTTTGTGACAGCATTCCACTTTAATTAATGCAATGGGACTTGTTTGCGGTATTTTCTACACCTGTAGACAGTCTTTACACCTCAAGAAAAGCCCATGCTAACGGTAATGGGAAAATAATAAAAAAAATAGACATTAGAAAGGCTGTTTTTTTGTCTGATTACTTGTTTAATTTAAGATTTCTTTAAAACGCCAAAGGTTTGATGAATGTAAACAGAGAAACTTGCTATCGTTACGGAACAGTACAGAACAGTAAACTTTGCACAAACAAGAGTGAATGTGAAAGGATGTTTAAAAGAAACATATAGACAAAATAAAACTGCATAGTTAAAATTAGAGACAAAGTCAGGTCTCCAAAGTGATAATCTCCAAAGATCAGCTCTGTTCATTAAATGATAAACATTTCCAAGAAATAAAACTTTTTCTTAATTAAGGTTAACTTACGTGCATGTTAACTTTACGTGCACACCATCTCTGTGTTTATCACTTACATGATTTCACATGTATCAAGCAGTGAGAATGCTAACAGTTGCTGTACAAATGTACGGGAGCAGATGGCAGACCACAATTATTTTAAATTTACTGAGGTTCTTCATTTATAATGATAATATATAAAGTGGATCTAGCATCAGATACAATTTTTTAAAGGGGTTGTAAACTCCTGCTTTTTTTCGCCTCAATGCATTCTATGCATTGAGGCGAAAAACCTCTTGTAGTGCACCAGCCCTCCCGGAGCCCCCCTTTTACTTACCTGAGCCAAATTGTTCCAGCGCCAGGATTGAGCACATCCACTCCAGTCAGTGTGTTGGGTCCTGATTGGATAGATTGATAGCAGCGTAGCCATTGGCTCCCGCTGCTGTCAATCAAATCCAATGAAACGGGAGTCGGGGCGGAGCCTAGTCCTGCTGTCTGTGCCAATAGACGCAGCAGCAGGACACGGGAGCGCGCCCGCACGGGTGCCCTGAAGGAGAGGGCTTCTCCGATGCGGCACTCGAGAAGAGGAGGAGCCAGGAGTGCCGCTGAGGGACCCTAGAAGAGAAGGATCGGGGCCAAAAAAAAAAAACGAATGTTTACATATCCTTTAAGTCCAGTGCATGCATACCAAATAATGTGCATGTAAAACACTTACACCTATTTATTAATTCTCACACAGATCAACGTACCCCCCTGACAATGCTCTCATCTGCTTTTCTCTCCAGGAGAATGGGCCATCTTTATTTTATACATCAACCAAGGTGAGAATCTGACACAGATCAACTCCTGTTGTGGCCACTTACCTTGTGGCTTTCTCCAATGTTGAATTCTGATCCCTGGGAGAGAGGGGACTGAGGAAATGCTTCCTCCTACAGAAAGATGACATGATCTAAGTCCAGGCAAAGTCATCAGATTGAAGCTCAATGCTGGCTTTCTAGTGATAAAAGGTGGCTTTATTGAAACAATATACTATTCCTGTGTATTGTGACATATTAAAAATGTAGTCTTGTCTAAATTCCCATCACACACTTTCCTGGAAACAAGGCTCATCAATAGTGGGTGCTATAGCAACTACCAGCTGGATACTGGAAACATCACAGATAAATGCACATATTCGCCAGCACACCAAGGATCCTCAAATATTGCCCAAAGGCTTTTATTACAGAAAGATCACATCACAAGAACAAGTGCAACATTTTGAAGCTGAGCAGGACAGCTGCGTCTGGCATGTGATGGCACATGTCTGAAGAAGGTGTCCTGCGCGTCTCCAAGAAATGTTGCACTTGTGCATTTACATATTACTAAATTTATTCATACAAAATTAGTGAAAGGTCCATTTTAATTGTGAAAAACAGGCAAGGGAAGATAGTACTTTTGTGGTTCACCCTTTCTGTTCCCAAGGACTCACCAACTTCAGTCCTGCTTTCTGACAGACTGCCAAGGACTGTGTCTAGCAACCAGCCGCGATCTGCCTCCTTGAAGAGGTTACAGGCTTCCGAGGTTAGTTAAAACCTGAGTTTGGTTACATTTTTTTGTAACTTCCAAACTTTTCAGTCTAAACTCCTCCTTTAACCTGAAGCAATGGATACATGCTACTACTCACTCTGAAGGCAATACCCTTGACCTGGTTTTCTCCCACCTTTGCACTCCATGCAACCTCTCCAACTATCCATTCCCTCTCTCTGATCACTTCCTTATTAGTTTCACTCTCTCCCTCTCCTCCACCTCCTCTGCCTCCAACCACCTAACAGCTACCCTAGAGACCTACACTGTCTCAACCCTTCTCTTCTCTACTCTGCTACTGACCACCTCTATGGCAAAATTGCACCCCTGTCCTGCACTGACCTAGCCACTTCACAACACTTCACTTTTAGCCTCCCTGGACACACTAGCCCCTCTCACTACTCACAGAATCAGGCCCCAAACCCTTCAACCTTGGCAAACAGATGACACTAGAAGTCTGAAAAAACATAGCCGTGCTCTTGAGCGCCTATGGCGTAAGACTAAATCTCA
This sequence comes from Glandirana rugosa, assembly GCA_018402905.1. NCBI lineage: Eukaryota > Metazoa > Chordata > Amphibia > Anura > Ranidae > Glandirana > Glandirana rugosa. The sequence goes on from BLSH010389339.1 coordinate 1,242,881, forward strand.
AAAAGATTTCAACCAGTATAAATCTGCCCTCCAAAAATACAATTCCTGCCTCCACACTGCCAAGCAGACCTATTTTATCACTCTCATTATCAACTTATCATCCCGTCCTCGTCAACTCTTCTCTACCTTCAACTCTCTACTTCGTCCTCCTCTGCCTCCACCCACTACTTCACTCACTGCTCAGGAGATCGCCAATCACTTCAAACTGAAGATTGAAACATTTCGTGAAGAGATCTCTGCTGTTCAGATACCTTCCATACTTCATGCCTACAGGCACAATCACTACTTCCCTCATGTAACCCCGCCACTTTAGAAGAGGTTGCTAAACTACTTGCTAACGTCAAACTAACCACCTGCCCGCTGGATCCTGTTCCCTCGCAAATACTACATTCACCCTCTGACTCGATTCTACACTCTTTAACCCACATCTTCAATCTCTCCCTCCTGGCATCTTCCCCAACTCTCTAAAACATGCATTAGTTAGCCCCATACTTAAAAAGCCTTCACTGGACCCAACCAATCCTAACAACCTATGCCCCATCTCCTTGCTCCCCTTTTTATCCAAACTCCTTGAACGTCTAGTCTACAACCGACTGAGCAACCACCTTGCCTTCTTGATCACCTTCAGTCTGGATTTCGTCCTCAACACTCCACAGAAACTGCTCTTCTAAAACTAACAAACTATCTACTAACAGCCAAAACCAATGGACACTATTCTGTACTCCTACTCTTGGACCTTTCTGCTGCCTTTGATACGGTTGACCACCTCCTCCTCCTCCAAAAACTCCATGCCACTGGTCTCTGTGACTGTACTCTTCGATGGTTCTCTTCCTACTTATCTAATTGCACCTTTAGCATTACTTACAACTCTACTTCCTCCTCTCCTCTTCCTTTCTCCGTTGTAATCCCCCAAGGTTCTGTTCTTGGGCCTCTCCTATTTTCAATCTACACCTCCTCCCTGGGTCAGCTGATAGCCTCCCATGGCTTCCAATACCATCTGTATGCTGATGACACCGAAATCTATCTCTCTACCCCTCAGCTCACTCTCTGTCACCTTACGTGTCACTAATTTACTAACAGATATATCAGTCTGGGTGTCACACCACTTCCTCAAGCTTAACCTATCCAAAACCGAACTTATCATTTTTCCTCCACCACGTGCCCCTTCCCCCAATCTTCCCCCAATCTCTCTGTCATAATCAATGGCACAACTATCAGCCCATCCCCACATGCCAAGGTCCTAGGCATAGTCCTGGACTCTGAACTCTCCTTTAAGCCCCACATCCAATCACTGTCCAAATCCTGCCGCCTCAACCTCCGCAACATCTCAAAAATACGCCACTTTCTAACCAATGACACAACAAAGCTCTTAATTCATTCTCTGGTCACCTTTCGCCTTGACTACTGCAACTCCCTTCTCAATGGCTTACCTCTACACAAGCTATCCCCTCTTCAGTCCATCATAAATGCTGCTGTCAGACTCATCCACCTTACCAATCGTTCTGTGTCTGCTACTCCTCTCTGTCAATCCCTCCACTGGCTCCCGCTCACCCAACAAATTAATTCAAAATACTCACAACAACCTACAAAGCCATCCACAATTTAGCCCCCAGCTACATCACCAGCCTAGTCTCGAAATACCAACCTTTGGTATTGTTCTCTTCATTCCTCTCAAGACCTCCTGCTCTCTAGCTCCTTTGTCGCCTCCAGGACTTTTCCAGAGCCTCTCCAGTCCTATGGAACTCCTTACCCAAACCTGTCCGAGTATCTCCAACTCTGCTAGCTTTTAGACGATCCCTGAAAGCCCTCCTCTTCAGAGAAGCTTATTCTACCCACACCTAACAAATGTATTTTCATTTTCTTCATCAGTTCATCTCCCACAGTTATTACCTTTTGTTTCACTTGACCATCCCTTCTAGATTCCCCCTGTATTGTATTGTAACTGTACTGTCTGCCCTCATATTGTAAAGTGCTGCGCAAACTGTTGGCGCTATATAAATCCCGTATAATAATATAATAATAATAATAATAAAAAATCAGCACAGAGGACGGTGCTTACATTCAATAAGAACCCATCATCTGCCCTGAATAATGTGGATGGAGGAATCTATTAGGCTTTTTTCTTTCAGCGTGCAAGCTGCATGAAACAAAACTGTTGGTGTATGGCCAGCTTTAGGCTTTAAGCACACAGCTATACAGGGGTCATATAGCATGCAGAGCCTGTATAATGACATTGGGCGGCACAGTGGTGTAGTGGATAGCACTTTCGCCTAGCAGCAAAAGGGTCTCTGGTTTGAATCCCAACCACGACACTACCTGCCTGGAGTTTGCATGTTCTCCCTATGCCTGCGTGGGTTTCGTGGGTACTCAGGTTTCCTCCCACACTCCAAAGATATGCTGGTAGGTTAATTGGCTCCCGTCTGAACTGGCCCTAGTATATGTATGAATGTAAGTTAGGGACCCTAGATTGTAAGCTCCTTGTGTAAATGCACTGCGTAAATTGACAGTACCTGAAATAAAATAAAGTGCCCCTTGTGCTTCTGACTGCTCACTTTAAAGTGAAATCACAGTTGAGATCCTCTGTGCCCCCCATACCACTGCAGCCGTAACCTTCTTGTGCTGTTAGGGTTAATATGATCACCAGGACCAGTCATAGGCACTCATCAAGAATGTCAACTATGCCTACTCTTTATGCCCCCTCTTACATTAATAGAAGCTCTACTATAGCTTCCACCAATGAAAGGCAATCTGTAAATAGAGGACAGGTGGAGGAATGAATAGAGCGCTTTTAAGAACACTATAGTACAGCTAATAGTACTACTGCCTATGACAAGTCCAACTGATCATATTAATCCTGGCAGCACCTAAAGATTACGGCTGCGTAATGGGGGGCAGAGACTTCAGATTTAAACAAAGGCCGGCCATACATTTCTGTGTTCTGAGGTTGCAGGAAAGAAATTAGCTTGATTCCCTCATCAACAGACAGTGTTGACAGGGGAATCCCTCCCGTGCAGCCATTACTGCAAGTGGCTATAACAGCGCCAGCAATAATCGCATGTAAAATACATCAGGCTAGTTGTACCCAAGTGGATCGATCGCAGTAAACTTGGGTACATTCTGCCCGCCCATACATGGTTCGCATCTTGGCCAGTTCCTGCTGAACTGTCTATTGCTGGCTTAAGAGAGCAGCCAGCAGCAAAAAGGTACATTAGATTGAATGTAAGTACCATTCCTTGTGCTGAAAACAAACATACTCAAACTTAGGCTTCAAATTGTGCATCAGAAGTTCAGTTGTCTTGAGACTGATTTTCGGTCCTTGAAAACAAAGTCCTTAACAACAAAGAAGATTTTGGAAAGCAAATTTGCAGTCAAAAAATATGGTAGCCTACCAAAGGTGGGGAACCTCACTACATAGGGAAGCTGTGTTTTTTGTTCTTTTAATACACATACGGTATATCCATATTCATGTCCAAGGATTTGGAATGGCTAACAACTTATACAGGTGTGCTGGTCAGCTTTCAAACTTTTGGCCATATCGTACACTTTCTTCTCAAAAATGATTACTTTTTGTACAGAAGGGAATAATCTCACAGCGAATAAGCATCATATCGCATATTTTAACATTTACATAAAATATACTGTATGTAAACCTTTCAGGAGCTTATCCCAACTGAACATGACTAAGGTGCAGCTTCGGTGATATACAGTATATCTTATGCACATCCTTTCCATTGATCCTACTGAAGAATATTGTATTGTAAATGTTAAATATAATTGATAAATAAATTAAGCTGTGTATAGGTTAATGAACTTATAAAGATATATGTGGGTGGTATTTTTATGGAAAATAGCTCTATAATGGCTCTAAAATGTACTATTAATCTAAAAAAAGTTACAGCATTTCTACGTTCTTAAAGGGAACTTACACATCAATGTTTATGACAGTACTCACAGATGCGCAGAATCTAAAATATATGGCATGGCTGTCTTATATGGTCTAAAGCTCTATGGTAAATGCTCAATGGACAAAAATGGGCATTGCAAGGTCTGTTCACAATCTTTCTCTATGGATTTCCTGGACTGCAAGTCAAATCAGATGTGAATAAATGAATACGATCTCATCTTTGATCACTTTCTGTTTTGATAATCCCTTTTAACTATTCAATATTCATTCATCAATTTCCTTGATAAGATTCTCTGTTATTGATAATTGTCTATAATTTTGTTGCCTTTTAACCTACCGTATATTATGCAGTAGCTATATCTCAGTACTTATGTGTGCCGTGTGGCAGAATGACTTCACATGTTACCAAACTTGGCTTTGACCCTTGACCTTCAATACTGTCTGCCCTTTGACTTGCTCCTGAATTTACGACCATTAATATTGTCCACAGCCATTTGACCTTTGTCTTGTTGTGTACCCTGACCTTGTTCACTGGGTAGTTCCTCTAGCTGGTTTTGACCCTTATAGACCATCCTTTTTGGCTTTGCCTTTGAAATTTGCAGGTGCCCAGAAACAAAAGTCACATTTTCCTTTGTAGGAAACACTACAGCTAGTCAATGTGAAATAACCTTGCAGTTAACTTTAAATCGATGAAATGGGGGAAACAAAATGAGACCCCGTAGATCTATATTGTGCTGACTGTTGGCTTGTTTTCAAGTTACGTGGCTTAGAGAAAGCTCCTGTATGTAAAGGTAGCAAGTTATGTGGAAAATATTGGTAAAAACATTAGCTATGCCCCAAAAGCCCAAAGCAAGCAAAATTTTCTTACCAGTTTTGGATTAAGTGTAGCTCGTAGAACCTGGGAAAGAGATGGCAGCACCAGTGACGGATCTCACAAGCGTCAGACCGTTGTAACTAAGATAAGTAATTGTGCCTTTAGTTACTCTTTAAGACCCGAGTGAGAAATTCTACTGCTTTAAAAGTTCCACACCTTTCTTCTAAAAACCTGACATGAATTCTAAACTGTACCCAAACATCAAGTTTTAGCTTTACATTTACTTTAACTGAAGGACCCACAGCCAAGGGTTTCCATCTTGAACTGCTCTTGGGTTAATGTTTGCCAAATGGGAAAAGGGAAATGTGAAAATTTTACCTATAGGAACATGCTAGATATTAGATTTTTTCTTTTTCTGTCTTGTGGTAGAAATATACCAGCTGGAATCTGATTGGCTCCTAAACTCTACGTCGGTGTAATATGCCTTCAAAGCATACCAATGACTTGCCATTATTTGGCAGCAGTATCTCTGCTTTTATGTTTAGTTTCTCCACTGTGCCCACTGAATTTTCTCAGCACATAGTTGTGGGCATGTTGGCAGGTGCTAGTGGGTCTTTTAGTTCTGCCCCTCCTATATCAAAGTCATGGGTGGAGCTAGTGCCCATATAATACCAGTCATAGATGGGGACTGAGGAGAGTGGGGGTATGGAAGGAGTTCATCCTTATGCATGTAATTGAGCTAGGAAGGAGAGAGTGGGAAATTCCTGGCTGGGCACCACCAACAAGTGGGACAGATGAACATACTTTTAAAAGCAAGTGGAATCACCTTGCCTCCTCTAACCCTGAACTGTGGTTTGTGGCTTCATGCAAGGAGGCATTGTGGTCTGGGACCAGGGAACTTTGTGCTGACCTGAGTATTGTGAGGGGCTTATTGTGAAAGCATGGGAAGATGGTTAACTCATATGAGTTGTGTTCTGCACTGATTTAGATCTACTGTCGAGATGTTGCTTATTACTACTTGTGTTCTGCACTATGGACTCTGGCAGTGATTCTGTGGAGATGTGATGCTGTGATGGAAATGCATTTGGCAAGAGTTGCAGTTAAGTATTCAAAAAGCTGTTGCTATGGACGTGTAACAAAGATGGTGAAAGGTCTGGGAGATAAAACATATCAAGAGCAACTTCAGGAACTTAATATGTGCAGTCTGGAGGAAAGAAGGGAGAGGGGAGACATGATTGAAACCTTTAAATACATCAAGGGGGTGAATAAGGTTCAGGAGGGGAGTCTTTTCAATATGTAACCAAAATCAAGAACACGGGGACATGACCTCAAACTAAATGGAGGGAAGTTCAAAACTTATCTTAGAAAGTATTATTTTACTGAAAGGGTGGTTGATGATTGGAATAAACTACCAACAGAGGTTGTGAGACAGTCAACAGTAAATGGCTTCAAACATGCTTGGGATAAACATAAATCTACAGCCAGACAACAAGGTTAATGTAAAAAAAAAAAAAAAAAAAATATATATATATATAAATAAATAAAAAAAAATAAAAAGGGGCAGACTCGATGGACTACTACTTTTTCTGCCGTACGTTTCTATGTTTATATCTGTATAATGGCTTAAGGATGGAGTTGTAGTGTTTCAGGCTGGGAGAAGCATGACACAACATGGCTTACCCAAGATGACAGAGAAGTTCTTCAAAATACAGGTATGTGAGTGCCCTGTCCAAGAAGAAGCGGGCTGGGACCTAGGACAGCTTGGTGCCAACTGCTGTCCAATTCAAGTCTCTAACACTCACACAGGCATGCACCCACATCTGGAATGTGCAATGTAAGGCTCTTTGCCACAGCAAACTATTGGTAGATAAGCACTATCATGTGCATAGTGGTGGTGGTGGTGGGAGGGGTGTTACATGCATTGCATATACTTATATAAACACTGACTTTGAGAAATTCAGTATTTGCATGGTATTCCAAGGATGTAGTGAGTGATGCAGCTTTCCCTTCTTAGTTGCATAGTCACAGGTTCTCTTTAAAATCCTCCTTCCTCTAGCCATGTGTCTTTTTAGAACCCAAAGCTGTTCCTCACCAGGGAAATGGTGCAATGCAATCCATATGTGTGCCGTATGGCATATTTTCCTCATATTTTGAATGCTGCAGATGTAAAGAAAAAGAAAATAATATATTTCAATTATGACTGCACTCATATTTATACCTTATGCTGTAACCGCAGACTTGTGAACTGTGTAAAACACTAGGTACATATAGCTGTTCTATTAAAATATATATTGCCATAGAGCAGAAGACCGTAAAAAATTATAATCCACATGTTCGGCTTTATTAATAAGACTGCAGTGATGTATTTTTAATAAATATTTAAAATGGAAAAATATTCCCTACAAGCATTCACCAGATTGGAAAGGTGAGAACTTACAAGTGAAGTAAAATAAACACCATCTAAAAGTTGGAGCGTGCGGCAATCAGATTGCATGGGCATCTTGGTAAAAATCATAATTGGACCTAAAGGGCATCTTCTTCAGCTAAATAAAAAGCAGAGACAATTACATGATAAGTGTTTAACTGCCACAAAATAAGTAGCACAGTACTCTTATGATCCTTCTACCCCTGCTTTACTACATATCAGTATAGCATAAGGACAGTGATTGTGCTTTTCTGAGCCTTCATGTTTTCTACAGTCTCTGTGCCACTGCTCCGCCTTCTGCCAGCTCTTTGGGCTAGGCTACCAGTAAAAATTTGGTGACGCTCACCTCAAGTTATTATTATTATTATTATACAGGATTTATATAGCGCCGACAGTTTGCGTAGTGCTTTACAATATTAGGGCAGACAGTACAATTACAATACAATTCAATACAGGAGGAATCAGAGGACCCTGCTCGTTAGAGCTTACAATCTAGGAGGGAGGGTTAAATGATACAAAAGGGCAGTAAACTGCGGGGGATGAGCGGATTGAGAAAAAAGGAGTGTAGTTATTAGATGGTGGCAGGATAGGCTTCCCTGAAGAGAAAAGTTTTCAGGGATCGCTTGAAGGTGGATAGATTTGGGGCCATTCTGACCGATTGGGGTAGGGAGTTCCAGAGGATGGGAGAGGCTCGGGAGAAGTCTTGGAGGCGAGTATGAGAGGAGGTGATGAGGGAGCTGGAGAGCAGGAGGTCTTGGGAGGAGCGAAGAGGACCTCAAGTGCTTTCCTTTCTATAGGTCTTAAAAGTGTTTTGTTATATTTGTTCAAAAATTGCAAAAAACACCCCCCAAAACATTGGTCCTTATAGAAATCTAGTGAGCCCACAAGTTCCTGTATGCTTTGCAGTGTTATCTCAAGCGGTATTATCAGCCCCACCCATTTCAGCTCTGTGAACTACAGAACAAACCCCCCCTATGTTATGGAGATGAGGAGAGTATTCTGTAGCCCATACAAACTTTCTGTCCTAGGGTGACAAACTGACAATGCTGCTCCTCCAAAAATATAGAACCTTGAGCAAGCATTGTCACCCTACAACAGTGTGTTACTGGCTGGATCACCAGATGAAACTAAGGGGAAAAAAGCTGTGAAAAAAAATGAATACAGCCACTGCACGTAAAGTCTGTCAAGCTGCATGAGAGGCTACTGTCACAGAACATGGAGCAGCCAGAGTGAAAGTGATTCTAAAGGTTGGAATTTTTTTAAAAATAACAAATATATTATACTTATCTGCTCTGTGCAATGGTTAAGCACAGAGCAGCCCCTATCCTCTTCTTTTTGGGTCCCCCCGACAGCGGTCCAGGCTCCTCCCCCCCTGTGTCCTCAATAGCAAGTCGTTTGCTATTTACACACAGACTGCGGCTTGAATCCCCCTCCCCCGCTCTCTCCTCACTGAATCTAAATGGCGTGCGTATATACCAGAATTGACTATAGAGGTATCGCAGGAAATCCTCCCTCATTGGCTCACTGGCTGTGATTGACAGCAGGAGCCAGTGGCTTCCACTGCTGTGTGAGCCAATGAGGAGACAGAGACCCGTGAGCCGCTGCTCTCATGCACATCACTGGATCAAGATGGGGCTAAGGTAAATATAAGAGGGGGCTGGGAGGGGAGCTGCACCCAGGATGTTTTTTTATCTTAATGCATACAATGCAAAAAAACCTTCTGCCTCTAGAACTACTTTAAGCCTGCCCTCCATCCACTAGGGGGCGAAATGAGGAGGTGAACTGCTAGAGAATTTGAGGAGGAGTGTGGAGGATTGTGGATAATATAGTTTCCAGGAAGCAGCCCTGAAGGAAATGAATACTGTGTGGGAGGAAGGGCTGCTGCAAGAGGTGGGAGAGCAGAAGCACGGGGTAGAGTCACACATGGAGAAAGAGAGGGGAAGTTGCTGTGCTGAGGCTAATGATGCTAGCAAGTGCCATTGCTCCCTGTTTCCCTAGATAGGGACTAAACTGATGTACCTGCCAGAGACCACTGTGTCAGATGAGAGTCATTTTGCAGAGAGACTGAGGCTGTGTGGACTGCTGAGGTAAAGAGAGACACAGTGCAGCCAATCCGGAGGATACCCTGAATGCTAGTGGAGCCCAAATGAGGAGTTGAATTCTGAGGACACTGACTGAGGAACACTTTGACAGTGAACAGAAGGAGATCACCCTCTGCAGAGAGTGGTGAGAGGCCGCATCTTGCTAAAAGAGGGACAGAGTTGTCTGCAAGAGACACAGTGCCAGTGCCAGTATTAGTCCTTAAAGGGACACTGCGTTGAGCACTGAATTAAAACAGTAGGGCCCCAATGAGCTGGCCATCAGAAGAATTAGAGCAAAAGAGTAGCATACTACTGACTGTTGACTGTCACTGCAGTTTACAGTATGCACACATACACACACACACACATATATATATATAAATAAATATTTTATTATATCTTTTCATGTGACAACACTGAAGAAATGACACTTTGCTACAATGTAAAGTAGTGAGTGTACAGCTTGTATAACAGTGTAAATTTGCTGTCCCCTCTAAATAACTCAACACAAAGCCATTATTATCTAAACCGCTGGCAACAAAAGTGAGTACATCCCTAAGGGAAAATGTCCAAATTGGGCCCAAAGTGTCAATATTTTGTGTGGCCATTATTATTTTCCAGCACTGCCTTAACCCTCTTGGGCATGGAGTTCACCAGAGCTTCACAGGTTGCCACTGGGGTCCTCTTCCACTCCTCCATGACAACATCACGGGGCTGGTGGAAGTTAGAGACCTGGCACTCCTCCACCTTCCCTTTGAGGATGCCCCAGAGATGCTCAATAGGGTTTACGTCTGGAGACCTGCTTGTCCAGTCCATCACCTTTACTCTCAGCTTCTTTAGCAAGGCAGTGGTCGTCTTGGAGGTGTGTTTGGGGTCGTTATGTTGGAATACTGCCCTGCGGCCCAGTCTCCGAAGTGAGGGGATCATGCTCTGCTTCAGTATGTCCAAGTACATGTTGGCATTCATGGTTCCCTCAATGAACTGTAGCTCCCCAGTGTCGGCAGGTGGCAGCACTCATGCAGCCCCAGACCATGACACTCCCACCATCATGCTTGACTTTAGGCAAGACACACTTGACTTTGTACTCCTCACCTGGTTGCCGCCACACACGCTTGACACCATCTGAACCAAATAAGTTTATCTTGGTTTCATTAGACCACAGGACATGGTTCCAGTAATCCATGCTTTCTTGTGCATCATCTTTAGAAGAGGCTCCCTCCTGGGACGACAGCCATGCAGACCAATTTGATGCAGTGTGCGGCATATGGTCTGAGCACTGACAGGCTGACCCCCCCACCCCTTCAACCTCTGCAGCAATGCTGGCAGCACTCATAAGTCTATTTCCCAATGACAACCTCTGGATATGACACCGAGCATGTGCACTCAACTTCTTTGGATGACCATGGTGAGGCCTGTTCTGAGTGGAACCTGTCCTGATAAACCTCTGTATGGTCTTGGCCACCATGCTGCGGCTCAGTTTCAGGTTCTTGGCAATCTTCTTATAGCCTAGGCCATCTTTATGTAGAGCAACAATTCTTTTTTTCAGATCCTCAGAGAGTTCTTTGCCATGAGGTGCCTTGTTGAACTTCCAGTGACCAATATGAGAGTGAGAGCGATAACACAAATTTAACACATCTGCTCCCCATTCACACCTGAGACCTTTTAACACTAACAAGTCACATGACACTGGGGAGAGAAAATGGCTAACTGGGCCCAATTTGGACATTTTCACTTAGGTCTGTACTTTTGTTGCCAGAGGTTTAGACATTAATGACTGTGTGTTGAGATATTTTGAGGGGACAGCAAATTTACACTATTATACAAGCTATACACTCATTACTTTAAAAAGCAAAGTGCCATTTCTTCAGTGTTGTCGCATGAAAAGATACAATAAAATATTTACAAGGGTGTACTCACTTTTGTGAGATACTGTATATTATTATTATTATTATTATTATACAGGATTTATATAGCACCAACAGTTTGCGCAGCACTTTACAATAAAGAAGGCACACAGAACAATTACAATACAGCTCAATACAGAAGGAATAGGAGGGCCCTGCTCGTGGAGCTTACAATCTAAAGGGATGGGGAGGTGGTACAAAAGGTAATGGCTGCAGGGGATGATCAGATAGAGGTGACTCAAGCACAGTTCTTAGGTGGAGGTGAGGTAGGCTTCCTTGAATAAGTGAGTTTTCAAGGATCGCCTAAAGGCGGACAGGGTGGGGGCTGACCAGACATTCTGGGGCAGGGAGTTCCAGAGGATGGGAGAGGCTCTGGAGAAGTCCTGTAGGTGAGCATGGGAGGAGTTAACAAGGGAGCTAGAGAGCAGGGGGTCCTGGGAGGAGCGGAGAGGACGATTGGGGCGATAACTACAGATGAGATTGGTGATGTAGCTGGGGGCAGTGTTGTGGATGGCCTTGTATGTTGCAGTTAGTATTAAGAATTTTATACGGTGGGGTAGGGGAAGCCAGTGAAGCGATTAGCAGAGTGGGGCAGCAGTCGCGGATCGGTTAGTAAGGTGTATAAGTCTGGCAGAAGCATTCATGATAGACTGAAGGGGGGATAGTCTGTGTAACGGTAGGCCATTAAGGAGAGAGTTGCAATAATCAAGGCAGGAAATAACCAACGAGTGAATAAGTTGTTTTGTGGTGTCTTTAATCAGAAAGGGGCGAATTATGGAGATGATGCGGGGGTTAAGGCAGCAAGATTTAGCCAGTGATTGAATGTGGGGCTGAAGGAGAGGTTGGAGTCCAGGATTACACCCAGCACCCTAGCATGTGTGGAAGGACCAATGGTTGTGCCATTGATCTCAACGGTAAAGTCATGAGGAGTGGCCTGGGGAGGAGGAAATATTACAAGCTCCGTTTTAGAACTGTATATACAGCTACCTGCAATTAACTTTTGCCACCTAGCCAGGTGTGTCAGAGTGTGTGGCGTTTCTCAAAGGGTCCTGGGCACAGGAACAGGGGGATCCAAGACGTCAAGCAGCTCCTTCGGGGGTAAGTGCTACAGATATACAAACTTTGTTGGATTTGAATTTAGATAGTTTTCACTTTCCAGAATCTGGCCCAAAGCAATAATGTGACCTTGATACAGGGATATAGGAATATGGTAGTCATTCAGTTAGGATTTAAATGTACCTTATATAGAAACAGAAAATAGAGGAAGGAAGTAATGCCCTTGCTGCTACAAATGCATCCATACAAAAGGGCCCATCAAGAAACTGCAAAGGGAGTCATGGGAGGACCCAGTATTTAGGTTTGAAGGTCCTTTAGTATTCCCCAGCACAGCAGTGCTCAGACTGGGTAAAAGGGGGCAGCAATTCAGGCCATTGAGGCCTGCTGCATGCATATGTGGAATTAGGGAACATGCTGATAAGAAATGAGAGCAGAGAGATAATGTAATTATACTCCTGCTGCTCTTCTTCACTGCCCTATCACAGGTTGAGGGCAGGGTGGTAACCTAGTTGTTTAACTGCAGAAGAAAAAAAAGTCACGATCCTGGTTGTTGTAACTGGCAGGGCTTTAAAAAAAATCTCTGGGCAGAAAATCAAATCCTTTGAGTACAAGAATAAAGGTATAAGCATTCCTTTATGTCTCTTTCAATAGTGTGCTTAGCTGTTTGTTGAGTGTTCAGCTTTAAGTTCCATCTACATTTATCCATGGAAGAACTTCTAGGAATAAAGTAAAAATAATTAGGAAGTTCTTTGGCCTTTCCCCAGCACACGTCCTTTTGTTTTTGATGTTTTTTTCCTCCCCTTCACTAAGTGTTTGGGAAAGGCGTCACTGCTTTCCTTGCCACTATTTCTGAAGCCTTTGTGCCCTGCTGGCTCAGAGTAGATGACACAAGAGGAAACAATGAAGGTGGCTTTGCATTCAGAGGACACTTTAGTGCTTTATCTGGCGTCCAAGGAGCGTGTTGCAGATAGAGTTTGCTCTGGAAGCCTGCAGAAGGGCGCAGGAAGGACGCTTGTAATCACTTAGGGGAGGGAGACTAATTAGCTGAATCAGTCTCAAAGGAAAGAGAGAAGCCTGAGGGGGATATTTGGGAGTTGGGAAAGAAGATTTGAGCTTGCTGAAAAGCAGAGCAGTCTGAAGAGAGTCATATGGTTGAATGAAGAGGAAGTTGGTGCTGGGAGAGGATGTTTCGTACAAGACAAGCCTATGTGCCTTGTAGAGAAGTACACTAAATTGCATTGCCGTACCATTGTAACAGCCACCCTTTGCGTGGCAAGCAAACATTAGCTTACATGGATCTTTTATTGGAGGTTGCACCCTCTAAATTAATTCATTGTAGTGCAAGTTAAAGCCTGACCCCTGTGTTGTTAATATTTTTGGATTGATTTGGAAAAGAAAATTCCTTTCAGGTTTTTCCTTGTCTCATCACATTGGGGGGAATTTTCCTTTAATTCCTGTCGCTGTGACACCATGATAATTAAAGGAGCAAGAGGTTGTCACCAAAACAGCAAAGCACAGATGGCAAAAAAAAATCTACTAAAAATGTGTTGTTTTTTTTTGTGTGTCCCTGTTGGAGTGATTTTCTACCGAATTCTGTCATGTCAAGTTGGGAGAGGAAATCTCAGCAGAAATGCAGATGACAATTTAATCCTAATAGAGGCTTAAACCTTTCCATGGCCTATCCAAGACAAAATCAACCCCAAATCCAACCACTGTCCAAATCTTGTAGACTTCATCTTCGTAACACCTCCAAAATAACCCCCTTTTTAACTGTTGAAACCACAAAGCAACTTATTCACTCCCTTGTTATCTCTCGCCTTGACTGTTGTAACTCCCTCGTCATAGGCCTACCTCTTTGCAGGCTATCCCCTCTTCAGCCTATCATAAATGCTGCTGCCAGACTCATCCACCTTACCAGCCGTTCAGTGTCCACCACCCCTCTCTGCCGATCCCTCCACTGGCTTCCCATTGCCCAACAAATAAAATGTAAAACAATAGCAATAACATACAAAGCCACTTACAACCCTGCCCCCAGCGCTACAGCACCAAACTTGTCTCCAAATATCACCCAAACCGTCCTCTGTGTTCCTCTCAAGACCTCTTACTTTCTAGCTCCCTTGTCTCCTCCCATGCTCGTCTCCAGGAAATCTCCAGAGCCTCTCCCATGCTCTGGCACTCCCTACCCCAATCTGTTTGGCTGTCTTCTACTCTGTCTACTTTTAGGCTATTCCTGAAAATGCATCTCTTCAGGGAAGCCTACCCTGCCTTCTGATAATCTCTTATTTTTCCTATCAGTTCATCCCTCACAGTTATTATCCTTTGTTCCACAAGCCCCTCCCTATTAGATTGTAAGCTCCCAGGAGCAGGGCCCTCCTAACCCTCATGTATTGAATTGTATTGTTGCTGTATTGTCTCCCTTTTTATTGCACAAACGGTTGATGCTATATAGATTCTGTATAATTATAATAATAACAATAATAATAAAATAAAAACTTTTGGCTGGAGTTAGGCTTAAGGTACCTATATAAGTATAGAACTATATGCTTACTAAATGCCATAAGCATTAAGATTTCTGTTGTTCAGCTACATGGACTGAACAAAAGAACAGTCCACACTAAACAGCTAAACAGCTGGATGAATATGCAGTGCAGACTATTATATTCTGACAATTGGTCCCTAACTCACATTCATACACTAGGGTCAATGTGGACAGTAGCCAATTAACCTACCAGCATGTCTTTGTGTGGGAGGAAACCAATGTACAAGGAGGAAACCCACGCAGACACAGGGGGAACATGTAAACTTTGTGCAGGTATTAGTGCCGCGGTTGAGATTTGAACCGACAACCCTAGTGCTGCTAGGCAAAATTGTTAACCCCTTAGCCACTGTACTGCCACATGCATCATATATACACCAAATCTGGGATGTATTTACCATAATGGCATTCATGGGCAAGTGTCTAGGGCAGCAAGGTAGCACAAAGCATCAAAATGTACAAATTGTACAAACTTTTTTTCTTTTCTTCTAGTTCATGTTCTTTCCACTATAGGATGGTCAAAGGAACATAATGACATTCTTCCACACCATGCACAACGTAGAAGCAGAGCGTGGCCAGAAGATCTTTAAAGAAATGGTTGTTTTATGCTAAATCTTTGGGAAGCAGGGACAGGAAGTATCAGACTTAGGGGGAGCTCTATAAGCGATCCTTTAAAGTACAGTATGTCCAACAGAGTAGAAGACTCCAATGGAATAATGTAATCTAAGCCTAACTCCAGCCAATGTTTTTTCTGATACCTGTACGAGAAAGGTTATATGGTTGTCACCTGGACAGCAAAAGAGGATTTTGATTTCAATGGTGACACAAATAGTAATAAAAACCTATAGCAGTCCAATCCATCCATCACCATTCCAGCTCTGCTGAAGGGTGCATGTGGTGTTACCATAGTATAGCTCCGTCAAAAAATAGCCAGCACACTAGGATCGAACCTCAAACATCAAAAAACGAATGATGTTTAATTGCATAAAGTGCAATAGAGTAAATGCAAAAAGAAAGCATATCCACCACCATTTTTAGGCCATGCAAGACCCCTTTCTCAAGGTGACAGACAAATCAGACAGGGGTGTGCTGCCACTAAAGCAAAGAGAGGCAACTGCCTCAGGCGACACTTGGTGGGGGCTTGCACTGAGGCTGCAGTGTTCAAAGTGGACACTGCGTCCTCACTGCAGCTCAGTAACATTGCCCTGTATATACAAGAGGGTGTTGGTCGCTGGGACACCGGTGGCTAGGAACACAGCATTATGTACTACTATTTTGCTGTATGTCCCAGTTGCATGCACCCTAGCAACCTGTGGTGCAAAGTCACACATTGTCATTGGTTGCTAGGACACTGGCGTCCAGGCCAGTGGCTGCTGTACCGGTGTCCTAGCACCAAAGGGGTGGGGGGGGGGGGCAGTGAAAATGGGGTGACATCCAGAAAGGGTTTGGATGATGGCAACCTGAAGGGAGGGAGATAAAAACTAACCTAGGTATGCACCTGAACCAGGCACAAATAAAAAAACCCACAATATTGGGGTACTCTCCAAAGCCCCATGCCAGTGTTGCAGGGCACATATCAGGAATACATAGCCAAGTAGTAAGTACTTGAATTAGACATAAAACCTGACAGGGGTTCTAACCTGTCCCAGCGCTATCCAACCAAAAGGTTTTGGCTGAAGCTGGGCTTGCAGTGAGTTTTTTTATGTTTAGGCTCATTTTAGGAAGAAAGGCTTTTGGGAGGAAAGAGAATATCTGCAGAATAGCAGAATTGTTGCTCTAGAACAGGAAGTGAGTTGGTATGATGGCGGTGTCCTATTTCACCTTTGGAAAGTTTGTAAAATTTAAAATGCTTTACCTACTTCACATATTCCAGTAAGACAAAACAAAACGAAACATCTGTTACTGTCAGTGACAAAAACCCTTAGCGCTGACAAGCAAAGTATCTTATGTTGCTTTAATAGTTATTGACTGAAGATCCCAGTGTCGATTGTGTATCTGCTAATTCTAAGGGGCCCTCAAGCTGTTTCACACACTCATTTGAACTGATTCCATCGTCAGTGGGACTGATTTCCTTTGCCCAAAATCTGCTGATCAATGCTGTCCTGGATTTACATGCCACTTAGCAGTCTCTGTCACATTTATTGACAGGGACTCTTAGCAGCAGCTGCCGCTCTATTGGTTAATTGGGCAACGCTGCCGCCACTCAAACCGAAATCCTCTTCTGCCCCCCTCGAAATTATAGATTGGAGCATTAATTGATTCATGCTCTTTTTAATAAATATCACGTTGTCGTAATTAACCTATTCTACCGCTCTTGTGAAATTGTGTCACTAACTTGATAAGTTCATACTCATTATCCTTAATACAAATACAATATATTCTATTATGGCAATTCGATGAACATCTGAGACACATAGCAAGCAATTTACTAAGGTCACATCAAATGGAACATGACATATTTAGAGAGATGTTTTGATGACCTATATAGTAAAGAGAGACATTTTCTATACAGAGAAATGGTTATTTTATATTGTTCAAAGATGAAAGAAAAAAAAGTTTATTTTTGTTCCTCTAGAGACAATAGATTCCTTTTTTTTTTCTTATCCCCATTACTTTGGTGGGTCGAAAAAAAAGGAAGGAATTAATCTACAAACTATTGAGATTTCACAACATTGTCATCTGATTCTTAAGACAACTGTACCTTTGGAAGGCTCAGACTACATGAAAGTAATATTTTAGTATAGGTCGGCTGTAAAATAGGGGAAAATATACCATTCCAATTTTTTTTGGAGGGAGAAAGATATACTGTTTAACCATTTGAGTACTAGCTTGTAATACCCCATCATTATCACGTCATTTTTTCATTGTAAGTGCTGTAATAAGCGGGCCATACATGGGTCAAATTCCGAACAGATTTTATTTTGAAAATCCAAAATTTTGGGCACTTTGTGATCCAATGGTGTCACCACTGCTTTCGAAATTCAAGCAACCAAGCTTTCAACTTCACCTCATGTTGTTACAGAAAAGAAAATTTGTGGCAGGGAATCTTCTTTTCTTTCCAGGTCACAGTTCATACACATTTCTTATTCAATTATATTTCTCGCACGATTCTCCCATCATTGGTTAGAAACTTAGATTCGAATTTTCCAAAAATTTTCCAACATGTCCAATCACTAAAATTCAATGGCCGCACGAAAATTGGCCATTGCAGCAGCCTACTAATGGTGCGAAATTCAAAAGAAAATTCTTAGTTACAATTTTCGTAAGAAAATTCTTTTGGAATTTGACCCATTTATGGTCGGCTAAAATTTGACGGACCATTACTCCTTCATGGAACACTGTACTCACATGAAATGTATATCATATTTTGAGACAGATTTACTTTTTTTGGTGATATTTAAAGTGACTGTAAGGGTTCGCTTCTTTTTATTTTAAATAACAAACATGTTATACTTCCCTGGTTTTGCATAGAGCCGCCCCGATTCTCCTTTTCTGAAGTCCACCAGTGGTGCTCCTGGCTCCTCCCTCTCATTGAGTGCCCCCACTGAGATCCGCATTCTATGGGGGCACTTTTGTGGGCACGCTCCCGAGTCCTGCTGCTGTGTCCATTGACACAGACAGCAGAACTCGGGCCTTGCCCCCGACTCCCGTGTCACTATATTTGGTTGACAGCTGCTATCAATCTGTCCAATGAGGACCCAAGACAGCAACTGGAGCTGCTGGGCTCGTTCTCATCGCTGGAACGATCAGGTTCAGGTAAGAAAAAGGGGGGCTCTGGGGGCCTGCTGCAGCACAGAAGGTTTTTCACCTTAAAGTGGGTAGTAAACCCTCTTATAATTTTCGGCCAAGGAAGCTGCCATCTTGGCCTTTGTTTAATCTACAACTGCCGTGATGCTGGACATGTGATCAGCTTTGACACCAGCCATTGGATGGTTTGACAGTGTGGTTTAGAGCACAATGAATGGGAGTGTTACATTTCCGGCACGTGCCGGAAATGTAACTGGTTTTTAAACTGTTAAATGGATGGGTTTACTACCGCTTTAATGTACAGAATGCATTAAGGTGAAAAACCATGAGACTTTACAACTCCTTTAAATCTGGACTCCAAGCACAAATTTTCACACTGGATTAGTTTACAGATCTTAACCCCTTCCTTACTGGGCACTTAAACCCCCCTCCTGCCCAGACCAATTTTTGGCTTTCAGCGCTGTCGCATTTTGAATGACAATTGCGCGGTCGTGCGACGTTGTACCCAAATAAAATTTGCGTCCTTTTTTTCCCACAAATAGAGCTTTCTTTTGGTGGTATTTGATCCCCTCTGCGTCATTTCTGATCGCCGCTATAAACAAGTTTTTAACCAGACCCGTCCTCCCCCCAAATTCACGGGTCATTCCTTCCCCAATTCTAGACATTTGATTAGGTCACACTTTTAAACACGAACCTCAGGTCTAAATTTCCTCAACATTTCAGAGTACCAAAAAGTGGAATTACGTAAGACATGTAATTTCGCCATCATTTGGGTAGGTAAATTGTCAAATTTTTGGTCA
>BLSH010389339.1:1262157-1279275 GCA_018402905.1 Glandirana rugosa
TACGCCCACCAGTGGAGTAGAAGTTGACCCACATGGACCCCCGACGTTGGACTAAGGTCAAACGACGTTCAGGTAGGAGTGGTAGTCTTCGGGACCACTTCTTCGTCCGACTCCGAGGTTCCGGACCCCTTGGGGTTCGACCGGAAGATGGTATCCTTGGACGGTCGGGTTCGTAAAAAATAAACTATACAAAATATTACCAAACATTCACTTTGAAAAAAAAGTATAAAAAAATATAAAAAAAGCAAATGTATCATTTTTATTTTGAGGGTGACCAATAATTTCGACTTGACAAAGAACACCAAGATTCATAAAAGAATGAGCATGCCTCTTGTATTTAGGCAATGTTTTTTCATCCTAAAGTTCAGCTTTAATAACCAGTGGGAGTTTTATTTTTACTATGTAAACGAAAAAAATATAAAAAAATATGAAAAAAAAGTTTCACTTACAAACCATTATAAAACATATCAAATAAAAAATGCTTGGGCTGGCAGGTTCCTATGGTAGAAGGCCAGCTTGGGGTTCCCCAGGCCTTGGAGCCTCAGCCTGCTTCTTCACCAGGGCTTCTGATGGTGAGGATGGACTTGCAGCAAACTGGAATCAGGTTGCAGCCCCCAGGTACACCCAGTTGAAGATGAGGTGACCACCCGCATGTGCAGAGTACAGATTGCAGGAGACACAAGAGGATCCGGAAAATGAGCTGAGGTCAGGGCAGGCGCCAAGCAAGGCAAACACTGTAGATAAAGCCAAAGGTCATTACACGGGAAGTCAGACACAGAATACAAGTAATTTGTAGGAAGACAGGAGCAAGGAGAAACTAGGAAGTTTCTCTGGTAACGTAAGCAGCACAGAGCATGTCTATATACAGTAGAAGGAAGCTGACTGGAATTGATGGAAGGGAAAGAGCGATAAATCCACAGTAGAGCAGGTAACACCCATAGGTGAACACAGAAGCCAGCAGTACATGTGAATAGAACCACAGGTCCAGTAGAACCACTACAACAAAGAGGTAAGAACTTCACAAACAAAAGTGCAGACTAGACCGTGACATGGGCATTATAAACACCCCAAAATTACCACTTTTTTGGAAAATGGACACTACATTTTTTTAACACAATTTTTTGCAGATGAAAAAACATGATGGTATTGATGTGGTTAAAACATTGAACTTGGTATAAAAGATCTAGGGTATCGTTACCATAAAGTACAGATTACATATTGCATTACAATTACAAGTACACATTCAGTATTCGTACACAGAGAGAGGAGGTGAAGGGGGTTAACGAAGAGGTCACATACAGTTGTAGGATGGACATGAAGGGGTTAATATGCAGGATAAGGGAGGTAAAGGGTTATTATACAGGTCTAATACAGGACAGCTTGGAGATCAGTAGTGTAGGAGAGGACAAGGAGGTGAAAGGGGGAAAAACATTCCCACAATCAAACCCTCTCTACCTTGAATCTGCTGCTGATTTGGAACTAATGAATGCTCTTTCCTTCATTAGTTCCTCTATCCTCTATTGTAAGGGGAAGGGGAGGGCTCACAGATTCACAGATGTAAACACTATACTGTTTACATTTGTGATCACTGTGATTGGTCAACCACAGTGATCACAAGGTACACAGACATTTGGATTGGCTCTAAACACTGTGTCTGTGAACCTAGACATTCAACTCCCTGACATTTTTTTTTACAATACAGCAGTAGGAGGATGGTTAAAGGGACCCTGTCACCTTCTCATTCAAGGCAGAGTGACAGTGCTTTATGATAGCTGATAGGTATTCCCTTACCACCTCCACGCTGCAGGAGTACGCCCTGAGTATGCTCTAGAGTGGGATGGTTATGGTGCTTACCAAGACTGATGTCACTGCCTCCCCCAGCTTTAGTGATTGGCTGCTCAGTAAGTATCAGTAAGGTGGTGAGGGAGCTTGGATAGATGAGTATACCCTGCTGAGGGGTGGGCTATCAGGGGAAACTGTCACATTGCCCCGAGTAAAATAAAACATAATTAAACTCAATAAATGAATAAAATAAATGAATAACATATACTGAATCTTAATAATAAATGTAAAATGAACAAACATCTAGACCCAATAATACAATTGCAGCTTACCATTCCTTAGATTTAGTGCCTGCTTTATTTATATTTAAATGTATATAGTAACATCCTACAACCAGCAGTCTATGCTGTGTGGAGCTACTGGTGTTAGGATCTTACTATACAACATTTATCATTACAATCCAGTCCAGCCATGGCTGAGGTTACTTAATTCTTAAGCCCTGATGAAGGGGGGCTGTTTTAATCTCTGAAACACTTTGGCATTCTCATTCTACTGGATATGTAATAAAATACCATTTTGGGCTCCTTGGCCTGTTGGTGTCGTGCCCTTGCTACTTCTTATATAGTTGGACTTTTCTCAAGACCCTTCTCTTCTTGGGACTTTGCCAACATGTGAGCAGCCTCACCAGAGTGAGTCAGCTTGATTGTAGACGGTCTTTTACAATATTGAATAGTAATAGTAAAGGTCCAGTGTCTCTTATATATGCACCTAGCTTTTTGTTGTCTGCTTTTCTGGAGCAGATTTCCCCCACTTCCTGTCTGGTAAGACATTGTTCCCAAAACAGAAACTGATGGAAAAACTCTTTAAAGTGGATGTAAACCGAAAATAAATAAATAAATAATTCTGCCTGGTAGAGTATAGCATGTCATGTCATCTGTGCCCAGTCTCCTTCATGGAGCAGAGAACATGTTACACTCCCCTCTCCCTCCCTCCTCAATCTCTCACTTTCGAGGTGGGTGGGGAGGCTTGTGGCATCACAACTCCACCCACCGAGTTCCAACAAAGAGAGAAACCCACTGATTTCAGAGTTTTACAGAGCTGCTAGTGCTTAAACGAAGGACATTTGCAAGGTAAGGATAGATGCAGCAGGCTTGCATGTATATATACATTAATATTGTGCCATTAGTTTATACTGGGTGAGTGGTTGGTTTACATCCACTTGGTTAGCATTAAAATCTGACAGGGATTGTAACCTTTCCCCATCCTATACAAAACTAAAAAACAACTTTTGGATACAGATGCACTATAGGTAAATTAACCCCAGGCAAGGTTCAGAGGATATAGAAACAGTCTCATCCTCCATCTGTAGGCCAACTGATGAAATATTCCATGCTCTGGTCTACTTCCATGGTGTTCTTGGTGAGTCACAGACAGAGCTGTAACATCGACTGATGAGATAAAAGGCCTTGTGCTAAGGCAGAGGGATCTGGTACTTGTGAAAGTCCTTGCTCTCCGCAAACCACAAGTGAATTTCTTCTAGTTTTGGAGCATGCTGCTTGAATTAAGCACTTCACAAGCTTATAAAAGTTTCCCTGCAGCTTTCAAATACAATTTCATTTTAACACATGGAAAAAAGGGCATTCCACGCCATTAATTGTACGATTCTGCTTTATTGCTAGATGGAAATAATAAGGTATCTTTCCGCTGGTTTTATAATGTATACATCTGAGGTCACAAGGCAAGCTTCCTCTAGGAACCCAGGCTAGCTAACACTGCCTGCTTGTCCACAAAACACTAGCTCAATTCAATCGCACCCTCAGATTAACCTCATCTAGGCTGGCTTTGGGAAAAAAAAGCACAATAAAACCCACAGAAAACATATCTCCAAAATCTAATAAGTTTACTGAGCAGGGTAATGTCTCCACCAATCAAACAGATGACTTTACTTTTTCTTAAAAGGCCATTTTGGCCCCAAGTCTATTTTAGTAATTACAAATGCATAACATGTTTCAAAAATGATTTATATTGTTAGTCATAGTTTTACTATGGTGTGTCCAGGATTATGTATGGCAGAATAATATACATTGAAGCAGAAGCCTTTCTATTCAAAGCGGACCTATTGTACAAAACAAAAAAAATGCATTAAAAGGAAACTATAATGGTTTTGGGTCACTTTTGAATTGTGTTTTATGTATGTTTTTACTTTGTTTTAATGTGAAACTTCAGCCACCGGGGAGGGTCTGCTAATGGTGAAAATAATGGAGCATGCCTGGGATTATGCATGACGTTTGCATGGTCTACCTGTTCTCACATGGGTTTCCCCCAACTACTCCAGTTTCTTCCCATACTTCAAAGACATGCTGGTAGGTTAATTAGCTCTTGTCAAAACTGGCCCTAGTATAGACAGACTATATATATATATATATATATATATATACAGTATCTCACAAAAGTGAGATAGGGAGGGGTTCATGCTCTGCTTCAGTATGTCACAGTACATGTTGGCATTCATGATTCCCTCAATGAACGGTGGCTCCCCAGTGTCGGCAGCACTCATGCAACCCCAGACCATGACACTTCCACCACCATGCTTGACTGTAGGCAAGACACACTTGTCTTTGTACACCTCACCTGGTTGCCGCCACACACTCTTGACACCATCTGAACCAAATAAGTTTATCTTGGTTCCAGTAATCCATGTCCTTATTCTGCTTGTCTTTAGTAAACTTTTTTCGGGCTTTCTTGCGCATCATCTTTAGAAGAGGCTTCCTTCTGGGAGGACAGCCATGCAGACCAATTTGATGCAGTGTGTGGCGTATGGTCTGAGCACTGACAGGCTGACCCTCCACCCCTTCAACTTCTGCAGCAATGCTGACAGCACTCATATGTCTATTTCCCAAAGACAACCTCTGGATGTGATGTTGGGCACATGCACTCAACTTCTTTGGTCGACCATGGCAAGGCCCGTTCTGAGTGGAACCTGTCCTGTTAAACCGCTGTATGGTCTAGGCCACAGTGCTGCAGCTCAGTTTCAGGGTCTTGGCAATCTGCTTATAGCCTAGGCCATCTATATGTAGAGCAACAATTCTTTTTTTCAGAACTTCAGAGAGTTCTTTGCCATGAGGTGCTATGTTGAACTTCCAGTGACCAGTATGAGAGAGTGAGAGCGATAACACTAAATTTAACACACCTGCTCCCCCATTCACTCCTGAGACCTTGTAACACGTCAACACCGGGGAGGGAAAATGGCTAATTGGGCCCAATTTGGACATTTTCACTTAGGGGTGTACTCACTTTTGTTGCCAGCAGTTTAGACATTAATGGCTGTGTGTTGAGTTATACACTGTTATACAAGCTGTACACTCACTACTTTACATTGTAGCAAAGTGTCATTTCTTCAGTGTTGTCACATGAAAATATATAATAAAATATTTACAAAAATGTGAGGGCTGTACTGACTTTTGTGAGATACTGTTTATTTATATATATATATATATATATACAGTGCCTTAAAAAAGTGTTCATACTCCTTGAAATTTTCCACATTCTGTCATGTTACAATCACAAACGTAAATGTATTTTATTAGGATTTTATGTGATAGACCAACACAAAGTGGCACATAATTTTTTAATTTTTTACAAATAAAAATGTGAAAAGTGTGGTGTGCATTTGTATTCAGCCCCCCTAAATCAATACTTTGTAGAATCGCCTTTCCCTGCAATTACAGCTGCAAGTCTTTTTGGGGGTGTCTCTAACAGCTTTGTACATCTAGAGAGTAAAATTTTTGCTCACTCTTCTTTGCAAAAGCTCTGTCAGATTGGATGGAGAGCGTCTGTAAACAACAATTTTCAAGTCTTGCCTCAGATTCTCAATTGGATTTAGGTCTGGACTTGGACTGGGCCATTCTAACACATGAATGTGCTTTGATCTAAACCATTCCATTGTAGCACTGGCTGTATTTTTAGGGTCGTTGTCCTGCTGGAAGGTGAACCTCCGCCCCAGTCTCAAGTCTTTTGCAGTCTCTAACAGGTTTTCTTCTAAGATTGCCCTGTATTTGGCTCCATCCATCTTCCCATCAACTCTGACCAGCTTTCCTGTCCCTGCTGAAGAAAAGCATCCCCACAACATGATGCTGACACCACCATGTTTCACTGTGTGGATGGTGTGTTCAGTGTTAGTTTTCCACCACACATAGCGTTTTTGTTTTAGGGTCAATTCTGGTCTCATCTGACCAGAGCATCTTCTTGCATGTATTTGCTGTGTCCCCCACATGGCTTCTCACAAACTTCATACGGGACTTCTTATTGCTTTCTTTAAACAATGGCTTTCTTCTTGCCACTCTTCCATAAAGGCCCGATTTGTGGAGTGCATGACTAATAGTTGTCCTGTGGACAGATTCTCCCACCTGAGCTGTGGATCCGTCAGAGTCACCATGGGCCGCTTGGCTGCTTCTCTGATTAATGCTCTCCTTGCCCGGCCTGTCAGTTTAGGTGGACAGCCATGTCTTGGTGGGTGCGCAGTTGTGCCATACTCTTTCCATTTTCGGATGATGGATTGAACAGAGCTCTGTGAGATGTTCAAAGCTTGGGATATTTTTTATAACCTAACCCTGCTTTAAACTTCTCCACAACTTTATCGCTGACCTGTCTGGTGTGTTCCTTGGCCTTCATGATGCTGTTTGTCCACTAAGGTTCTCTAATAAGCCTCTGAGGGCTTCCGGGAACAGCTGTATTTATACTGAAATTAAATTACACACAGGTGGACTCTATTTACTGATTAGGTGACTTCTGAAGGCAATTGGTTTCACTAGATTTTAGTTAGGGGTATCACAGCAAAGGGAGCTGAATACAAATGCACGCCACACTCACACAGACATTTATTTGTTTGAAATGTTGAAAACTATTTTTCATTGTCATGTTAAAGAAACCAGTGGTGAGATGATTGGAGCTTTGCGACACAGTGCATTATCCTGCTGGAAGGAGCCATCAGAATGGGTACACTGTAGCCATAAAGAGATGGAAATAATTAGCAACAATACTCAGGTAGGCCACGGCATTTAAACGATGCTCAATTGGTACTAAAGGGCCCAAAGTGTGCCAAGAAAATATCCCCCACACCATTACACCACCAGCCTGAACCGGTGATACAAGGCAGGATGGATCCATGCTTCCATGTTGTTTACGCCAATTCTGACCCTTCCATCTGAATGTCGCAGCTGAAATCAAGACTCATCAGACCAGGCAAAGTTCTTCTAATCTTCTATTGTCCAATTTTGGTGATCCTGTGCGAATTGTAGCCTCAGTTTCCTGTTCTTAGCTGACAGGAGTGGCACCCAGTGTAAGCTTCTGCTGCTGTAGCCCATCTAATTCAAGGTTCGATGTGTTGTGTGATGGTGATGGTGATGGTATTCTGCATACCTGGGATGTAACGAGTGGTTATTTGAGTTACTGTTGCCTTTCTATCATCTCATACCAATCTGTCCATTCTCCTCTGAGCTCTGACACCAACGAGGCATTCTCCTCCACACAACTGCTGCTCACTGGATATTTTCTCTTTTTTGGACCATTCTCTGTAACCCCCTAGAGATCGTCATGCATGAAAATCCCAGTAGATCAGCAGTTTTTGAAATACTCAGAACAGCCTGTCTGGCACCAACAACCATGCCACGTTCAAAGTCACTTAAATCCCCTTTCTCCCTCATACTGATGCTCGGTTTGAACTTCAACAAGTCGTCTTCACCACATCTAGATGCCTAAATGCATTGAGTTGCTGCCATGTGATTGGCTGATTAGCAATTTGTTACCAAGCTATTGAACAGGTGTACCTAAAAAGTGTCAGGTGGGTATACATGTGAAATAGGGACCTTAGATTGTAAGACTAATGTGAACGTGTAAGTAAAGTGTTTGTGCTATATTTGGCAAATGCCTATAGAAATACATGTACTGAATAATAATGATAAAATACATTTTAGTAAATTTTGCTTATTTAAAAATATTGAAAATTGCATTGGCATGTTAAAGTGTTTCTAAAAAAAAAAAAAGTAAATTGATTTACATTTACTTTGAGGCTGGGTTCACACTATCCGGCTGGGTTCACACTAGTCTGATTATCGGACCGACATGAGGAGCACAAGTCGCATTACGTCACAAAAACAATGATTCCCTATGAGAGCCGTCTTAACTGGTCCGACTTGTGTTTTTCAAAGTCGGACCAACTTTGAAAAAGGTTCCTGTACTACTTTTGTCCGACTTTGATCCCACTTCAGCCCATTGAAAAACATTGAAGTCGGATCAGTGTCTTCACATCATAAAATCACACCACGCCTTATGTGATCCCGCGAGTACGGGTCTTCAGGAGTTTGCCGGCTGTTTTATCTTGTTCATGCGCGCATTTTATCTGGAGTACCTTGTTTTACCTTGATTGAATAAAAATCTCTTTACGGTATTACACTATATGGCCGTCATGTTTTATATGGCATACCCCGGGGGAGTCTGTCTGGGATTATGGTCGCTTGTCTAGCACGGAGGTTCGTTGAAAATTGCTGAGCTGTGCTACCTCACCGGATACAGAGCCTTGCTGACATAGAGGGATTTACCTACCATCATTTATACCCTGCAGAGGGTAATTTCTGCTAGCGTTTTCTGACCCCTACTAGCGATAGTGGGTCGCAAACTCTGGTAAGAGTCTCTACTTACCCCCTTATCACTGGAGGTGTCTACTTGGCTGGTGGTGGTGGAGAACAAGAAGGAATTTCAGTGGATTCTGGGTGTCCCCATTCTTCACTTACTGTGTTATCACCCCCTCCCTTCCCTATGGTGATACCTGGGACTACTGTCTTCATATATGAAGTGACTACTGCATGGCTCATGGCTGAAAGCTGCTAAATTTACATTATGTACTTTTGCACATATTTTGCACTTTATAATTGTTTTTCACATTATTTTGGGTTCCTCACTTGAACCCCTTGCACTGAATGTTTTTTGTACTTACATGTTTACAGCGCAACAAATACTTTTTATGTTGTTTATGTTTATGGTGGAATATCGCACTATTTTTGTTGCAGCTTTCTTAAGTTCTGAGCGCAGTATATTCTTTTCTATTTGAATGGTTTTTTGATCCTACTTTGCCCTGCAACATTGGTCCTACTTTGGTCCTACATGGTCCTACTTCCATCTGACTTGAATGAACAAGATAAGATTTTGACCGGCTTTGAGGTAGCGGCTTGTCCTTTGACCAATCAAAACAATCCCAGTGTGAGATAAATTCCTTTTACTGCTTCTGTAATCACCAAGTAGGATGTCACAAGTCGGATGGTTAGAACAAGGATCCGACTTTTATCCTACTTCAATGATATTCAATGGGCTGAAGTAGGACCAAAGTCAGACCAAAGTAGTACAGGAACCTTTTCAAGGTCGGCCCGACTTGTGTTGGACCAGTAAAGAGGGCTCTCATAAGGAAACATGGATTTGGTGATGTCATGCGACTTGTGCTCCCAATGTCGGTCCGTTTGTCGGACAAGTGTGAGCCTAGCCTAAAGCAGAACTTTAAGAACTATAAGGTCCACTTATACAACATACCCCCCTCTCCTTTCCTCCTTCCATCCATATCTCGGAGAATGTTGAGTATCCCAAATCTTACAAGAACATGATCCTGCACTGTGCTGCAGTGTCTTCTTTCAAGATTTGGGCTACTAAGCTAGAATTGCCCCCTCATCCCTTTAAACCCGATCATATATGTATTACACAGGTTCTGAGGCTAATTTAATGCAGATAAGGCACCAAGTGAGTTTAATTACCTCCTTAATCAGCCACAGAAGTTGTGTAATTCATATGTGTTTGGTTTTAAAGGGATGAGGTGGCAACCCTATACTCAGCATTCCTAGGGATATTGTTGGTAAAAGGAAGACATCACCCTCTACACTTTGAAAGGGGGAAAGGTAAGTATATAATGTAGTTATTTTTTCCCTGCGTGTTCTTTTTTGTACTTTCATGCAGGGTTTAAGGAGCACATTGAATAAGGAGACCTTGCCTGAAGTGCAAGGTCCACTTTAAATAGTAGCAGCCGTGTTTGCTGATTATATAAGCAGGCTTTGCTTCCTGCTGATCATCTTATCTTACAATATGATCTGTTTGTCCAAAAAAAAAAAAAAACCAATGTAATCACTGCAGTCTCTAATGACAAAAAAACACAATGCATTTGGTAGACAGGAACCATACAATATCATCTCTGCCTAGCCTGTAAGTGACATAATGGTGCTCTAATGTTTTTTCATTCATGAAAAAAAGCTAGGTAGTATAAAATAGTATAATTTTATTTGGTAACACTGATGTTAATATGATATTTCTTTTAACTTCTGCCCAACCACTCACTTCTCTCTTTAGAATTCAGTGCCTTTCCCCCATGTGGCTGTATCACTATGTGACTGAGAGATGTGAAGAGAAAATGTGAAATGTTTTTGGCTAAGGATGAAGTATTGAATGGTTAGAACCATTGACACATTTTACCCAAAACTTGGCTTAATTGTAGAGGGCTCTACAATTAAACCCAGTTTTGGGTGAAATGCATCAAGGGAAGTGGTCCAAAGTGGGGTCTTGTGTTGCTTGACCATGACAATAAAGGTTCACTTCGGAAGGAGGATTTCACTTCTTTCTTTTGGATACATAGATAGTTTGGGGCAAAAATTTGCCCCTGACAGGCTCTGGTACCCGATTAGGTGTACACAGGGCTTGGGGGTGGCAGACAATGCTTTTGTTAGTAGTTTTTTTTTACTGTCTGTATCCCAGTTTCCTTCACTTTCTGTCCTGGAGATACAACAGAGAGTGAGAGGAAATCTCTCCCAACTGAAGGGAAATACCCTCTTAGTTGCCAGCAGAACATGTGTTCCTATTGGAAGATTTCACCTTAAAGTGATTGTAAAGGTACATTTTTTTTGTTGTTTAAAAATAAAAAAACATGTTGGAAATGGAAGTCAGATTGTGTATTTTGGGTAATATTGAGAGAAAGGGAGATAACAATAGGCTCCCAAAAGCCATAGAGGGATGTTTGTTCCAAGCTAGGAAATTGATTGTCCAAAAATGGCAATCTATTTGTCCCCCAACCGTGAAAGAATGGGTTAACACGATCAATGAAACAATATGGAAGAAGAGAGGGACTTATGTGAAGAGAGGTAAGCTTGATAAATTCGAGAAGAAATGGGGATCCTGGCTGAAAGAAATGGATCAGGCAGGCCAACATGAATATAATAAGGGCCAAAAGAGGATAAGTGGGATGTGTGAATTGGTTTGAATGGGTTGAGTATAAGGTAGATGCATAGGATGAATGGAGATGAGTGAAAGGGTCAAAATGAAAAGAGTATTAAGAGAATAAGATTTAGATATACAAGCAGGTCTTTCCTTTTTTGTATTTGTTGGGGGTGGTAAGGGTGGGGGGGAGGGGGAGGGACTGGGAAGTAATGTTAATAAAGACTGAATATACAAAAAGAAGCATGGATAAAGGGAAAACAAAATACCACAATGATGAGACTAGACAAGAGATTTATATGAATATTAAACTGAAATAGATCTCTTGAGGATGTCTACTGAAGTGGAAATAAAAAAAAAATAAAATAAAAAACATGTCTATACTTAGTGGCTGCGAACCTCCTCTATTCGGGTCACCTGCCTGGGAAGCCGCTTTTCATGTGGGCACTTGTGCGTGCTCGCACCTGAGCCCCGCTGCTGCATCCATTGACACAGACAGCGGGACTCGGCCCCGCCAACTCATCACTGGCTTTGATTGACAGCACTGGGAGCCAACTAGGGTTGCCACCTCATCCCTTTAAACCCGAACACATATGGATTGCACATGTTCTGAGGCTAATTTAATGAAGATGAGGTACCAAGTGAGTTTAATTACCACCTTAATCAGCCACAGAATCTGTGTAATTAATATGTGTTCAGTTTTAAAGGGATGAGGTGGCAACCCTAGAGCCAACGGCTCCCAATGACCCAGCAAAGCCAGTGAGACCCAGAAGTGAGGGGAGAGAAGAGCTGCAGATGTGCATGTCGCTGGTTTGAATGAGGGCTCAGGTAAGTAAAAGGGGGTGAGGGGTAAGGGGGATGCTGACACCTAAACATTTTTTACCTTCATGCAAGGAATGCATTCATGTAAAAAATGTTTAGACTTTACAACCACTTTCATTCCTGTTCTGTTGAGTGTACAATTTCGAATGTCACATGATTTTCTGTCACACTGACAATTTTAACCAAGACAATCTGACAGAGGTTCTGCTTTTAACTACATCCAAAACTAAACTAGAGATAATGGCTCTAGATATGAATTAACACCCTAAAAGTGATTTTTTTGCGTGCATGCAGCAAGTATTGCATGGTTGCTGGCCAAGTCTAAAGTTAACACTACTAAAACCTAGATTTCATTTTTGTATTGTTGCTGTCAAGACGAATCAAACGCAGGTTCTTTGCAACTCAGGGTCTGCATTGGTGAGGTATCTCCAACAGAACACTGGAAAGAAAGGAAGCAATTAGTCATTTATAGTGATGTCATGGGTTCCTCATTTAAAAGCTAAACTGCAAAAGATAAAACAGATCAGAATGAATATAGCTTTATATTAATAAATCATTGATGTATTTTTTAATGCAAGGAGTGTAGGCATCTGAATTGCGAACCAATCTGGGGGTAGGGTTGCCACCTCATCCCTTTAAAACCCAAACACATATTAATTACACAGGTTCTGTGGCTGATTAAGGTGGTAATTAAACTCACTTGGTGCCTCATCTGCATTTAATTAGCCTCAGAACCTGTGTAATTCATATGTGTTCTGGTTTAAAGGGATGAGGTGGCAACCCTACCTAGGGGTGTCATTAACTTTGTATTGACACTAGGGTTGCCACCTCATCCCTTTAATCCGGGGCACATATGAATTACACAGGTTCTGAGGCTAATTGAATGCAGATGAGGCACCAAGTGAGTTTAACTACCACCTTAATCAGCCACAGAACCTGTGTAATTAATATGTGTCCTGGTTTAAAGGGATGAGGTGGCAACCCTAATTGACACCCGCAGCGGTTCGCAGATCTCAGTGTGAAACACTGTGCAATTCAGATGCGATGCAGGAACCCACACTGGATTCGCAGGGTTTCCGCATCGCACCCGTGTGAAAAAATACCTGAGATACTTTGGTGTACAATTGTGTGTTTATAGTTCCCATAAACTTTAATTTGTGCACCTGAAAAAGGCTTAAAAAATGTATGTTTAGGAGCGTTTTCCAGGTACTCCCATTTGAAAGTCTATGGAGCCAAAAACATGTGATTCTACTCCTGTACTACAAGGTGTGTGTAAAAAATTTACCAAAACAGCCCCAAAATTGACTGGGTGGGCTCAAGCCTACTGTGAATGGGGTAAAATGCTGGCCAGATGCGTAATTGGCCACCCTGGAAACCAGGTTTCATAGCCAACATACTACAGCTCTATAGAAAATATAGTTAAATATTCACATGTTCTAATACAGGGTGGATGTTTTTCTTTTTTCATTTTTGCTGAATCCATTTAAACCTAATTTAATTTTACCATTTAAAAGTTTAGCTTGATTAGTCAGCTGATAGACATTTTTCAAACAGCTGGCCTAAAAAACATGCAACGTCCTCTATAACATATCAGTTCATACTTATGTAATGTGATTCCAAGCTTGCATTAAGGCAGGCACGTACACAGCTGAAATACATACTATATGTGTTCTATCAAAATATTTCTACTTTTGTTCAGCTAGTCTTGAGATCTAGACATCCCTGTAAAGCCTCGTACACACAGTTCGACGGTCGTACGACCGAACGGACCAAATCGTATGTTGGATCATGTAACTTGTGTACTGACATGCACTAAACGGTCGTACGACCAAGGTGAACGTAGTGACGTGTTATGAACGTATATAGAGAAAGTTCAGGTGCATGTAATTAGCGTCCGGCCCTTCCTAACTTCTGAGCATGCGTGTTTTGCACAATACAACTTGTTGGACCTACTTCTCTGTACAGACGATACAGTCGTACGCTTGTTGGTACTATCAAAGTTTTATAGTTTGCTAATACAACTGCTGTTGTACGACCGTCGTACGTAGGCTGTTCTAATCGCGCGTACTAACGGTCGGATGATCATACAACGAGCGGTCGTTTGCATACGACCGTCGAACCATGTGTACGAGGCTTTAGACTGCATAACAAAGTCCTGGACTACCTTTCTGTTAACCTCTTGACCTCCAGAAGGTGTTACCCACTGCATGGCCATACAACACTGTACTCAAATAGAGCCTTCTTTTGGTGGTATTCAATCTCCGCTGGGTTTTTTATTTTTATTTTTATTATTATATAAAAGAAAAAAGACATAATTTGAAAACAAAACTATTCTACTTTCTGTTAAAACATATCCAATAGAAAAAATTTAAAAAATCTAAATCTTAAATGTTGGCCAAAATGTATTGTGCTAACTGACTTTGGTAAAATAACATTCCAAGTGTATATTAATTAACTTACCTTGAAATTGCCAAGTTGCAGCACAGAGCCTTATGGGCCTTATAGAGGTATGGGGTGCTATATATTAGACAAATCTTCCAAAACAGAGTACTGTTATCATTTGAGGCTCTGCAGGAGAGCTTTGACCTACCACTTTCTATGTGTTTTTATTATATACAATTAAGGCATGCCACAGCAGCTCAGAGTGGATCTTCTCAATGGTCCCAGTCTCCAACGCCTTTGTTTAACTTGATCAAGGGGGCCTCTACCTTCAAGGGGTTTAATACACAATGCTATGGCATGCTATTGCAGACTTTTCTGAAAAAACACCCTTTACGAATGCTAGATGAATGGGAGGGAGATGTAGGTCAGCTTGAGGGAGATCAATGGAAAGAGGCTCTCCAGGCAGTGCCGTTCTGTTCTTTAAATGTTTTGCAGAGACTAACACAACTCTATATCCTATTGAGGGTATATTATACCCCCCATAAATTGCACATTATGGGTCTCTTGCCCACCGCGATGTGCACTAGATGTAAACAAGATCATGGAGACCTGATCCATCTATTGTGGAGGTGCCCAAAATTACATTCCTATTGGAAGGGAGTGGTGGACACCATCAACAAGATGTTTCAGATCTCTATTCCTCTAGATCCCAAACCTTGCCTGCTTAATCTGCTGGATGTATTTGAATGGGGACAGTGTATTAGAGTAGCAACTGTCAGAACTCTTTCTGTGGCTCGTAAGTTAATAAGGACACATTGGAAGTCTGAGAATCCACCTACAATCACGGAATGGATTACTGCAGTGGGTAATATGCTTTGGATGGAGAAAGTTATCTATCAACACAGGGGATGTACGCAAAAGTTTGAAAAACTCTGGGGCCCATGGCTGGATGTACTCGGGCTTGCCCCGGAGGATCTGGTCCTGGATAGGTTACTTGGTTGTATGCTGGGTGAGGAGAATTTCAATAATGTTTATATGGGGAGCATTGCTAATGTGGTATAATATAGATATTTGACTGGATGCCTCAAATATGTATGATGGTTTACTTTTACACCGTATTAAGGGTATAGAACTGTTCATTTTAATAGGTGGTTATGTTTAATATGCTATCTAACTGGCTAAATATAATATTCTGGGCTGTTTGTATATATATGTTTACATCAATAAACTTTTTTCTTTGGATAAAGAAAAAGTGCATATTAATTGGTTTGTGTGACGGTTATAGGGTGTACAAACTAATATATACTGGAATGTACGCAGCTATGACACTATACCGGTAATGGCGGTGATCAGCGACTTATAGTGGGACTGTGATAGTGTGGTAGGCAATCTGGAGCTAACAGACCCTCGCTGGGGGGTACACTAACTGACATCAATAAAAAACAAAAAAATATAGTGAAACGCTCTCAAAGGCATAATCAACAAAACTCATTAATATAAGAATAAATAAATATAAAAACTCAATGTGCAAAAGTACAAGTTCAGTTTATATAACAAACATACCAGTGTTGCATCCAAATATACTTCATGTGCAAAAAAGGCTTATAATCAGATAACATTTGTGCAATCGGATGTGTCACTTTTAACCAGCAAACCCTTGTGCAAAACAAATATAAAATGCAGTGCGCGTGTCAGCAGTGCAATAGAGTGAATGTCCATTATAGCATCAATCCCATAAGCTGTTAATATGATTATCAGATCTCTTTAAAGCATCTTTTTATTTTTCACACACTACACTACTACTGTGTCCAGCACCAAGACCCCCTTGGGTGTCTTCTTACCTTATTGAATGGACCCATGAGGGTCAAACAAACTTTATGTGACTTTGCACGCCAACAAAGTTCATAGTTAGTAAGAAATCTCCTCCACTCCTTCAGCAGAGTATGTAGAAGCATAGGGAAGAGAAATGGACTGATAGTATCGGTGCTCGTTAGTGTTACAAGGTCTCAGGTGTGAATGGGGAGCAGGTGTGTTAAATTTGATGTTATCGTTCTCACTCTCTCATACTGGTCACTGGAAGCTCAACATGGCACCTCATGGCAAACAAATATCTGAGGATCTGAAAAAAAGAGTTGTTGCTCTACAACTGAGCAAATCTGTAATGACGAAACGTTAGGGGAATAACTATACGGCAACTTGAGAGGAGGCTGCATGCCCACCGCTTGGCGAATTGGATTATGAAATGGGGACATCACAGCCTATGAGTAACTATTGCTCTGTTTGTTTTTAATCAATGTAAGCGCATAAAGTTTTAGAATAAAATAATTAATTTTTTAAGACAATATTGCACTATTGAGAGTTCTATGCTTTGTCTCCCTATCTGAGTGGTAACTTGCCAGCGATAATACAACCGCTGAGGTCTGGATAAAAAGCATGGCTTGACATGCTGTTTGAAAGGTTATTTCTGGTAAGCTGTATTCCTATGGGTGACCACTGAGTATATTGGAGCACTGGTGGCGGAAATATTTGATTTTTTTCTGGAGTGTATGAGGGAAGCACCTTATAGTGCACATGTTCACTTTATTGGATTCTTTTGGACTATGATGGACACTTCTTTTTGAGTTTATGAACTTAATTTTTATGAAACATTTTTTGATGGAATGTCATTCTTTTATGCACTGCTTGATTATTTTATTGCAATTTATCACATGGTATAATTATTATTTAATTTAGATGCGCTGCTGTGTTTTTAACCTTATTTTTAAGTGTTCGAACCATACATGTGAGGTATCGCTGCGATTGTTCAAGTGAGAGCGATAATTTTAGCGCTAAACCTTCTCTGTAACTCTAAACCTTTAAAAAATTTTAAAGGGTTGCCTATGGAGATTTTTA